>CM022301.1:579720180-579868679 GCA_011799875.1 Thinopyrum elongatum | reverse complement strand
AGGCGGGGTCGGGGGAGACGGCACGGCACCGAGGGTCGCCGGGGTCGGGGGAGACGGGGGCGAGCGCCGGGGTCGGGGGCGTGCGCCGCGGTCGGGGGCGAGCGCAGGGGCGCGGCGAGGGCAGGGCTCCGGCGGCGACGACGGGGGAAGAGAGAGTGGGGATTTGGGGGGAAAAGCAGAGGCGGGAAGAAGCAAAGAGTGGGAATTTGGGGGGTTAAGTCGAGGTAGCAGTAGTGCGTTCCGGAAGAACGCGCTATAGCTAAGTTAGCTATAGCACGTTTATCCAGAAAGCGCTACTGCTATCATAGGTAGGTATAGCGTGTTTATCCGGATAGCGCTACTGCTAACTTGACTAGCTATAGCTCTTTTCAGAAAAGCGCTACTGCTATAACCAGTACCTATAGCAGTTTTCCTGTTTGTTTCTTCTATTTTCTTTTTCTTTATTTTCTCTCCCTTTTCTTTTCTTTTCCTTTTTTCCGAGAGCAGTGAACGAAGGGAAGGTGATACAATGTATATAACTAAGGCGATATATATTGCATCATTTGACGGTTAAGTATGTATACAAAATAGGAACATATATATTACATCATTTGACCCATGCATAATGGTTAAGTGTGTACACAAAATAGGAACATATATATTACATCATTTAACCGATAATAGTTCCTCAGCGTTGACGTTTTCGTTTTTGAGTGAGCTTCTTTCCCTTCTTGTTCGTTGAAGAATAATTGAGCCCCTCATTGTTACTTTTCCTTTTCCATGGAGTACGATCTTTCTTAGGTAATGTAGTATTGGTTCTTCTTTTGACGTATACTTCATCGTCATCGTCATCTTCCCTCATTGGGTTGCCGTACTGGTCGTAGTCTTCCTCGTTGGTGACTCCATCCATTCCAATGATGTTCCTTTTGCCTCTCCTCACGACAACACGGCTGGGATTGCACGGGTCGGTTATGAAGAAGCATTGTGTCACGTGCTTAGCGTGTACCCATGGCTCGTTTTTTGCGATAGCGTTCACGGTAGCACTCTTGGCGTCGGGTATAGTCATGGTAGTGAAATACCGGTTTTTTCTTTCGACATTCTTAGCCCATCTGACACAGAACATCGTCGCGTTGTGCAGTCCAGAGTAGTCAAGCTCCCAGATCTCCTCGACCCTTCCGTAAAATCTCTCAGTTGCGCCGTTGTCGCTGCCGGTCATGCATTCCATCGTCACCCCTGAGTTCTGATCATCACTGTCCATATCTTTGGCCTCTGTGTAGAACGTGTATCCGTTGATATCGTATGCCTGATAGGTGACGAGGTTGGGTGAGAGGCCATGTGCTAAGGCGTATATGAGCAATCCGTCCTTAGAGCCCTCTTCCGGGGGATTAGCAATAATATGCTCTTTGAACCAATGCAGGAAAGTGGATTTGTGCTCTCTAGTAACTTTGGCGTCCGTCCTGCATACCCCCCAGTCACGATACTTCTTTGCGATAATTTCTTTGTGCAGTGCCACGAAAGGATCTACCTTGTTTAGGTGTTGTAGCACTACCAAGTTTGCTCTGTCAAAGTCGTTGCGTCGATCTGAGTATGCCACGTGCAGTTCCTTGCGACCGTTGGAGTGACCTTCTCCTTCGAGCCTCCCATCGTGCTTGTTAACGGGCAAACCAACACCAACACCAGGCGGCTGGTCTGCGCCATATAGAAAATTCTCGCAGAAAGAGATGCACTCTTGTGTCAGATAGCCCTGGACGATGCTTCCATCCGGACGGGACATGTTACGAATGAATCCTTTGATGATCCCATTCATCCTCTCAAACGGCATCATGTTGTGCAGGAATGACGGCCCCAGGTCTATTATGTCGTCCACAATATGGACACATAGATGCACCATGACGTCAAAGAACGCGGGCGGGAAGTACATCTCAAACTCATTCAGTATCACAACGATCTCTTCCTGTAGCCTTCGGAGCTGCTTCACACTGATCGACTTTCGAGAGATGACGTCGAAAAAGTTGCAGAGACCAATAAGCGTGTCATGGACGTGCTTGTCCATTATCCCTCTAAAGGCAACAGGTAGTATCTGCGTCATCATCACATGACAGTCATGGGACTTCATCCCGCTGAACCTTTTCTTGTTCGTGTCTAGATATCTGCTTATCTTGCCACAGTAACCGGAACTAACTTTGACTCTGGTAAGGCACTTAAAGAATTGGTCGATCTCAGCCGGACTTAAGGTGAAGCAAGAAGGGGGGCAATAATCCTCTTCCTTTACTTTTTTGCCCTTCTTCTCCCGCGCCTCTGTCTCCGTCTCTGTCTCATCTGACTTTTTACGGGGCGGCATGTGTAGATCTTCCCTGATTTTCAAATCTTGCAAGTCTTTTCTTGCCTTCGGCCCATCCTTGGTCTTATCCGGCATGTTCATCAGTGTCGCGAGCAAGCTCTCAAGGACATTCTTACAGATATGCATTTGATCAAGGCAATGAGGTGCGTCGAGTTTGTGCCAGTACTCCAAGTCCCAGAACACAGACCTCGTCTTCCATACCTTCAGCAGCGGCTCCGACGCCTTTTTCATCGTCTTTCCCGGCGCAGGGCACTGTTCCCAGTTTTTCAACACCTCATCGATTTCGGCGCCGCTCCGCTTACGTGGAGGTCCTTGATGCTCAGCATCACCATTGAATAGATCTCCATGGTTTCTCCACGGGTCATCCTTCTTGAGCCATCTTCGATGCCCCATGTACACAATTTTCCCAGACCCGCCATCTTTCCTTGACGTTAGCTGCTGAGACGTTGTATCATCCATGCACCACGTGCATCCGCAATATCCATGGCACACCTGGCCTGCGACATATCCGTAACCGAGATAGTCGTGCACCGTCGTGATCAGCGCGGCTCTCATATAGAAATACTCGCCTTTGCTGGCATCCCATCTCTTGGCCGGTGTTTTCCATAACGTGTCTAACTCCTCTTGAAGTAGCCCCAAATACAGATTAATATTATTTCCCGGTTATTTCGGCCCTTGAATCAGCATGCTCATGTGAATGTACTTTGACTTCATGCACCACCACACTACAAGAAATACGTCAACTTGCGACCTTCACTATTGGTCACTGAATGGTCACTGTTTTCCATTTGCGACCTTTTTATGACCAAAAACAGATGGTCAAAAGCTGGCCGTCGTAAACTGAAATTAACGACCTTCTTCGGGATAAGGTCGTGGAAGGCAACGACTAAAACAAAAGGTCATTGATCCTACGACCTTCTGTTTTGGTCGTTGGTTGTCTGCCCGGGCCACGTCGGATCCGACGTGGCAAGCTGACGTGGCAAAATTGCGACGAAATGAAAAGGTCGTTGATAAGATTCAGCCCGGTCCAATTCGACACTTTACTTGGGCCAAGCCCAACAATTCAGCCTATTTGTGTTTTTTCCATAACTAAATGGGCCAAGCCAAATTTTACGGCCTTTTTCTTTTCTGGGCCCTTTCCTTTTTCTAGTAAATTTCTTTTTTTGTTGGCCTTTTCTTTTTGTTTCTACAACTTTCACCAGAATTATTATTATTTTCGCTATTTAAACTAAAATAAACAATTCCACAACAACATCATCAGTTGGGCTATAGCCTTTTCATGCGCAGTACAACTTTAAGCATAGAAAATTGGAAAACATATATTTAACCCATACATATTGTTGAGAAATTTCATAATTTTGCTGTCAAAGCAGCATGTACACATGAATACAATTTTGCTGTCAAAACAACATTTCAAACATACATCTTCATGACATCGTACATAAAAACCAGCAATAAAAAGATTACAATATGCCATATGGCTCAGATCACATAACATATGACATCTAGGTTCCAATGACCCCAGCAACGAAAAAACATAACCACCACATCATACAATCTGCACATTCAAAAAGAACAAACTATATGTCAAAAGAGAACTGAGCAGAAAATTGCCACTAAAAGAAAGCAGATAATATACTCAGTAATTACTACAGATTTGCTCACTGGATACACACACACATTTTGCATATACAGATTTGCTCCCCGCAAAAACAAGTCTGAACAGTTGGCTATAATAATTTACGGCAACGAAATTCCCAAACCAGAGAATGGTACTTGTCGAAATTCCCCAAAAACAGAGGAAATGCGACATGCATGACAAGCTGTGGCATTAATAGAGGATTTGATTAAACCAACATGCTGGAGTGTGTTGAATAGATAAAAGAAAAGAACAGGACCTCTTAAACAATGAGATTTAATCTAAAGGATAACAAGAATAGTTCAGTAAAAGTAATGTAATATTATCTGATTTGTTATTATTGATTCCAAATAAGTGGCATGTGACCGCTTGACCTGACGAAACTACACAACAAGAATGATCTCAGAACTAATCCCATTGTTCAGTCAGACAGATAATTCTGGAGAGCAGCGATTCTGCTCAATCCAATTCACAACTGCATTCCATCTAAACAAGAGACTGAACCCAACAAGCTAGATTCATTCAGCATCATCAACAATTCAGTAAAGTACTGCAGTTTAGAACTGATGAGAATAAACAACTACACGACTTCATAACTGAACATATTCAAGTAAAAAACTGTACAAGTTACATTCCAGTCAACAAACTGTACAAGTTGACGATTCCCTGCTGCATATACATATCACTTGTGTCATGTTTGGGGGTTCAGAATGTACACAACATGTTTATGTTAGATGAACTGTAGCTGCTAGGAATAGTAAAGCAAAGATGTACTGCCACTAATCAGCAAAAACATAACATTTTCTTAGAGTTAATGATAGCACATGGATAAAGATGGAAACAAAAAATATTTCTAATCTTGGAACCCAACATAGCAAATCAAAACGAGAGAGGGCAGAGGTGGCGTGGAGGAGAAGGACCTTGAGCTGCTGCTGCTCCTCTCCATGGCTGTGCGTCACCCTCCATCTCCTTTCCTGCATACAGTGAGTTGAGTTCTTCTGCAGAGCACCAATAAAACATAGCAAACAGAGAGGCGTGAGGAACATCACAAATACATATGTTAGGAAGGGCGTACTACAGCAATGCTAGCAACTTTGCCTTATTCAAACTTTGATTCAACTCTGAACACATACATTTGACGAGAAAGCTTTGACAGAAAAGACACATTGGAGCAGCAGAGCATCCTTCACACTGTAATGCTAGCAAATGTGCAATTTTCCTTTTGTTTGGTGGTTTATCAATCATCACGACCGTGCTAGCGATCAAGTAGAAGATTAGTTGTGGAGCATGCGTGTATTATTAGCAACGAAAGCAAGGGTCGACACTAGTGAAAGAACAGACAGGAATATTTGCTTGTAACCTGAGGACGTCGCTTTTGCGAGGCGAGGCGAGGCGAAGAGCAGCTCCTCGCTCTTGGCGGCCTTGAGGTTCTCGGCGCCGAGCTTGACGAGGGGAGGGGGGCTCCATGGAACCTGCGACGGGATCCGGTGAGGGTCAGGGCCTCCTCATCCACCATGGACGAGGAGCTTGTCGCCGCTGACCGCGTATCAGTCCATCGATTGTGCAGGCAAGATTGTTCACTCATTTCTTCCACTGGGGCAGCCATTGGACGACAACCTGCAAGAAGAAACAAGGCTTTTTTTCAGAAAGAAATGGCGCTCGTGACAACAAAGCCGAAGACAGTGAGTGAGACTAATGAAATCATGCCTTGCTGGAGTTTTCCTTGTTTCCGTCGATCGTCTGGAAGGTCAGCCTCCATGACTCCGGTTTCTGAAATACAGTAGTAGACAGTAAGATACAGAGTGCACAATTAAGTTGCAGCTCCTCTGTATGTGAACCAGTGGAGACAGCAGCAGAAACTTTCAGAATCGGAGGAGAATCAGAATGAACTGCTGCGTACCTTCTTCAGGTAACGATTCTCGGCATCGGCCCTTGGGCTCATGAGCTCCTTCCCATCAATTATCTGCGCACAAAGGTTCACACTCTGGTGGTATCAGTTACAATTACAGTTCAAAGCAGCCAATGTGCACAGCGAGATAGCACATGATGCAGCGAGTTACTAGTTGGGAAGGAGAGGGAGCGGTGTACCTCGACGATGCAGGTGCCGCAGCTGCCCCCGCCGCCGCAGTTCATCAGCTTCCCCTGCAGCGCACGCACCAGGAACCATTAGTCTAGACTCCACAGCGACAGAGGAAAAATCAAAAGGGGAATTAAGCCAGAGAAGGCGAGGAGGTTAGGGAGGGAGGGTGGCTCACGTATGCCGCGTAGAGCTCGATCTTGTTCTCGACCATGACGTCCCGGAGGAGCTTGTCGCCGCTGACCGCGTATCGACGGAGGAGCTTCTCGACCATGTCCACGACGGCCTCCATCTCGGGCCGCGGGATGAGTACGTCGTCCTGGACGACGACCACCAGGTCCTTCCAGTGCTCGTTCCAGAGCGGCGCGTGGAGGAGGTGGGGCGCCGCCGGGTCGCCGCTGGACGAGGAAGGGGTGAAGGCGTCGGAGAGGAGCCAGCGGAGATGGCGGTAGAGGTGTGGCGCCGAGGGCGGGACGAGCGCGGCGGCCTCGCTGCTCCCCTCCTCCATCGATGGCGTCGGCGTCCGTCCGAATTCAAGTGAGCAAAAGCAAAAGCGAGAGGGAGGGGAAGAAGGTGAGGGCCGCTCGATCTGGGCTTAGGGAGGGAGAGAAGGTGAGGGCCGGAAGCCGGTTGGTTCGGTTGGGTGGTGAGGGAAGGGGAGGGTGAGAGGAGGAGGGCGTGGGGGAGGCCATGAACGGCGGCGAGCTCCGCTGGAGGGAGGTGGCGGCAACGATGGATCTGGAAGGAAGGAGGTGAGCTCTCTCCATCGGGCGAGACAGCGAGGAGACGGGGGATCTGGAAGGGGATCGATGGATGGATGTGGAAAGAAAGGAGGCGGGGGGTGGATGCAAAATCATCATCTAGGGTTTCGGGGTTGGTGTGGAAGGGTTGAGGACTGCCGTTGGATCCGCGAGCATCCGACGGTGTTTGATACACGATCCGCGTGATACGTCCATGGACCAATCAGAATGCAGTACGACGTTATGACCATCTAAATTGGTCGTAGTTGACTAAAAATAATTTTCCGAGTGCCTAAAATGAGTTTTTTTGTGAAGGCCCTACCATATATTTGTTGCAAAATTGGACCAAATCAATTTTCTAAAATACTAGGACATATTTAATGCACAATTGATAAAATGGTTGGGTGTCAAAAGTTTTGATCCACCTCTGATGAAAAAGACAAATTTTCGCCGATTCAGTAGGAAGCGGGTCGAATTTGAACTGCTGCTGCCTCATAGTTTGCTGTTTATTTTTTCCAAAAATCATTTCTAGGTACATAACTATCTATTTAATTATAGAAACATCAAAAGTTTTCTAAGATTCAACCACTAGCTAGGAACGGTCATTCCCGCCGTTTTGACCGCATTTTGAAACGGGCATAAAAATTTCCAAAAAAATCAAAAAATTGGAAAACCTTCGCATTGTGTCATTACATGTGACCAAGTTAGTAGGAAAAATAATAAACTTGTAATACGGCAATTCTTTTAAAAAAGTGTTCTCAGAAATGAGCTATCATGTGTGAAGATTCATGGCTTTCAAGCCAAATGATAAATCTTATGGCCACATTCATGGCATAGTTTGTTCAAATGATCTCATATTGTTCACAAGGGTGCATCTTGGAATGGCAAACAATGTTGCCTAAGGGAGTTTTCATTTTCTTTGGACAAAAAATCAATTTTCCATTTTCCGAGTGCCCAAAATGAGTTTTTTTTGTGAAGGACCTACCATATATTTGTTGCAAAATTGGACCAAATCAATTTTCTAAAATACTAGGCCATATTTAATGCACAATTGACAAAATGGTTGGGTGTCAAAAGTTTTGATCCACCTCTGGTGAAAAAGACAAATTTCCGCCGATTCAGGAGGAAGCGGGTCGAATTTGAACTGCAACTGCCTCATAGTTTGCTCTTTATTTTTTCCAAAAATCATTTCTAGGTACATAAGTATCTATTTAATTAGAAAAACAACAAAAGTTTTCCAAGATTCAACCACTAGCTAGGAACGGTCATGCCCACAGTTTTGACCGCATTTTGAAACGGGCGTAAAAAATTCAAAAAAATCAAAAAATTAGAAAACCTTCCCGTTGTGTCATTACATGTGACCAAGTTACCAGAAAAAAATAATAAACTTGTAATACGACAATTATTTTAAAAAAGTGTTCTCAGAAATGAGCTATCATGTGTGAAGATTCATGGCTTTCAAGCCAAATGATCAATCTTATGGCCACATTCATGGCATAGTTTATTCAAATGATCTCATATTTTTCAAAAGGGTGCATCTTGGAATGGAAAACAATGTTGCCTAAGGGAGTTTTCATTTTCTTTGGACGAAAAATCAATTTTCCATTTTCCGAGTGCCCAAAATGAGTTTTTTTTGTGAAGGACCTACCATATATTTGTTGCAAAATTGGACCAAATCAATTTTCTAAAATACTAGGCCATATTTAATGCACAATTGACAAAATGGTTGGGTGTCAAAAGTTTTGATCCACCTCTGGTGAAAAAGACAAATTTCCGCCGATTCAGGAGGAAGCGGGTCGAATTTGAACTGCAGCTGCCTCATAGTTTGGTCTTTATTTTTTCCAAAAATCATTTCTACGTACATAAGTATCTATTTAATCAGAGAAACACCAAAAAAATTCCAAGATTCAACCACTAGCTAGGAACGGTCGTTCCCGCCGTTTTGACCGCATTTTGAAACGGGCATAAAAATTCAAAAAAAATTAAAAAATTGGAAAACCTTCGCATTGTGTCATTACATGTGACCAAGTTACCAGGAAAAATAATAAACTTGTAAAACGGCAATTCTTTTAAAAAAGTGTTCTCAGAAATGAGCTATCATGTGTGAAGATTCATGGCTTTCAATCCAAATGTTCAATCTTATGGCCACATTCATGGCATAGTTTGTTCAAATGATCTCATATTGTTCACAAGGGTGCATCTTAGAATGGCAAACAATGTTGCCTATGGGAGTTTTCATTTTCTTTTGACGAAAAATCAATTTTCTATTTTCCGAGTGCCCAAAATGAGTTTTTTTTGTGAAGGACCTACCATATATTTGCTGCAAAATTGGACCAAATCAAGTTTCTAAAATACTAGGCCATATTTAATGCACAATTGATAAAATGGTTGGGTGTCAAAAGTTTTGATCCACCTCTGGTGAAAAAGACAAATTTCCACCGATTTAGGAGGAAGCGGGTCGAATTTGAACTGCAGCTGCCTCATAGTTTGCTCTTTATTTTTTCCGAAAATCATTTCTAGGTACATAACTATCTATTTAATCAGAGAAACACCAAAAAAATTCCAAGATTCAACCACTAGCTAGGAACGGTCATTCCCGCCGTTTTGACCGCATTTTGAAACGGGCATAAAAAATTCAAAAAAAATCAAAAAATTGGAAAAAACTTTGCATTGTGTCATTACATGTGACCAAGTTACCAGGAAAAATAATAAACTTGTAATACGACAATTCTTTTAAAAAAGTATTCTCAAAAATGAGCTATCATGTGTGAAGATTCATGGCTTTCAATCCAAATGATCAATCTTATGGCCACATTCATTGCATAGTTTGTTCAAATGATCTCATATTGTTCACAAGGGTGCATCTTGGAAAGGCAAACAATGTTGCCTAAGGGAGTTTTCATTTTCTTTTGACGAAAAATCAATTTTCTATTTTCCGAGTGCCCAAAATGAGTTTTTTTAAGGACCTACCATATATTTGTTGAAAAATTGGACCAAATCAATTTTCTAAAATACTAGGACATATTTAATGCACAATTGACAAAATGGTTGGGTGTCAAAAGTTTTGATCCACCTCTCGTGAAAAAGACAAATTTCTGCCGATTCAGGAGGAAGCGGGTCGAATTTGAACTGCAGCTGCCTCATAGTTTGCTCTCTATATTTTCGAAAAATCATTTCTACGTACATAAGTATCTATTTAATCAGAGAAACATCAAAAGTTTTCCAAGATTCAACCACTAGCTAGGAACGGTCATGCCCACAGTTTTGACCGCATTTTGAAACGGGCATAAAAAATTCAAAAAAAATCAAAAAATTGGAAAACCTTCCCATTGTGTCATTACATGTGATCAAGTTACCAAGAAAAATAATAAACTTGTAATACAACAATTCTTTTAAAAAAGTGTTCTGAGAAATGAGCTATCATGTGTGAAGATTCATGGCTTTCAAGCCAAATGATCAATCTTATGGCCACATTCATGGCATAGTTTGTTCAAATGATCTCATATTGTTCACAAGGGTGAATCTTGGAATGGCAAACAATGTTGCCTAAGGGATTTTTCATTTTCTTTGGACGAAAAATCAATTTTCCATTTTTCGAGTGCCCAAAATAAGTTTTTTTTGTGAAGGACCTACCATATATTTGTTTTAAAATTGGACCAAATCAATTTTATAAAATACTAGGCCATATTTAATGCACAATTGATAAAATGGTTGGTTGTCAAAAGTTTTTATACACCTCTAGTGAAAAAGACAAATTTCCGCCAATTTAGTAGGAAGCGGGTGAAATTTGAACTGCAGCTGCCTCATAGTTTGCTCTTTATTTTTGCCAAAAATCATTTATAGGTACATAAGTATCTATTTAATCATAAATACATGGTTTGGTGGCGATACGTTAAGGTTTGGATGGTGGCCGAGGGCCCCAACTCCAGAGCGCGTAAACTCGCATGCCCGCCGCGTGGTCACCGCGTGACCGTGGCGTTGCCACGCGTTCTGGGCGGCCTAGGCATGTCTAGTGGGTTGGGCACTCCCCCGGTAGATGTCAGGAAGAAGAAGGCAATAGAAGAATATCATGAGGAGACTGAACTAAGCTCAAACATGAATTAGCAGCCCAAGTGTTTGATTAGTGGTGGGGAAAATACACATGGCCAATGGGCCTGAGTTCTGACCGAGGATGATCATCTACTAAGGACACCGTCTTTGAATTTTTTTAGATCAAATGGAGGAGCCTAGGTGTCACTTACTTTGCAACGTACCACACTGGACAGAAATATGAATGTTGAAGCTGGACTCAAATGAATCAATGGATTGATCTGAAATTTGGAGGAGGAGGATAATTTGGGCATATGAAGCCACTTTAAAAATTTCATACCATTTGGATAAATAAAAATGGTACTTCCTTCACAGTGCTCTCCACTGAACAGAAAATTGGGAAAAATGCTGAGGGAAATTGGCTAGAATAACTGAGCTAAAATTTGGTGGAGGGAGCTCTATGGGCAGGGTCATGTCGTGGTAAATTTTCAGAGATTATAAATTAACATTAAATATAGTTGCTTCACAAACTGAAAATATTACCAGAAACAAAGATTGGATGGCGAGCTCATATGGATTGTTAGATGGGGCTCAAATTTTGTGGAGAGCTATGACTTGGGAATATAGAAGATGTGGCAAAAATTCAGCTCATTAGGATATGCCTAGCTAGTACTTCCTTCACAATGGTTCTAGCTGAACAAAAACTTTGGAAATTTGCCGAGGAAGATTTACCAGGCAAATGGAGCTGAATATTGTCATGAGGCAATGATTTGGATAGTAAAGAATGCCCAATTTTTTGGGGAATTTTGGGAATGACAGAAATATAGGCTGCTTCACAACCTAGGGCAAAAATTGACACATAGGCAAAACTGATGAGGTGGCGCCTAGTCATAGCAATGCACCACAATTTACAAGGCTATGACCATCTATATTGGTCGTTATCAGCTAGAAATAAGGCAGCGGACCAGTGCTGTTTGCTTTACGACCATTTCGTGTAAGGAAATTACGACCTTTCTGACCAAAATGGTCGTTATGGTTTAGGGTTTGGAGCCCCTCGAACAACTTTTGACCAATTGGTCTCAAATGGTCATAGATTTATGACCAATTCTTACAGGGTCACTGACAGAAGGTCACAAGTTGACATATTTCTTGTAGTGCCAGGGGGGAGGTTGTACATCCATACAAACACGAGCCATGTGCTATGGTTGGTGTTCTGGTTGCCAAACGGATTCATGCCATCGGTACACGCGCCGAGCATGATGTTCCTTGCATCACATTCGAAATACCGATATTCGCCGTTCAACGCTCTCCACTGGCTTCCATCCTTGACGTGTCTCAGCTTCGGATCATCTCCATCGTCGGGCTTCTTCCTCTCCGCGTGCCAGCGCATGAGCTTTGCTTCCTTGGGATCTATGAAATACCGCTGGAGACGGGGAGTGATCGGTAAGTACCATACAACTTTCTGGGGAGATTTCTTCCCGGCCTTCTTGTATCGAGAAGCATTGCACACCGGACAGCTTGTTTTTTCCGCGTGCTCCTTCCGATAAATTATGCAATCGTTGATGCATGCATGGTATCTAACGTGCGGCAGATCAAGAGGGCACACGATCTTCTTGGCCTCATCCACACTAGTAGGACAAAGATTCCCCGCGGGAAGAACATCCTTAGGTACTTGAGATGCTCATCGAGGCTAGTGTCGGTCCATTTGTTTTTAGCCTTTGTCTTCAGGAGTTGGAGCGTGAAACTCAAGCGGGTCACCTCAGGATTGCAACCATGATACAATGGAGTGTTCGAGTCTACCACCAGTTGCTGCCGCTTGGCCTCCTCTCTAGAAGCAGCTCTCTCAGTACTCGTCTCCTTGCGAAGTAGTGCTTGAACATGAGGGTCCCGCATGATTGAACTTAGTACTGACGAAATCTGCGGCGTGGAGTCCACGTTCTCTCCGCCGCCATGTCCGGCCCCTTCTCCGCCGCCATTATCGATCACCTCTTCATCTTGCCCAGTGTCGTCATTGCCTGCCCCGTCGGCGTCCTCAACATCATCATCCTCATCTTCAATTATCCACCGAGTATAGCCATCCATGAAACAAGTCATGAGCAGGTGCGCTTCGACACGACCATCGTCATAGGGGTCAAGCCAAACTCGTCCTTTGCATCTTCGACACGGACATAAAACCTCTGTCAGGTTATTTTCTTTCATGTCCTGCACCGCCGACCGCAACCACCTGTCCACCATCGTTCCACTGACCATCATGAACGCCTGCACGGTAATAATAAACAAATTGATTATAAAAATGCATGCATGCATCAAAGTCATACAAAAATTCGGCATGACCTTCCCTAAAAATAGGACATATAGAGTTTGCCCGGAATTCGCCGAAACAGAAATAAATCGACATTTCGGCAAAACATAGGCAACTCACAAGCACAATTCGGCGTCAACTCATGCCACACACACAATTTCCATCATATCGCCCGATTATGTCATATCGCACACACATACACATATTTCCATTCTTGCAAAAGCATAAATTTTTAATCACCTATCTCGAGATCGAGCACACGGTGGAGATGATGATGTAGTAGGGAGATCAAAAGTGGACAAAGCTCTTCTTGACAAGGCTAGATCTAGTTAGGGGGTACATAGGTCACTTCACTAAATGCTACATCTACCTAGCTAGCTAGTTTGGGAGGAGACAAGTTCAACTAGTGGAGGGAGAAGGAAAAAGAGAAAGGAGATGCATTAATGGAGGTGGTGTAGTTAGCTAGGAGTAATAAAGAGAGAGAAAGGTAGGTAGAAGAAGGAGAGTAATGGGGGGCGAAAAGTAGTGAGGAAGAAGCAAAGTGAGGGAGAGAGGAGGTGGGAGCTAAGGGAAAGTGAGGAAGAGAGGGTGGGGGAGGGGGAGGGGGGAGGAAAAAGGTGGTATGGCTGCGACTTAGCAGTAGCGCTGGGCGTAAAACGCGCTGCTGCTAATAAAATAGCAGTAGCGCTCTTTTGGCACACGCGCTACTGCTAAGCGGGGCCCGCCATGTGCCCAGTTTCAAAATTAGCAGTAGCGACAAGCAAAAAAAGCGTGCTACTACTATTACTTTAGCAGCAGCGCGGTTAGCGCGGGCGCGCTACTGCTAAACCTAGGGTGGCGGAAACGGTCAGTCAATTTTAGTAGCAGCGTGGTTCTGCTGAGCCGCGCTACTGCTAAGTTGGTAGCAGTAGTGCCTATTTTGGGACCGCGCTACTGCTAATTATCAACAGCGCCTCTTCCTGACCCGCACTACTGCTAAGTTTCTGTGTATAAGGTTTTCCCTAGTAGTGCCACGAGGACCCAAATACATCAGTCATGAAAAGTAAATATTATCTGAGTACAGACATAGTTAGGCAAGTTTTGCCGTAAGAAGGCTGAGCAAAACAACGACACTAGATCGAAAGGCAAGGCCTCCTTCCTGTGACCTCCGAACTACTCCTCGCCATCGGTCACCACATAGTAACCACCATCGAGGTAACCTGCATCCGTGGTGCTACCAGCTATTGCAGCAACCGGGTCAAACAAAAAGAGTAGCAAAGCAACGGTAAGTACTCATCCAAAGTACTCGCAACAGTTACATCAGATCTATACTAGATATGCATCGATATCAAACGAATGAGGTAATATCTGTGGACTAAACTATAGAATGCCAAAATAAGGGGGAGAAGCTCATCCTATCGAAGACTACATCTTTCAGAAGTAGAAGAGAGGAGCGTATATGGTAACAACTTGCACATACATATATCAATAACCTGCCCGGAGATCCTCTCCTCGTCACCCTGTGAGAAAGCGATCTCCGGGGGTATCCGTCTGTTATCTGGGTGTGTTTTATCAAGTATCCGGTTTTAGTTGTAAGAGGTCGGGATACAACTCCAAGTCGTCATGTTACTGTGGACACGACTATTCGAATAGATTACTTCCCTACAGGGGTGCACCACATTTCCAGATACGCTTGATTACCTCTGGCCAGACACAGTTTTCGGGGTAATGCCTGATGTGGCTTGAACTACGTCGGTATTTCCCCAAAAAGGAAGGGATGATGCAGCACAGCTACGGTAGTTATTTCCCTCAGTGATGAGACCAAGATTATCGAACCAGTAGGAGAACCACGCAACACCACGTAAACAGCTCCTGCACACAAAGAACAAATACTTGCAACCCGACGTAAGAGAGGGGTTGTCAATCCCTCACGGGTAAAAAGATAGGTAAAATTGTAGTAGATTGGATAAATAGATCTCGCTGGAACGCGAGATAAAATAAATAACGAAAAATTGCAGCAAGGTATTTTTGTATTTTTGGTCTAATAGATATGAAAATAAAAGCAAATGAAAATAGATCACGAAGGCAAATATAATAAAGAAGAGACCCGGGGGCCGTAGATTTCACTAGTGGCTTCTCTCAAGAAAAATAGCATACGGTGGGTAAACAAATTACTGTTGGGCAATTGATAGAACTTCAAATAATCATGATGATATCCAGGCAATGATCATTATATAGGCATCACGTCCAAGATTAGTAGACGGACTCCTGCCTGCATCTACTACTATTACTCCACACATCGACCGCTATCCAGCATGCATCTAGTGTATTAAGTTCATGGAGAAACGGAGTAATGCAATAAGAACGATGACATAAAGTAGACAAGATCTATTTATGTAGAAATAGACCCCATCTTGTTATCCTTAATAGCAACGATACATACGTGTCGGTTCCCCTTCTGTCACTGGGATCAAGCACCGTAAGATCGAACCCATCACAAAGCACCTCTTCCCATGGCAAGAAAAATTGATCCAGTTGGCCTAACTAAACCAAATATTTGAAGAAGAAATACGAGGCTATAAGTAATCATGCATATAAGAGATCAAAAGACTCAAATAACTTTCATGGATAAAAACATAGATCTGATCATAAACTCAAAGTTCATCGGATCCCAACAAACACACCGCAAAAAGAGTTACAACAAATAGATCTCCAAGAGACCATTGTATTGAGAATCAAAAGAGAGAGAGGAAGCCATCTAGCTACTAACTACGGGCCCGTAGGTCTACAATGAACTATTCACGCATCATCGGAGAGGCACCAATGAGTATGATGAACCCCCCCGTGATGGTGTCTAGATTAGATCTGGTGGTTCTGGAAATTGCGGCGGCTGGAATTGATTTTCATTGACTCCCTTAGGGTTTCTGGAATATTGGGGTATTTATAGAGCAAAGAGGCGGTGCGGGAGGCCACCGAGGTGGGCACAACCCACCTGGGCGCGCCTGGGGGCCGAGGCGCGCCCTGGTGGGTTGTGCCCCCCTCGGGGCACCCCCCAGGTGCTTCTCTGGCCCATCTGGTGTCTTCTGGTCCAAAAAAATCCACAAAAAGTTTCGCTGTTTTTGTACTCCGTTTGGTATTGATTTTCTGCGAAGTAAAAAGCAAGCAAAAAACAGCAACTGGCACTGGGCACTATGTCAATAGGTTAGTCCCAAAAAATGATATAAAGTTGATATAAAATGATTGTAAAACATTCAAGAATGATAATATAACAGCATGGAACAATCAAAAATTATAGATACGTTGGAGACGTATCAGCATCCCCAAGCTTAATTCCTGCTCATCCTCGAGTAGGTAAATGATAAAAACAGAATTTTTGATGTGGAATGCTGCCTAACATGTTCATCACATATTCTTTTCTTTGTAGCATGGACATTTGGACTTTTATATGATTAAAAGCAATATTCTAGTTTTGACATGAAGATTTCAATAATCAAGCATATCAACAAACAACCATGTCTTTCAATATATCAACACTAAAGCAAGTTATCCCTAGCCCATTATGCTCAATCATTGATCCATTCATGAAACACACTCGCATATTAGCTACACCCAATGCTCAAGTACGATCATAGTGCCCCCTAGTAGGTGCTTTATAAGAGAAGATGGAGACTCAAGTAAAAATAAAAATTGCATAAAGTAAATAGAAAGGCCCTTCGCGGAGGGAAGTAGGGATTTGTAGAGGTGCCAGAGCTCAAAGCGAAAAAGATAGAGATAAAACATTTTGGGTGGCATGCTTTTCCTATCAACGAAAATGATCGAGTAGTTCCCAATACTTTCCATGCTAGATATATCCTAGGCGGTTCCCAAACAAAAAATAAAGTTTATTCCTTTTTCCACCATACTTTCACATTCCATGGCTAACCGTATCCACAGGTGCCTTCCATACCAACACTTTCCAAGGAATTTATTATTTGACAACATAAAGTAAATTCATTTTTCATTTCGGGACTAGGCATCCCTAATACCTTTGCCGTACTCTCGTGCAATGACAAGTGAATAAACACTCATCTTGAGAATAACACATCTAGCATGGAAATATATTAGCCACCCCCTACCGTTCCATGAGCGGTACGAGCACACAAAAGAGAAATTTATTTTGAAAATTAGAGATGGCACATACAAATTTGCTTAGAACGGCAAAAGAATACCGCATATAGGTAGGTATAGTGGACTCATGTGGCAAAAACTGGTTTAAAGGATTTTGGATGCACAAGTAGTGATCATACTTAATGCAAATGAAGGCTAGCAAAAGATTGAGAAGCATCCAACCAAGAAACAAAAAAATCTCATAAGCGAGCATTAAGCATAACTAACACCGAATAATGCACCACAAATAGGATGTAATTTCATTGCATAACTATTGACTTTCATGCTTGCATAGGGAATCACAAACCTTAACACCAATATTCTTACTAAAGAATAATTACTCATCAACATGACTCACATATTATATCGACATATCACAAAACTATTACAAAGAATCAAGTTTATTTTGTCCAGTCATCTTCATGAAAGTTTTTATTATATCCTCCTTGGATATCTATCACTTTGGGACTAATTTCTTATGTTGCTTTTGACAGCTCAAACAAATATAAGTGAAGAACATGAGCATAAAAATTTTCTTCTCTCAAAATAATTTAAGTGAAGCAAGAGAGAATTTCTTTTAAAAAAATTACTAACTCTCAAATAAATCTAAGTGAAGCATGAGAGCATTTCTTCAAAAAATACTAAAGCACACCGTGCTCAAAAAGATATAAGTGAAGCACTAGAGCAATTCCATAGCTCAAAAAGATTTAAGTGAAGCATAGAGAGCAATTCTAACAAGTCATAGCATAATTTTGGCTCTCTCAAATAGGTGTGTCCAGCAAGGATTCATGACTAAAAATAAAAAAACAAAACCAGCAAAGACTCATATCATTCAAGACGCTCCAAGCAAAACTCATGATATGTGACGAATAAAAATATAGCTCCAAGCAAAATACCGATGGTCGTCAGAAGAAAGAGGGGATGCCACCCGGGGCATTCCCAAGCTGAGTTGCTTGCTTCTCTTTGGATAATGGCTTGGGGTGCCATGGGCATCCCCAAGCTTAGGCTCTTCTCACTCCTTATTCCTTCATCCATCGTAATCTCACCCAAAACTTGAAAACTTCAATCACACAAAACTCAACAAAACCTTCGTGAGATCCGTTAGTATAAGAAAACCAATCTTTACTTTAAGTACTATAGAAAACCCATTAAAATTTTGTTATTGCATTATATCTACTGTATTCTAATTTTCCATGGAAAAAACTCTTCAAAGGAAACCATAAAATCATCAAAGTAAGCACACAATGCAAAGAAAATAAAATCTATCAAAAACAGAACAGTCTGTAAAGATGCGAATTGTTCTCATACTTATGTAACTCCAAAAATTCTGAAAAATTAGGAAAACATAGGAAATTTGTATATCAATCTTGTGTAAAAAATTCAAAAAATTTAGTCACCTATGTAATTCTAAATAATTATTTTTCTGGACGCAAAAGTTTCTGTTTTCCAACAAGATCAAATCAACTATCACCAAAGCTATCCCAAAGGCTTTACTTGGCACTAACACTAATTAAAACACAAAAAACACAATCATAACAGTAGAATAATTGTGTAAACACTTAAGAATAGAAAGAAAAAGATAAAAATAAATTTTATTCATTGGGCTGCCTCCCAACAAGCGCTATCGTTTTACGCCCCTACCTAGGCATAAAGCAAGGATTCAAGTATTAGATCCATATGATGCCCTCATGATTGATTCATATGGTGGCTTAATTCTAGTTCTAGGGAAGTGTTTCGTACCCTTTCTTAGTGGAAATTGAAATTTAATATTGCCTTCTTTCATATCAATCACGGCACCAATAGTGCGTAAAAACGGTCTACCAAGAATAATTGGACAAGTCGGATTGCAATCAATATCAAGAATAATAAAATCTATGGGCACATAATTCCTATTTGCAAGAATAAGAGCATCATTAATTCTTCTCATAGGCTTTTTAATAGTGGAATCCGCCAAGTGCAGATTTAAAGAACATTCTTCAATACATAAAGATTTCAGAATTGTAGAAACACTAGCACCCAAGTCACATAAAGCAAAACACTCATGATTTTTAATCTTGACTTTGATAGTAGGTTCCCATTCATCATGTAATTTTCTAGGAATTGAAATCTCTAATTCCAACTTTTCTTCTAAAGCTTTCATCATAGCATCAACAATATGTTTAGTAAAAGCTTTATTTTGTTCATAAGCATGGGGTGAATTTATCATGGATTGCAACAAAGAAATACAATCAATCAAAGAGCAACTATCATAATTAAAGTCTTTGTAATCCAAAAGAGTGGGCATATCACTAGTTAAAGTTTTGACCTCTTCAAACCCACTTTTATCAATTTTCTCAACAAGATTTTCACCCTCCGAATTATCGGGACGCCTTCTAGCTAAAGTTGACTCTTCTTCAGTCCCTTTATTATCAATCTTAATTTTACTAAACAAAGAATCAATAGAAGAAGCACCTATCATTTTAAGATCTTCATCACTTTTATGAAAGCAATCACTAGAAAATGCTTTTTCTAAAAATTCTCTTCTAGCTCTAAGCATAGCGGTTCTTTTCTTACTTTCATCCATAGAAACATAAAGAGCCTTAATTGATTCCTCAACCTTAGGCACAAAAATTTTCATCTTGAGATTTTCTACATCATGAGAAATTCTATCAATACTTCTAGACATATCATCAATCTTATTAAGCTTTTCTTCTATTGTAGCATTGAAAACTTTTTGAGTATTGATAAATTCTTTAATATTATTCTCAATATCAGAGGTGTTCCTATTATTATTATAAGAAGGATTACCATAGGAATTACCATAATTATTAGAGGAATTACTAGGAAAAGGCCTAGGATTAAAATTACCTCTATAAGCATTGTTATTGAAATTGAAATTGTTTTGCGAGATAAAATTCACATCTATGGCATCACTGTTTTGCTCAATCAAAGTAGACAAAGGCACATCATTAAAATCAATAGGGGCACTTTTATTAGCAACCAATTTCATAAGAGCATCAACTTTTTCACTCAAAGAAGAAATTTCTTCAACCGAATTAACTTTTTTACTAGTAGGAACTCTGTCGGTATGCCATTGTGAATAATTTGCCATAATATTATCAAGCAATTTGGTGGCTTCACCCAAAGTAATTTCCATAAAAGTACCACCCACGGCAGAGTCCAAAAGATTTCGAGAAACAAAATTCAACCCCGCATAAATTTTTTGTATGATCATCCAAAGATTTAACCCATGAGTTGGGTAATTCCTTAGCATTAATTTCATCCTTTCCCAAGATTGTGCAGCATGCTCATGTTCAAATTGCTTGAAATTCAAGATCTGGGTTCTAAGGGAAATAATTTTCGCGGGCGGAAAATACTTAGTAATAAAGGCATCTTTGCACTTATCGCAAGAATCGATACTATTGCGAGGCAAAGAAGAAAACCAAATTTTTGCACGATCTCGCAAAGAAAACGGGAATAATTTCAACTTCATAATATCATTGTCCACATCTTTTTTCTTTTGCATATCGCATAATTCCACGAATGTGTTAAGATGGGACACGGCATCCTTATTAGGAGTACCGGAAAATTGATCTTTCATAACAAGATTCAGCAAAGCGGCATTAATATCACAAGACTCCGCACTAGTGGCGGGAGGAGCAATCAGAGTGCTAATAAAATCATGGTTGTTGGTATTGGAGAAATCACACAACTTGGTGTTCTCTTGAGTCATCGTGACTACGCAACAAGATTGCACTCAAAAACAGATCTGACGAGAAAACGGCGAACGAAAAAGAGGGCGAATAAAAACGGCAAATTTTTGTGAAGTGGGGGAGAGAAAAACGAGAGGCAAATGGCAAATAATGTAAATTGCAAGGAGATGAGATTTGTGATTAGGAACCTGGTAGATGTTGGTGATGTCTCCCTGGCAAAGGTGCCAGAAATTCCTTTTGACGCGGCTTGAACTACGTTGGTATTTCCCCAAAGAGGAAGGGATGATGCAGCACAGCTACGGTAGGTATTTTCCTCAGTGATGAGACCAAGGTTATTGAACTAGTAGGAGAACCACGCAACACCACGTAAACAGCTCCTGCACACAAAGAACAAATACTTGCAACCCACGTAAGAGAGGGGTTGTCAATCCCTCACGGGTAAAAAGATAGGTAAAATTATAGTAGATTGGATAAATAGATCTCGCGTGAACGCGAGATAAAATAAATAACGATAAATTGCAGCAAGGTATTTTTGTATTTTTGGTTTAATAGATCTAAAAATAAAAGCAAATGAAAATAGATCGCGAAGGCAAATATAATAAAGAAGAGACCCGGGGGCCGTAGATTTCACTAGTGGCTTCTCTCAAGAAAAATAGCATACGGTGGGTAAACAAATTACTGTTGGGCAATTGATAGAACTTCAAATAATCATGACGATATCCAGGCAATGATCATTATATAGGCATCACGTCCAAGATTAGTAGACCGACTCCTGCCTGCATCTACTACTATTACTCCACACATCGACCGCTATCCAGCATGCATCTAGTGTATTAAGTTCATGGAGAAACGGAGTAATGCAATAAGAACGATGGCATGATGTAGACAAGATCTATTTATGTAGAAATAGACCCCATTTGTTATCCTTAATAGCAACGATACATACGTGTCGGTTCCCCTTCTGTCACTGGGATCAAGCACCGTAAGATCAAACCCATCACAAAGCACCTCTTCCCATGGCAAGAAAAATCGATCTAGTTGGCCTAACTAAACCAAAGATTCGAAGAAGAAATACGAGGCTATAAGTAATCATGCATATAAGAGATCAAAAGACTCAAATAACTTTCATGGATAAAAACATAGATCTGATCATAAACTCAAAGTTCATCGGATCCCAACAAACACACCGCAAAAAGAGTTACATCAAATAGATCTCCAAGAGACCATTGTATTGAGAATCAAAAGAGAGAGAGGGAGCCATCTAGCTACTAACTACGGACCCGTAGGTCTACAATGAACTACTCACGCATCATCGGAGAGGCACCAATGAGGATGATGAACCCCTCCGTGATGGTGGCTAGATTGGATCTGGTGGTTCTGGAACTTGCAGCGGCTGGAAATGATTTTCGTCGACTCCCCTAGGGTTTCTGGAATATTGGGGTATTTATAGAGCAAAGAGGCGGTGTGGGAGGCCACGGAGGTGGGCACAACCCACCTGGACGCGCCTGGGGGCCCAGGCGCGCCCTGGTGGGTTGTGCCCCCCTCGGGGCACCCCCCCAGGTGCTTCTCTGGCCCATCTGGTATCTTCTGGTCCAAAAAAAAACAACAAAAAGTTTCGCTGCATTTGGACTCCGTTTGGATTTTCGGCGAAGTAAAAAACAAGCAAAAAACAGCAACTGGCACTGGGCACTATGTTAATACGTTAGTCCCAAAAAATGATATAAAATTGCTATAAAATGATTGTAAAACATCCAAGAATCATAATATAACAGTATGGAACAATAAAAAAATTATAGATACGTTGGAGACGTATCAATGCCCGGCCTCGGATGATCGACACGGCGTAGTCCTACCTAGGCTCTCTAGAGAGGTCACCCGCCGGTCTACATCCTAAGCGTGAAGGGGTCATGGGCCAATCACCCTCAGCACTCCTGCACGTCGTGTTACTGGCCGAGGACCAAGCCCACCTCTATAAGGCATGCCCCTCACCCCGACAATCAGCCAGCCTCTCTGAACTGTTACATCTGGGTAGCTTTCGGGAGAATGTACGACGCCGAGGGCCCCATAAACCATTATCCCGTGCAGCGTTAGTGCGTATATGTCAGTGGCAGTTGATACGTCTCCAACGTATCTATAATTTATGAAGTATTCATGTCATGTTAGCAATAATTTTCTATGGTTTTGGTGCACTTTTATATGACTTTTATATAATTTTCATGGACTAACATATTAACCTAGTGCCCAGTGCCAGCTGCTATTTTCTGCTTGTTTTTAGTTTTCCAGAAAATCCATACCAAACGAAATCCAAACGTGACGAAACCTTTTGACTTTTTTTTGGAACATAAGAGACCCCCGAAGCTTCGTGGGAGGACCAGAAGACCCACGAGGCGGTGACAAGGCAACTCAGCGGGCCCTGGGGGGTTGGCCGTGTGTTGTTGCCTTGTGGGCCCCTCATAACTCCTTTTCGCGTGATTCCAACGCGGAAAATTCTTATAAATAGATAAACTCCCAGAAATAAACCTAGAACTTCGACTCCGCCACTACAAGCCTCTGTTTCGAAGAGATCCCATCTGGAGGCCTTTTCCGGCACCCTATCGGAGGGGAAAATCATCACCGAAGGCCATCTTCATCATCCCGACGGTCTCCATGATGAGGATGGACTAGTTCACCCTCGGGGCTCAGGATATGTACTAGTAGCTATGTGTTTGGTCTCTGTCTCTCTCTCTCTCTCTCTCGTATTTTGATTTGGCACGATCTTGATGTACCACGAGCTTTGTTAATATAGTTGGATCATATGGTGTTCTTCCCTCTCTATCTTGTTATGATGAATTGAGTCTTTCTCTTTGAGGTTTAATTATTATCGGATTGAATATTTTGGATTTGAGAACACTTAATGTATGTCTCGCATGTGGATACCCGTGGTGACCATGGGGTATTCTATTGAGTCACTTGATGTATGTTCTGGTAATCAACTTGCGGATTCCAGAGGTGACAAATGGGGTAATCTAGGCACATAGGTTGATACACGTTTTCGTCCTACTTTCTTCGAAAGAAACTTTGGGATACCGGTGATTCCAATTTACGTGATGTTTTTCCTTTATATTTTGTGCCTACAAGGTGGGCTTTATGGAATTTTACCGCATTCGCGCACTTCTTTTTGTTGATGATCCTTCAGGTGACGTCTTTTGGAGCAATATTCATTTAATGAAGAAACCACCCAAAAATGGCAGTGAAATCACGTATTAAAGGTGATAAACACATTCCATAGAAAAATCAAGCAAGAAGGCCAAAGAAACAGCCGTTGTCACGCTTCAAGAGCGAATGATGGCGTTCCATGCGACCACGCGAGCTCGCATGAGCGGTCGTTTGGCGCGCCGCCGCCTCCGGGGGATCAGCTGTTTTCACCCTGTCGAAACGGATCGTGCAGGGGACGAACAAAGACTCCAAAAACTCATCCAGAAGGCAGAACCCTAGCCTCCGGAGGCTACCCGGAGGGAGGATCAACCAGGAGAATAAGGGGATTCCTCTCGCAGCGCGAGGAACAGCATCATCATCATCACCCACATCATCACCACCTTCATCATCATCATCATCCACATCCTTATCATCTGTAACATCAAGAACCATAGTGGATTCTTCGGTGTATCAGTTGAACCATCCACCCATGTATTCCATTACTATCACCATGATGATTGTTGTTCTTATGTGTGAGTATACCCCTAGTTCTCGAAGATATGGATTAACCTTTGTATGTGTAGGATCTGAAATGTTTATTATGGATATGAGATCACCTGTTGAATGCATAGTTTAATAACTTCGTGAATGTTGTAAAGGGGCCCTACTCAGCATTTGTGCCTTTATTGGCCACAAAGTATATCATTATCTTTGCATAGGTTTAAGATGTGGAGGTAATTCGAGGTGACAATAAAAGCCTACTGCTCCTAACCTTTACAAGTGGCCGGGGATTACAGAGAACCCTTAGTGAGGTCGTGTCCACGAGGAAACCCTTAATTATCATGAGTTGTAACCCTCAGGAGGAGACTATGATGATGACGTGCGTGGAATGAAGTCTACCACGAGTAGAACGTGTTCTGTTGTGACACCCTGGTTTTTGGCCCTTCCTTTTTCTTTTGGATTTCTTTGAAATTTTAATTGGAATTCCTTTTCTATGGCTTTGTGGTCTTGAAACCTGGGTAGATCATATCTCTTTCCTCTCCCAAGTGGTTTATCACCCTCAAATCTTTCTCAAGATCATTTTATTTCCATCTTAGCCCAACCCCAAATTCTTTTTCTTGGAAACATTCCTTTTTCTATTAAAGGAATAACCCCGTTTGCCCTAGGTTGCGAAGCAACCTATATTTCTATATTTCCCAGAATTCACACAAAATTCTCAAAATTCCTTTGGACCATGTGGACCTTGGATATGTAAAAATATTCAAGATTTCATGCTCATGGTGAGCACACCATCCAATCTTTGCTTCTGGTCATATTTTCAGATTGTGAAGCAACTATGTTTATATTCCTCCATAATTTCTGAAATTTTGCCAGGACATGATCCTACCTATATAACCTCCCTCCACCTAATTTGAGCTCATTTCATTTAACCAATTTCTCTCAAATAGTTTTCTAAGTTTCTGTCCATAGAAGACCACTGTGAAGGAAGTGCCATTTTTATTTATTAAAATAGTATGAAATTTATACAGTGCCTTCATATGCCCAAATGATCAAGCTCTAACAAATTTCAGCTCAATCCAACACTCCATGTGAGTGTAGCATCTAAACCTAGATTCTGGACCAGATTTGCAATTGCGAAGCAACTCTATTCAAACTTGGTCCAAATCCTTTCCAATTTCACTAGACTGTAGTTCTTCCTATCCTAAACCTCTGTGACAACTTGTTTTGCTTGTGCTCAAGTATTTTGACCCCAACATCATGTCAAAGATTGCCGCAGCAAACTTCAGTTGATGCTACCCATTATCGCAAAGGTGCTCTACTCAACCCAAGCCCATAGTGGTGCTCCATCAAGTAGGGTCCACGCGGTAGACATTTTTTCCCATGTCAGAACACACCGCGTGTGGGTGTTCACGCGGTGACCACGCAGTTGGCATGCCGTTCGACGCGCTCTCTGGAAGTTGGGGCCCTCGACCTTTGTCCATTTCTCGAGCTCTCGCCACCGCATCATGCCCTATGGCTCCGTGGCATCCATGCGCTCGCTCCCCAGCCCTCGCCCTCTCCTCTTTCTTCCTCCTCACGCCAAGACAGCCTCGTCCGCGTGCTGTCCGCGCGCCATCCCCACCTCCATGACCACTCGGACGTGTCGTCCCTAAGCTCTCTCCAATAAAGGATGCGGGGTTTAGGCGCACGAGAGTGTCCTCCGCACCGTCCTTTCGCGCTGGCCTCCCACTGCTGGCTCCCTGGCATGCAGTCGGCCTTCCGATATCCGCGACCTCTCCACACCCGGCTGGTTTTCCTCGAGGGTCCATGACGCGTGGGCCGCAGGTGTGCGCAGGGCCACCTTCCTACGGGGCTTTTGTGTCGTGCCCGAGTGCGCTGCCTCGCGCACTCGTCCGTACGCTGAGGCCGTGCCGGCCTGTCATCGTTCTTTGGCCCTGCCGGCTTGTTTCGCACGCGTGAGACAGGTACGCGCGTGCGTCTAGGCCGGCGTCGGTGAGTTGTTGGTGTGTTGATTGGCTCGGGCCCGCACGTGCCCGGCTCGGCGTGTGAGCTTCAGCGCCGTTCGCCTCTTTGCTTGTTTTGCTCGGGCGAGACGAGTACGCGCGTGCGCTAAGGGTATGTACATTGGTTTAGACACCTGCTGTCTATACTAAACCTCCACATCACCTATAGACAGTCGTAAAACACCCTTTACAATGGGTTGACTTTTAGGCTATCTGTAACACTACAAATAACCAAATTAAGTTGATCAGTTAATTTTTTTTGAGTGAATTTCGGTTTTTACCCCTTATTTTGACATTTTTGACACTAATTACCCCATTTAGCGAGATTTCATCCGTTTTACCCCATTTACCGAAAGTGTTGCCAAAATTTACCCTATTTACACTTTTTGAGCGTTTTGACCGGTGGGTCACTATTGTCATGTCCAACTGGCATGCCACGTTAATAGTTTTTCCTTACTATTTTTCTCACTGCTGAACCCGGTCGTGCAGCTTCGCCCGACCGGCTCGGCACGATGGAGGTCGCTTGCGTCACATCCAACACACAACGTCCGAGTTGGTCACACGCCACGTTCATCTCCTGTCGCTTCTCGCCTGCGTTGCTCGCCCCAATCAAACGTGCAAACTGATTTCCTTATAAGCATCAAATTCCTCTAGCATGTTCATCATGCCTGCATCATCTGTAAACTCAACCATGAAGTTCCCGTTGGCCCCCTTCTTCTGATAATAAACACTATCCCAAGGGTTGAAACCCAATTCCTTCATCTTCTCCTTTATATCAAAATAACTAATGAAATCCCTCTCAAGCATCTCTGGCTCTGGATTCTTGTGTTCACAGACATGTGAAAATATGCCTAACACTCCACATCTTGGTTGACATCTGCTTTGTGCAAGAAAAATAAAAATGAATTAGTGGCTGCAATCATTATATACTCTAATAAGGTAAACAAACATGTTTTGGCATGCATCCTAAACAGCTAGCAAGTAGCAACAAATGCTATCACCTCTGTACAAAATACAACAATAAAGGCAGGCACATACATGTATTAACTCTCTACCACGGTCAACATATTTGCTAGCTAGATATTCAGATATATTTACAACACTTTAATCTGATCCACAGAATCACACATACTTAAGGCCGTATATGTTAATACTGAAGAAAAATATACATGATTTCAGATTATATCAGTAACAACTTCTCCTATAATTTATTCAATGGTAACATGCCACACTGATCAAGTATAGTTGTCCCATCAGAATACTTCAAACCGGAAACGAGTTTAGTAGGGAGAAAATAGGCAGGAAAAAACCGTCGTCGTGGTATGCCAGCTGAATCTGACAATTGTGGCCCGCTGGTTATAACGCACACAAAATATTAAACAGGGTAAATTGTGGCAACACTTTTACTAAATGGGATAAAACGGATGAATTTCTGCTAAATGAGGTAATTAGTGTCAAAAATGTCAAAATAGGGGGTAAAAACCAGAATTCACTCTTTTTTTTACTCTAAACTTCGGCTGCCCTGAACACGGCGTCCACCAATCGTCCATGACGAAGACGACACTATTATGGCAGTCCAGCACGATGCTCATCCCGGCGACACAACACACAAGTGATTGAGATGAACTCGAGAAATTACCCTAGTTGATAGGCACGCACACACATACGCGAACATCCATTGCTCGTGAACGCACAACATGCAAAGTGATGGATCCTTTGATATGTGCAGCCTTCACGTACGTAAGCTAGCAAGATATTGATCGCTATCACTTGACCGCTCTACGATTAATTGACGACCCAGATCTGTACTCTAGCACCTGCTGCTCGCCCGCTTGCAGAGTTGCGGTGGCTCGGTGTCCATCCAAGCAGCGCGGCAGCCGGTCCGTATAGAGGATTGGAAGGCTAGATACATAGATAAAGGGGTTAGTTACAGACGACTGCGATACAACACTAGAAAGCCGTCGGTAGCGACCGAAATTTTAGCGCTACAGACGATCTCTCTCTCCGTTCTCTCTCTTCCACGTCATAAAAAGTCTGAGTTGACGGCTCTTATAAACAGCTGAGTCATTACTATTCATTAGTGTAAAAAACATTCTTATATTATGGGACGGAGGGAGTACATGCCCTAAGTCGGCATCGGTTAGTTGCTGTGTCGTTTGGCTCGCGCAAGCCGGGTGTCGTTATGCGATGACTAGGAGTCGGGTGGTCTGAGGGTGGGTGCTCGACGCGTGTTGGGTCGTTTTCCCCATGTTCGGTACGTAGGGTGTACCCGGAACAGTTTTGGGCTGTCTCGGCGTTTAAGGCCAACTCCAACGCGCGACCCCGTACAGACATCCGGTTCGTCCACTTTTCATTCGTTTGGTGTAGGAAAACGGACACGGCTGTCCGCTTGCGGTCATGCGGGCGTCGGTGCGCCCAACGGGTCGGCCGCACCCCAAACGGTCCGCTTGTTTGGACGCGAAAATAAACCCCAAATAAAATATTAAAAACAACTTCGGAAATATTAAGCACAGGCATTAAAACGTCCACATTACCCAAGTTCGCACATTAATATAAACAAGCTAATTAAAAACATTAAAAAAAAGATAGAAAGGGCCGTCGCCGCCGCCCTGGCCGTCGTTGCCTGCCGTGGTCGCCGTCTACTCCTCGTCGTCGTCCTCGTCGCCGGTGAGGTCGACGTATGGAGGTGGCTGCCAGAGGTGGGCTGGCGGAGCCGCCTGCTGTGCCGGCTGCGGTGGCGCCTGCACGACCTCTTCGCGCGGCGGGGATGGTGACCAACGACCGGCGTCCACCTCGGGCGTGCACGACACGGTCTCCGTCCACGTCCAGGACTGCCCGACCAATGCCGGGTTCCATCCCGTGGCCTCCTCCATCGCCACCTCTGGCCGCGCCTCCTCCCTGGCCTCCTCCTTCACGTACGCGTCGAGCTCGGGGAAGGCGACGTAGCCGGCCGCTGACAGGGCCAGCATCTCTTCGAGGCCCTCCCATTGGCGCTCGTCGTGGGTGTGGACGGACTCCTCCATCACCTGCCGCATCAGGTCCTCCTGCTCGGCGGCCGAAATTGGCTCGGGGGATGGGGACGGAGACGGCGACGGCGTAGGGGTGAGGCCGTGAACCTACCGGCGGCCGCGCACCTAGGGCACGCTGGGAGAGGGCGCGCGGCGTTCAGCGCGCGGGCGCCGCGGACGGCCTGCAAAGTAGGACTGCCGCCAGATGTCGTGCTCGTCGCGGAGCCACGTATCCCACGGCGGCGAGTACGCGGTGTACCTCCAGTCGTCGATGAGGTCCGGGGGCAGGCGGGCGCGGCGACGATGGATCTCCTCCCGGCGGGCGCGACCGCTCACCGGGACCGGCGGGACTGGCACGCGATCCGCGAACAGGTACCAGTTGTTGGGGAGGTGCACGTCGCCCCACGGCAACGGCGTGCGCGTCTCCCAGCAACGCTGGCACACCTCCGCCTTCACGTACGGCCGCTGGCGAGGTGGGGCGCCACCCGGCGCGATATGAAACGCGGGCGGCGGAGATGGAGGTGGAGGTGGAGGTGGGGTGGAGGGGCGGCAACAGCGACTAGACGACGACCCGGCCTCATGGTCGTGCCTTGTCTTGCGGCCGGGGAACCAACGCCCCACCATTGTCACCGTCGGAGAGGTGGAGGGCTAGGGTTTGCTTGTCAGGGCTCGAGGAGGCAAGACGGCCAAGAAGTGCAAACTGTGGACTGGCCGGTCCACGGCTTTCAATTTAAGAAGGACGACGACCGCAAGATTTGTGTATGACAGCCGGGGCCCATCGCGCATGCGCATTAAGTTTGGTCGGTGGAGGTAGTTGGGCGTCCGCCACGCGTCCCCGAGACGGATGACCCGCAACCGCGTGCCCGTCCGTTCGGCGTCCGTGTGGACGCAATCCAAGCGCATGTTTGCGCCAGAAATGGGGCGGGCTGGACGCCAAACAGACAGAATTTGAGGATGCGACCTGTTGAACATATTATGTGCATGTATATGGTTAGGATAATCTCCTACCGGCCCCGCCTCTAGTTTCCTTGTATAGATGAGGCTGAGGGCTCCCCTTGTACTTATATACGTGCGCTGTGCACCCGATTAATACATCGAGAGTTGCATTGCCTTCAACATGGTATCAGTTTCCTTCCCGATCCTACCCTAGCTTCCGCTCCTACCCTAGCCGCGCCGCCGCCGCAGCCCCCCGCTACCGCCGCCGCCGTAGCGCCCCGCTGCCGCCGCCGCCGCCGCCACCTCCCTGCGCCGCCGCCGCACCACGCCGCCGCGCGCGCCTCCCTTCCCTTCCCTTCCTCCCGATCGCCACCCTCCCCCTCCCCCAATCGCCACCCTCCCCTTCCCCGATGGCCACCCGAGCCCGTCACCGCCCAAACCCGCCCGCGCCGCCGCCCCTTCGGTCGCCGCGCCGCACCACCCAACCCTCCCGATGGCCTCTCCCCACTCCTCCGTGTCCATCCCCTCAAACCCCTTCGACGGTCCGGCTCCTCCTCCGGTGGAACTCGTTCGCGATCTTGACATCTTCGCTCGCGTGCCCATCATCCTGGACTACGCCAACTCCACCTACTACGCCTGGAAAACCTAGTTCTCCCTCGTCTTCCGTGAGTACCACCTCATCGATCACGTTGATGGCTCCGTCGACGCCGACCTCATGTTCGCGGACGACGACTGGATGACCATCGACGCCACCATCACCCGCTGGCTGTACCAAACCATCTCCAAGGACATCTTCCACACCATTGTGTGCGACATTGATGACGCGCAGACGGTGTGGGCGAAGCTGAATGGGCTCTTCACCGACAACACCCTCCAGCGCCGCGTGTTCCTTCAGCAGGAATTTTTTGGCTGCCATCAACATGACTCGTCTATCGACGATTATTGTATGCGCCTTAAGAAACTTGCTGACGAGCTTCGCGACCTCGGGAGAAGGTCTCCGACGAGCTCCTCCTTAGCACGCTCACCGCCGGCCTGAGCGAAGAATTCAGCAACGCGGCCTCCAACCTCACGTTTCTTCCGGACCCGACCTTTCCTAGGGTTGTGGCCTATCTTCGGTTGTAGGAGAGGAGGATGAAGATGGTGCAGTCCCGGGCCACGCACACGGCGCTCGCCGCGAGAACCTCTCGCGCCGCCCCTCCCACGGCTCCGCAGCCGCCGCGGCTTCCACCACCGCCGGCGGCCTCCTACTTCCCGGCACCCCAGCCGCACTACACCAACCAGCCGCCGCCCCCTGCCAATGATCGTCGTCGCGGGGGGCGCCGCGGCAAGAAGCAGCAGCAGCAGAACAGCGCCAGGGGGGCGCCCCGCCAGCCGCAGCAGCAGCAGCTGCCCCTGGCCCCCTGGGCGGCCGCGCCCAACCCGTGGACCGGGGTGGTCCACGCGTACACGATGCCCGTGCCGCGGGCCCCCATCCCGGCGGGCATCCTCGGCCCCCGCCCCAGCGCTCATCAGGCGATGTACGCCGCCTCGGGCGGCTACCCTGGCGCCGCGCCCGCCTACCCCGCCGCGCCCCCTGCCGCGGCCGCCGCTCTCCCGCCGGCACCCTGGGATCCGGCCCTCCTCGCGGCGCTCCACTCTGCTCCTACACCCAACACATACACCGGAGGCGGCGACTGGTATATGGACACCGGGGCTACAGCTCACATGACTTCCAACCCCGGTAACCTCAACTCCGCATATCCAGTTTCTACCGCATGTCGTATCACTGTTGGGGACGGCTCATCCCTTCCCATTACTCATGTTGGTCATGGTTCCTTTCCGTCTAACTCCATGCCTATACATATGTCTAATGTCATAGTTTCACCTGATTTAGTCACAAATCTTGTTTCCGTTCGTTCTCTTACACATGAAAATCCTATAACTGTTGAATTTGACGAAGTGGGTTTTTCTGTCAAGGACGCCCGTACCCGGATGGTACTCCACCGATGTGACAGCCCGGACGGCCTCTACCCGGTTCACTCCACCGACACCTCAACCTCCACTCCGGTCGCTCTCTCCGTCACGGTGGACATTTGGCATGCTCGGCTGGGACATCCGAACTCCGCCACCCTTCGTCATATTCTTAGGACTTTTTCATTCACGTGTAATAAAACAGATGATCATACTTGTCATGCTTGTCGCCTCGGCAAGCACGTCCGCCTTCCGTTTAGTGCGTCCTCATCGGTGGCGTCGTATCCATTTGAGTTGATTCATAGTGACTTATGGACATCTCCTGTTGCCAGTAATACGGGTTTTTTATACTATCTTGTCATACTTGATGATTTTTCGCACTATGTGTGGACCTTCCCGTTGCGGAGAAAATCCGATGCACTCTCCGTTCTCACCAGCTTTTACTCCTATGTCGCTACGCAGTTTGGGCGCCCCATTCATGCATTGCAGACTGACAACGGGAAGGAGTTCAACAACTTCGGGGTTCGCACCCTACTTGCCACACATGGCACGATTCTTCGTCTCACTTGCCCGTATACCTCCCAACAAAATGGTCGCGCCGAACGGATCCTTCGCACCCTCAATGATTGTGTGCGCACCCTTCTCTTCCATGCTAACGTCCCACCCCGGTTTTGGCCGGACGCCCTCGCCACCGCCTCTCTCCTTATTAACATTCGTCCGAGTCGTGCTCGTGGGAACTTTGCACCACACCATCTTCTCTTCGGTACCCCCCCTCCTATGACGACCTTCGTGTTTTTGGGTGTCTTTGTTATCCTAGCATCGCCTCCACCACTCCTCACAAACTCGCACCTCGCTCCGTGGCATGCATCTTTCTCGGATACCCACCAAACACCAAAGGCTACCGATGCTACGATCCGGTTTCCCACCGAGTCTTCACTTCACGGCACGTTTACTTTGACGAGAGGTCTTTTCCTTTTCACCAGGTACTGCCGCCGGACGACTCGCCATCATCACCTGCGCCCGCCGGTGCTGCTCGTGGTGGCCGCTCACTCGTGCTTGGGCCCCCTCCCGGCTTCGGCCCCCCCGCCGCGTGTGGGCCTCCTCCCGGCTTCGGCGCCCCCACTGAGCTGGGCCCTCGTCTAGGTCCACGGCGCTGGACCCGCCGCCCTCGCCGGCCGCGCCAGGATCTACAGCCGGCCCGGCTGCGTCTTCGCCGGCGGCCACGGCGCCTCCGACTCCCGTTGAGTACGCAGCCCACTCAGCGAGCGCATCCCATGCGCCTGACTCCGGCTCCTCGACGGCCTCACCGGTGATCCCGATGGGCTCTTCTTCGACCTCACCCTCGGTTGATCCCTCGCCACCGGCCTCGCCGGCCCCGCCGGCCACCCGCATGGTCACCCGTGCTCGCACCGGCATCCACCGCCCCAGCACGCGCTATTCCGCGGATGAGTACCTCCTCGCTGCCTCGACATCCGCACCGTCACCTCTCCCATCGTCAGCTCGAGCCGCGCTTTGCGATCCGCATTGGCTCGCTGCGATGCAGGAGGAGTTCGACGTGCTGTTGCGTAACCGCACCTGGCAGCTCGTCCTGCGACCCCCTTATGCCAACGTCATCACCGGCAAGTGGGTCTTCCGGCATAAGACTCATCCTGACGGGTCTCTCGAGCGCTACAAGGCTCGTTGGGTGGTTCGCGGGTTCCGTCAGCGCGCTGGAGTCGACTTCACCGACACCTTTGCCCCGGTTGTCAAACCGGGCACGATTCGCGCGGTCCTTCAGCTCGCGGTCTCTCGCGCATGGCCGGTGCATCAGATGGATGTGTCGAACGCGTTCTTGCATGGCCATCTCTCGGAGCAGGTCTTCTGTCAGCAGCCCACTGGCTTCGTCGATGCGGCTCGTCCGGACCACGTGTGCCTGCTCTCCCGCTCCTTATACGGGTTGAAGCAGGCCCCTCGAGCTTGGTACCAGCGCATCGCCGCCTTCCTACAGCAGCTTGGGTTCTGAGCTACTCGCTCCTACGCCTCGCTGTTTGTCTACCATCAGGGTCAGGCGACTGCTTACCTGCTCCTCTACGTCGACGACATCATCCTGACGGCTTCCTCGCCCGAGCTCCTTCGTCAGCATATTGCTCGCCTCAGCGCCGAGTTCGCCATTAAGGACCTCGGCCCGTTGCACTACTTCCTCGGCATTGAGGTGGTACGACGCGCCGACGGGTTCTTTCTTCACCAGCAGCAGTATGCTCAGGACCTTCTTGAGCGGGCAGGCATGCTTAATTGTAAGCCTGTCCCCACGCCTATCGACACGAAGGCTAAGGTCTCTGCACTCGACGGCTCGCCCGCGCCGGATGCGGCGTTTTATCGTTCCATCGTCGGCGCCCTCCAGTACTTGACGCTCACTCGGCCGGACCTGCAGTACGCCGTCCAGCAGGTGTGTCTCCACATGCACGCCCCTCGCGACACTCACTGGAACCTAGTGAAGCGGATTCTTCGGTACATCCGCGGCACCACGGCTCTGGGTCTTACGTTGACGGCCTCGTCCTCGACCGATCTTGTTGCCTACAGTGATGCCGATTGGGCTGGCTGTCCGGACACACGACGCTCCACTTCGGGCTACTGTGTCTACCTGGGTCCCTCGCTCATATCGTGGTCGTCTAAACGACAACCTACGGTATCCCGCTCCAGTGCCGAGGCTGAGTATCGTGCTGTGGCCAATGCCGTTGCCGAGTGCTCGTGGATCCGGCAGCTTCTCCAGGAGTTGCTCCTTGATGTCTCGACGGCCACCATTGTCTACCGTGACAATGTCTCTGCGGTCTACCTCTCCGCCAACCCCGTTCATCATCGTCGCACGAAGCACATCGAGCTCGACATTCACTTTGTGCGAGAGCAGGTAGCTCTTGGGCGCGTCCGCGTTCTTCATGTTCCCACCGCTCAGCAGTTTGTCGATGTTATGACCAAAGGGTTACCGACGCCTACATTTGAGGAGTTCCGGTCCAGTCTATGCGTCACCGGTGACGTATCGACTGCGGGGGGGTGTTGAACATATTATGTGCATGTATATGGTTAGGATAATCTCCTACCGGCCCCGCCTCTAGTTTCCTTGTATAGATGAGGCTGAGGGCTCCCCTTGTACTTATATACGTGCGCTGTGCACCCGATCAATACATCGAGAGTTGCATTGCCTTCAACACGACCGCGCGTTGAGCCGTGTCATCTGTCCGTTTGGGGCCAAACAGACGCGGGCGGACAGGATGGAGTCGCACATTGGAGTTGGCCTAACGGACCCAGGATGCCGAGGCACGGCGCGACCAGGCATCCTGTGCGTGTTTGCCCGGCATGCTCATATGTTCGGGTGGTATCGGCTGGTTGTCGGTGTGGGTGGGCTCTTCGTTTGAAATTCATGGTTCTTTTTTCGGTACTGCCTATATCAGTATGTTCGTGGGTTTATATCCCGGTTAGTTTGTCCTCACATGCCCCTTCCCTTTTCGTTGCTGCAGGGCTTCACCTAGCTTTCTTGCCGTTCGTGCTCTGCTCGTCATCGTAATCAGTTCGGCACGATAGCTCCCCGTGCGAACTGAGCTTTGGATTATAGATCGGGGTTGGTGTTCGCCTCACACGCCGCTCTCTTTTCATTGCTGCAAGGTTTCTTCCAGCTTTCTTGGTGTTTCATGCTCTGCCTGGAGTTTGGGACGCTTCCAATGGAGGTCTGTTACAAAAGGTGCATATACGGCAATGCAGGAGACATGTACAGATGATCACGCCCGTACGACGCTTGGATGCTATAACCACCGAATTATATATGTGAATTAACTCCGAGCTCATTTTTGACACAAGATCAACAAATGTGCGGAGTCGAGACTAATCTGAAATGCTCAGGGACCAGGAAACAAGGAGGAATGTTAAGTGACAGGGCATGGAGCATACAAACTATTTCTTACAACTTATAAGAAGTATCATGGAGCATACAAACTATTTCTTACAACTTATAAGAAGTATCAAAAACTATTTGGCCTGAGATATGTCATCTCTCCTTATTCGCGAAAAATTATCTCCGGCGAGAACATGCCATCTCGAATCCGCTTAACGACCACTTCTTGCTCCTCCTTCTTATGTGGAAATCTCGAAGGACGAGGTGCCTCAAGGGCGTCACAGTCATCACACTGCTCCTCATCTCTCATAACTATCTTTTGCAAGTTGGGAGATCGCTCCAACAAGGACCTTATAAATGTAAAGTGTTGTTCTAGCGATTTAAATCCAGCGAATTCAAGCTCTTTCAGAAGCTTGTTCTCGGAGCTGCTATCCAAGTGCATTTCCCACTTTGGACTCCTTCTGTCAAGGTAGGAAGCGGGTCTGGCCTCACCCACATCGCATGTATGCTCCCATACCTGTATTTGTGTGAGCAATTCATTAGAACTGTCATAGGAATCAAGTTTTAAATAATTTTCCGCTAAAATTTGTGAAAAACTAAAGCTCCAAGTGTGAGCAAGAAAAGAAACACAGACAAAGACATCACCTCAATATGTAACATTTCGACAGATGGTGCTGCTACAAGAAAGGCCGTTGTCCATAAAATGTCAAATTCAACAAATATACCACGCACGTACAGCTTCCTTAGCTTGCTGAATGCGGTGCGGAGTTCCTCCATTTCAGGTTGCAACCAAAGCTAATCACAACATTAATTAATTATAAATAAACAAACAAAACAAGAATTGATAGTTTGCAAGCACATAGATGAGATCATCAAAGAATTTACAGCTATGTGTGTTCTCTATCATACATAACACATCCATGATATAACTTTCATATACGTGATGACATGACGAAACCAAATAAAGTAGTAGTACTTACGGTTTCACCTTGGAAATCCAATGTGAGAGTATGTATGCTTGTTACTCCATGTAGAAGCTCACTTAATTTAAATAAGTGTTCCTCACAAACTGAACCACATGAGAGTACTAATTGCCCAAGTGATGGGACAAAACCAAAGGTCAATGGGGCACACCGAGATATCCAAGACTCGCAAAAGAACTTCTCCAATTTAGGGAGGCAGACAAGGTCGATTCTCAGAAAGCGACACTTCTCAATTTCAAGAACAGAGAGTTTTGAGTCTGGTGCATCAATCTTAAAGACAGAGTAGGAACCAGTATCACAATAATAAAGGGTTAGATGCTTAAGTTGCTTGCAGCAGTCAAACAGGACATGGTGCATGTCCAATTTGTCAAAGCCTACATTTTTTAGAAAGAGCTTTGTGAGGCAGTGGAGCACACTAGGGTGGGCAGTGAAAAAATCATCTATGTCTTGAGCTCGCTGTTGCATCTCTTTGTCACTACGGTCGAGACTCCGTGTCTCATCAAGAATGCCGAGATCCAAATCTTTCAACAAACCACTGTCGATTGCATCACCTAACAGTGGGCCAACTTCGCAAAGGAAAGTGTTGATCAAATAGAGGTTAAGGAGCAAACTTGAGATAGTGGATCCTCTCTGTTGTTTATCTAACAAACTCCTGGTTGCTTTGGTCAAAGACGCCATGGCTTGTTCCATATCATTTGCCTCAACAAGGTCAGCGCACGGAGCGGATAGGAAATCCTGGACATCGATGCTGAGCTCAGGCAGCAACCAAGGCAGATGCCTCCACCGCGTGGAGAGCACACTTGTCCTTGTAGCCACAAGTGAACTGAGTCTCCCCAAGATAGTCAGTAAAATGTCATCAGTGAGAGCGCTGAGCCTATCTTCGCCGTCCAGTTGCTGCAACATAAATCAAGCATCCATAATTTAGCATCCACATAGTAACTTTATTCAGAAATACCAAAACAGAGCATAGTTACATATTGTGACAGGAACTACAATCTCTATAGCCCGTAAATTGTTTGATTATCTCCACTGCTGCTGCAGCTACTACTAGTACAGTATACCAACTCTGAAATTAGAATTCCAAGATGGAAACGCAACTGCGGCTGTTGATTAGTATCAATCTGACGGCTGAATTTTGCCATCTAACCACGGCGACCTGTCCCCACCAAGCCCCGAGGCGATCACGGAAACCCTCGGTACGCCTTCCAGTTAATGCTCAATGTCAGAGGCGGCCGAAACCCTCGGCGACGCGCAAGCGCAACAGGTCGGGTGTGACTCGACGGAGCGGCGGAAAGAAGTAAGGCAGGAGCAGGGTTTCACCTTGGGGCTGCACGTGCGGAAGTCGTCGGCGCTGAAGAGCCCTCTCCTGAGGTCCGGCGGGTACTCCTCCCTCGGCTCCTGCGCGGCGACCATCGGCAGCGGCTAGGCGGGGCTTCCTGGGAGACGATGAGGGTGACACCGCGGTGGGGTGGGGGCGGAGAGGCTTCTCCGTAACGCTGCCGGCGCGCGGGAGGAGGTCCCCGGCGGCGAGAGCGCTTCTTCCGTGGAAGAGCCGGCGGTGAGCAGCCACCGGAGTAGGGATTGGGAATTTTTGGTTTGGGCTGGACGGGACTGCGTGGGGTGGGCGAAAAGGAAACTGGGGAGTGGGCCGACATGTTTTCCTTCTGTAGCTAAATGGGCGGGCCGAAAATGCGCGTCTCCGAGCACCGAGATTTCCAGGCTGGTTTCTTCGTTAAAACAACGAAGAGATGTTTTTTCTCACACATACGCAGACGCTCATATATACGTGCATAACTTACTACAGCCTCAACTAAGTATGATGATTGGAGTCCCTCAAAAAAATTATAATGATTGTAAGATATTTTTGGGCACAAAAAAAGAATGAGAATAAGGTGCACTGGATAAGCTCGGAAAAACTAACACAGCCTAAGGCGGATGGGGGCACATCGATGAGATATTTACAATAAGCCAACATCAAAGGCATATAACTCTTCTCAAATAGAAATAGGATAACATCTATCACTCCAATAATTGCACTTTGATTAAATGCATGGCACAATACACATATCCTGACAAGATACAAGTCCTAACTCTATAGTATTGCTATTGAATAACACTAATGCTAACTCAACCCACTTAGCCGCACAAACTCCAGCACAATAGGGCTCGCACCGACCAAAAGAAAGATAAACATCGCTTCGCAACCACGTCATTGTTGAACATGTAATGTCATTCTACACACATCTCCTAAACTACAAAACTCAAAGGGCCAAAGCAACTAAGGGCACATGAAAACTACCAGCTGATCCGTAAAAGAGTACTGAACTAGATAGAAGTTTCTTTCGACAATGCCATCCATACAAATGTTTGAGCGTGGCTCGGAATAGGTGGCGAGTTCAAGAGTACAGCCCTAACCTGATCTCGAGGTCATGGCTGACGTATTCGAAGGTGTTGATAAAGTCAACTTCCTTGATAGTATTGTATCCCTTGTTCAACAATTGATGTGCCGGATCCACTGTTTTTTCCTCGTCTCCCCCCTTCTCACCACCTGCCTCCCAACTAGACTTCGACTCCGGCAGATTCTGGTTCTTCCCTCGGGGTGACAGGAGTGTAGAAGCTGACAACTGGGATCAAAATACAGAAGCCTCGATCATTGCACACCTTCCTCACATGCCCTGATCGTAGCTCTATTGTGAAGAGGCCGGCAACCGTGTACAAAAATGACATTTGCTTCCTCGGCAAAGCCCAACACTTGCACTCTATATTATGCATGGAAGAGAGCATCCATTGGGAGGAAATTTTCCAAGCACATGACCCGGTTCAGCACCCATCTTGCTTCAGCACTGGCCTCCTCCATAATTTGAGACGCGCATCCAAGTATTAGATTAATCCGAGTCCACCGTCCTCCAACAGCACGAGGCTATATGCAAGGTCGTAGTATATGTTCGGTAGGCCCAACACAGTCAGGTTATGGCTTGCCAAGTCATACTCCACAACCACCTCGGTACATGGAGGTTTGGGCATACAAAATCTAGCTTTGATGAATAAAGCATTACTTGTGAAATGGTGGTGGAAATTTTTTAGCAGCAATGGTTTCTGGCAAGGAATCCTTCTTACCAAATATGTAAAAGCTGGAGAGGGGATGGCTGACATTAAACATAGACAGGGAGACTCCCAGTTCTGGGCTGAGCTAATTAAACATAAAGACCAATTTCTAGCTTTATGTAGGTTTGAAATTGGTAATGGGGACAATTTACGATTTTGGGAAGATACGTGGGTTAATAACAAAGCATTGAAGGAAATTTTTCCTAGACTGTATAACATATGCTTTGATAAACAAAATCAGTTAAATATATTTTTGACAAAGGATTGGATAATGTGGAGTTTATAAGAACTGTTATATGGTGATTCTTTTAACTCTGGGAACAAATTAAAGATAGTTGTAGGAGTGTGGTGCTGAGTAATGACAGAGATAACATCATATGGACCCTGGACAAGAAAGGGATATATACTATCAAATCTTACTATAGATTTCAGATTGGAAATGGGTTCAAATACCCACATAAGTTCTTGTAGAAAACAAAAATGCCACCTAGAGTGAAAGTCTTTATGTGGTTAGTATTGAGAAATAGTATCTTAACTAGAGATAATTTGATTCGCAGGGGATGGGTTTGTGAGAAAACCTGCCCCTTCTGCATGCAGGATGAAAGTATTGAACATTTGTTTCTAAAATTTTCTATGGAAAAAATGATTTGGAATGTTACACATTTTGCTTTTAATTTGAAAAAAATACTGATAATTTACATGACCTATTTGGGATTTGGCTGAAAAAATTTAATAAGTAGGAGAAATCCTTAGTCACGGTGGGGATTGCTGCCATCTTATGGACCATCTGGAAACTCAGAAACAAGGTGGTTTTTGATAAGAACAGGGTTTTTGATCCTTGTGTACCGATAAAAATGATGATTAAGATGCTTCATGATTGGCTTATATTGCAGATAAACCCAAGAAGACGAAGAATAATGATGGAGAGTGTAAAAAAGGTTGAATGTGTGGTGGGCAAAATCTTCAGGGCGGTGCTGGTACAGAGGAATGCTCACAAAATCACAGCTGCATGAGTCTTCCCGTTGAAGCACTTCGTTCTGGCGTTCGTTGCCTCCTGAGAAGACCTTTTTACAGCTCTTTATCTTTTTCTTCAGTTTAACTTGTAAGTGAAGTAGGTTTCTGAAGTGTTCTGGATCTTCCTAGAGAGCCCGGATTGTGGGATTTCTAAGGTTTATGCGGGCTGGGAGGTTGAGATCTACGTTGGCACCTGGTAAAACCCTAGTCAGTCTTTTGGTTAGGTGATCTGCGCTTTAGGGGGAAGAGGGTGTGGTTGTGGCCCTTTTTACCGCCGAAGAGCGTGCATCGTAGGTAAATGTTGATGTCTGGTTAGTGGCATCAGCTAGTGGTTCTGTGTCGTCGGGATGTAAGAACCTATCGATTTCTAATAATGGAAATCGGAGAGGAAACTCTCTTTATAAAAAAAATATTGGAGATGTGTTCTAGAAAATCACCTCAAGACAAATGTTGTTCTAATAATCAAGGGAAAGTGTAGAATAGCAACCTGATCGGCGATGACCTCGATGAGCTCGAGTTCATGAACATGCCGTTTCCTTGCACTGTCAGATGGGAGCATCAAAACCATAATTCTGTAGGTTTTCGCCAAAAGCTCGGGATGAAAGTTTGAAAGATGCAGCAGCGGGACTCTCACGGCAGTCACCTCAGGTGGGACAGACCGCCCTTGAACAGGGCGGATCCTCGCCAAAGGAGAAGTATGTGGCACTATGATTGCCCGGTTGGTACTAAAGACTTGGTTGATAACAGGGAGATTAATCTGCACAGACGAGCCCGTGGGAATCTCATGGCGCAGGGTATGAGTTAGCTCAAGGCTCGAACCGCTCCTCGGCGGGATCCAGAAAGCACATTCCTCCAGATCCAACGTCTTCCCGAGCTCAACCAGAGTAGTCTTCAGAATGTTGTGCATGTCAAGCGTGCTCCTGATCTCATGGGTGAGCATCCTGATATGCCTCCCGGTCTCCTCCTGCGATCGTATGAGGCTCATCTCCCTGTCGAGCTCGCCGGCCTTCTTCCTGAGGAACAACTCCCTCGTCTTGACACCCAACAAATCAGGTATGATATGGATGAGTGGTGACCTTGGTTACCGTCATGATGATGTCGACGGTCTTGGTGTGCATGGTGAAGGTCCAGAGGTTTATGGGGTTGGTGGCCCCGCAAAGGACTATGAAGGCGCTGAACTAGAGGAGCACCCATCTGTAGGGGAAGGATGACGATTTCTTGGCGAAGTAGATCAGCTCGAGTGGGATGGAGAAGTAGGCGAGGGCTATGAAGAAGTCTGAGATATACTGGTACTTGATGAGGAACCCATCAGTTGGCCGGAACAACTCGGTGCAGGCACAACCCTCCATTTGGTTAATCTAGAGCTTGGATGCCTAGCTAGAGTATCGTTGTTGTTCACTTGTCTTCCTGGCCGGCACTTGTTCCATGAAGAAGATAAATCGAAGAATAGTCCAAGTGTGAGAACAAGATAACAAAATTTTGAGTCATGAAGCAAGTCAGATCCATTAAGTGAAGAAAAACAAGTATAAAAAAATTTAATTCGGGTACTTCGATGGTAGTATGTGGTAGGTGTCTGAACTGATGCACGTTGAGCAAGAGTTGTAAAAATCTAAGTAGCCAAGTGTGCTAGGGTGAAGCAAAACAGATGTGGAATGAAGCACTCTAAATAGCTATTCTCAAACTAGATGTGGCAGCGCACATGCGAACGAGTTCGCCAATAACCTCGACCAACTGCTCTCTACTTCACCTCACCAGCAACGCGGTGCTCCCCGCACGTGACCAGTATGGCCTCTCTTGAGTCTACTTAGAAAGGAGAACATAGATGACATGCATCGCGGCAGCGCACATGCGAACAATCCGTCGTTAGAGGACGTGCGGTTTCGATCTAGGGTTTCATGTGTCTTTTCTTTTCCAACCAAAGCTAGTGGAAGGTCACACGTTTTCTTGCCACTGATTTTGTGGTTTTTCCCCAGAGATCGGTATGGAAAGTAACATGGGTGAGAGGGCGGACGAAACAGAGTCGAAATAGGAAAGAGGGACAGGCGGGACAACATACAAATGAAAAAAGCATGATGTACGATGGACTACGGGTTCATATGCAAATTTTTTAAGGGGCTAAATACAAAACAGCAAGGTGGACCAAGAATACGGACGAAGAATGTCACCTCTGTTTATTAGTAGGGGTATATAATCACATGGGGTTTCTTGGTGATGAGTTTATAGACAACATCCGTGCATTTCTGCGGCTGGCCCAGGCCACGAACATACCAAGAGATCAAGGATAGCGTTGTGTTCGTCACCGGCACTGGGATGCACCACAAGCACAAGGTAAGCACACGTTTCTAGATAGATAGCATATAACTTAGCACAAATCCGGTTAGGTTGCCACAGCAGGGCCAAATTTAGACTACATAGGTTCAGATAAATGGCCTTGTAGTAGCAGCAACGAAAGAAACAGTTTGGGGCACCTATATAGGGTGCAAGTAAAGGCAACTACGGAGTAGGATTTGGATCGAGGCATACTTTGGTGGGTAGAAGAGCAACAACGTTGTCGGGCGAAGTTGCGGAAGACGCGTCGATCATAGGGTCGGCGTTGTGCACCTTGGCTGCAGAAGCAGATGTGTCGATGGTAGCGCGGTTGTCTGCGTCCTCAGGCCGCGCGAGTTCAACCCCCACCCTGTTGACATTGTGAGCATGTGTTGCCATTTCAGCCTCTCGCAAAGCTAAATCTAGGGCGACATTTTGCTCCGTTAGTATATCACGTGCTTGCATTGGTTCTTTCAGAATTGCCGCATGAGAGAGGGCAACAGCTGCCTGAAGAGAGTTCCATATATGATCTCATTAGAGCAGTTGTACGATGCTAGTTTTTTTAAACAATGTAGAATGCTAGTACACCATGTATATCAGTATAGGTAACTATTTTTTTGTGAATTTCAACGCAGGACATTATTTTCTGCATACATAATAGTTTTTCAAGGATTGTACATTCTTTTAGAATAGAGAAGGCTTAGCGCCCATGTTCATTTAAAAGACAACAGAGTGCCGGTATGGCAGTTACTCAGAGGATCACACTCTGTTACAACTCTTTAACATGGCTTTTCGACTGAAAAACAGAAAAGCAAAAACTACCGAGGAGGTTGATTTATGTCCAGGAAACCCTTTGTATCAGTAGTCTGATAGCAAACTTCCGTCAGACTGGTCGTGGTCCGTTGATTTCTATTTGATCACACGGCCTATATTTGTATCCTTTCCCGTCATTAACGCTAGAATTTAGCCTCGAATTAATGCTAGACCTTAGCCTTTCCGAGTAAATCTAGCATGCTCGACCCACCCAACCCACCTAGTCTCGCATCTCATGGGTGAGCCGATCCAGTTCCGAGCTTGCCGCTCACGGCGACGGCTACCTCCGCCATGACCTGCTCCGCACCACGGCTCCGCGACGGATACCTCTGCCACGACCTGCTCCGCACCAAGGCTAAAGCTGCTCCACGTCGCCGGTGCTGCGTCCCGCTCCCATCTACTTCACCGGAACACCGCTCTCACCAACCCCCATCGCCGCCCCGGGCGCTCGCCCCGCAACAGCGCCGTTTCGGGACGGCAAACAAGTTGCGTGCGCATCCCAGCCGTCGCCCCCCTGGTGTGTACTCAGCCAAACTAGGTTTGATTCATCTCATGTTTGATTCCTTTTTAATCAGTTGATTTGATTTGTTACTGTGGATGCAATGCTGGCTTCGATAAATTTTGTTGAGTGAATCTGTTATATCCAATTTATAATGAACCACTATTTCATCTAGCAATTTTGGTAATTTTCTTATGCAGAATTGCAGATCAGAGTAATACTATGAGTCACAATTTGGGTGATAATATTAGTTTTTGGCAAGATTTTCAAATTTTCATGTTTCCATCCAAGTTTAGATATGTTCCCAACTTGCAGGTTCGTGCTTCTCAGTTCTATTGCATCTAAATTGCTATACAGACCTTTCTAGAGTCTATATATTCTGCTTCCAAATGCCAAAAAACAAAATCAATCTAAATGTTGGTGAGTCAAAACTCAAAACAGCCACCCCATTGGTGGCCAAACATTTTTAGTTTTGCTTTAATTCTATGCTTCAATTTGAACCCATGTGTATAGCATATCTTCTATATATCTTGTATATAGCATATTCATCTACCCGGCAACTCGAACTTCAAATATGACACTCATTTGCTTCTAAACTTCCTTTCTTGCTGCTACTAACACTACCAGAATAACTGCAGATGCCGACGGCCCCCGTCGGCATAGATAGGTGTATCCCGACGGCCAAGGTCAAGCCGTCGGCGTATATAAGCCGTCGGCATATATCCATCTATGCCGACGGGTCGGCATAGGCTGGCCGTCGGCATCGCAAAATATATGCCTACGGTGGCCGTCGGCATAGGGGCAATCGTCGGCATATCCTGTGGGCCCGGCTACCCGGGCGGCGACGGCCGTTTGACGGCGTGACGCCTACGCCGACGGGCTAACGGTGGCCGTCGGCATAGGTTTGGCCACGTCACCGATCCGCGTGGTCCGCCACGTCACCGATCCGAGCCACTCGCCGGTCCGTGGGATGGCATATCTATGCCGACGGCCTTGCAGTCGGCATAGACCTGGCCCATGGCCCCTGCCACATCATTGATCCGCGCCCTACGCCACGTCATCGATCCAGGGCTCTACCGTTCCGTGGTCGTAGCTATGCCGACGGCATTGCCGTAGGCATATATTTCTAATAATTTTTTAATATTTTATTTATTTTCTCTTTTTTCCTATTTATTTTTTTCCAAAACTAATTTGATTAACTTAAATGTGCCTTATGTACAGAAAACATATCTCGATTATATATATATATATATATATATATATATATATATATATATATATATATATATATATATCGATTGCCCCCCCTCACGGGCGTCGCTTCCGTCGTGTCACGGAGAGGGGAGACGGGACGGGGTACCTGGGGGGGTTGCAATGCCGCCAGGTGTTGCGGTGGGCCCTCCTACACTTGTGGAAGCGTGGTGGCAGGCGCAGGCACCCGGCACGCGGCTCCGAGGTGTGCCCCCCCTCACGGGCGTCGTTGCCGCCGTGTCCCGGAGGGGGGAAACGGCCACGTCGGCATGACACGGAGGGAATCTTGTGGTGGGTTGGGCCGGGACGGTGTTCGGGGGTGTAGCTATGGGCTGGGCTATGACAACCAGGTGAAAAGGTCCACCGGTCAAACCCCGTTCGGCGAAAGTCAAAGGGCTAGATCCGGCGGTCGTCTGTGTCAGGGTTAGACTGGACGGTGTAAACTAGGGGGTAGCAATGCCGCCAGGTGTTGCGGTGGCCCTCCTACGCTTGTGGAAGCGTGGTGGCAGGCGCAGGCACCCGGCACGCGGCTCCGGGGTGGCCCCCCCTCACGGGCGTCGCTGCCCGCCGTGTCCGGAGGGGGAAACGGCCATGTCGGGACGACACGGAGGAAATCTTGGGGTGGGTTGGGCCGGGACGGTGTTCGGTGGTGTAGCTATGGGCCCGGCTATGACAACCCGGTGAAATGGTCCACCGGTCAAACCCCGTACGGCGAAAGTCCAAGGGCTAGATCCGGCGGTCGTCTGTGTCAGGGTTAGACTGGACGGGGTACCAGGGGGGTAGCAATGCCGCCAGGTGTTGCGGTGGGCCCTCGTATGCATGTGGAAGCGTGGTGGCAGCGCAGGCCCCTGGCACGCGCCCGGTGTGCCCCCCTCTCACGGGCGTCGCTGCCGCCGTGTCACGGAGGGGGGAAACGGCCACGCCGGGACGACACGGAGAAAATCTTGGGATGGATTGGGCCGGGATTGTGTTCGGGGGTGTAGCTATGGGCCCGGCTATGACAACCCGGTGAAAAGGTCCACCGGTCAAACCCCGTACGGCGAAAGTCAAAGGGCTAGATCCGGCGGTCGTCTGTGTTAGGGTTAGACTGGACGGGGTACCTGGGGGGTAGCAATGCCGCCAGGTGTTGCGGTGGCCCTCCTACGCATGTGGAAGCGTGGTGGCAGGCGCAGGCACCCGGCACGCGGCTCCGGGGTGTGCCCTCCCTCACGGGCGTCGCTGCCGCCGTGTCACGGAGGGGGGAAACGGCCACGTCGGGATGACACGGAGGGAATCTTGGGATGGGTTGGGCCGGGACGGTGTTCGGGGGTGTAGCTATGGGCCCGGCTATGACAACCCGGTGAAAAGGTCCACCGGTCAAACCCCGTACGGCGAAAGTCAAAGGGCTAGATCCGGTGGTCGTCTGTGTCAGGGTTAGACTGGACGGGGTACCTGGGGGGTAGCAATGCCGCCAGGTGTTGCGGTGGGCCCTCCTATGCATGTGGAAGCGTGGTAGCAGGCGCAGGCACCCGGCACGCGGCTCCGGGGTGTGCCCCCCTATCACGGGCGTCGCTGCCGCCGTGTCACGGAGGGGGGGAAACAGCCATGTCGGGCCGACACGGAGGGAATCTTGGGGTGGGTTGGGCGGGGACGGTGTTTGTGGGTGTAGCTATGGGCGGGGCTATGACACTTGGGAGCAACATCCGGGCCAAACCCACAGCAATATCCCTTCCGTGTAGACCCGACGCGTCCGTTTCCCTCCTCCAGGTGCCGGCGGCGGCGCCGTCTGTGAGGGGGCCACACCCCGGAGACGTGTAGCTATGGGCTGGGCTATGACAACCTCGTGAAAATGTCCACCGGTCAAACCCCGTCTGGCGAAAGTCAAAGGGTTAGATCCGGCGGTCGTATGTGTCAGGGTTAGACGAGACGGGGTACCTGGGGGGGTAGCAATGCCGCCACGTGTTGCGGTGGGCCCTCCTACGCTTGTGGAAGCGTGGTGGCTCGCGGCTCCGGGGTGTGCCCCCCTCCACGGACGACAGTGTCGCCGTCACTTCGAGGGGGGGAATCGTGCGGGTACGACTGAATATATTTTTATTTTTTTACAGTATTTTACATCGGTGCCGAACTTGTCACCTGGATAGCTAGCTTATGTAAAATTAATAATTATATTTTGTTAGGACATTTTGAAAATAAATTGAATTTAATGTAAAAAAACAAAAATAAAAAAAACATGTATGCCGACGGCATAACGGTCGGCATAGGTGGAAACAACCTATGCCGACGGTTACACCGTCGGCATACCTCACACCTTATCCAACCGGGCACCCCACGCCCCGACCACTCATTCGACCCCTCCCCGCTCGATCCAGCCCCGCCGCCGCTCGATCCCCACCCTCCGCCACTCGATCCCCCCGCCGCCGGCCATCCCAGCCCCGCACCGCCGACACACCCATCTGCGCCGCAGCCGCCCCCGTCTTGGCCGCATCGCGCCGTCCCCTCCCCGCGCCACTCGCCCCCCGTCCCTGCCCCGCACCGCCGCCGACCGTCCCCGCCCGCCCCGCATCGCCACTGGTCGTCCCCGGCCGCCCCGCACCGCACGGCCCCGTCCCGGCACTGGCCCCGTCATCCTCGCCCCCTTCCCGACCCTCCTGCTGGTGGTGAGCTGGTCGTGGCCATGGCTCCGGCGGTCCGGCGCCCCCTTCCCGGCCCTCCTCTGCTGCTGGTGAGCACCGGGGAGCCCCCGGCCGCCCACGCTCTGCCGCTCGTCGCCGACCCCTCTGACACCACCTCCGCCACCACGTCCCCCGCCCCCCTGCGGTCCTGCCGCTCCCCTACTGCCCCCTCGGTGAGCTCCCCCGCAACCCTGCCGCTCCCCCCACTGCTGCCGTTGCTCCCCTGCCGCTGCTATGCTGCTAGATGAATGGATGGATAGATAGTTAGATAAATAGATTTTTTTGTATGTTTTTTTTCTTCTTCTTGCTACTATTTTTAGGTGGATTGATGTATGGATAAATTTTTGTTAGATGGATGCATGGATGTTGTTAGAATCATAGATGGTGGATGGATGGAATGTCGGTGAATTTTTTTAGAAACTTTGTTTGTCATAAATTTAATGTTAGGTCATGTTGATGAATGGATGTTGGTCAAGTTAATGATAGATGAATGGATGGATGGATGTTGGACAAAATTTTGACACTTGGCTGAGATGTGATGATCTTGCTATTTTTTTTATATTCATAATGATCTTGCTAAAATAATTGAAGACAAAATTTTGAGACTTACTAAGATGTGATGATCTTGCTAAAAAAATTTGATACTCATGATGATCTTGCTAAAAGAATAGAAGACAAAAGTTTGACACTTGACTGAGATGTGATGATCTAAGTTGTTCTTTCGGTGGAATTTGCAGGCTTTGTGGTGTTGCATTTCATTGGAGTGACCTTTGTCCGACGCGTTGGTCCCTGAGCATCCCGCTGTTGTTCGACACCTTCCCCTACAACCGAGGGTGAGCTACAAGTCCATCTCCTACATTTTTTCATGTCACTAGATTTCATTCTCAAGTCAAGTCGCGTAACCTAGGCGTCTCCCGTCCGAAAGGGTTGCATCGATAAATATGCATTCAATTGCATATTTATCACCGCATCTCTTTCGGATTGTCCAGCGTTTTCCACGGACAGCCCGAGGATGTGTAGATTGGGTATGTTCTCCATGTTCTACCCCGTTCCGAGACAGGATTTCGGCGGTGCCTCCCCATTGTTCTCCGGAGCACATTCTCTCGGCTATTTGCCGAGATGTGTATCTGGAGAACAACGGGGAGGTGCTGCAGAAATTTTGTCTTGGAACGGGGTAGAATGGAGAACGTACTCAATCTACACATCCTCGGGTGGGATTAGGACCCATCTTTACCTATTAGAGATGTAGGTGGATTCAACACGGTAGAAAATGAAATTTTGATATGATTAATTTAAGTGAATCCTTAATTATGTTGTGTGGCTTGCAAAAAAGCAGAGGATGGCAGATAATCAGTGGATGTACAGTGGTTTTATCTGTCGGAATCGAGTAACATCAGAGTGGATCGCGAAAACCGATGTGTATTTGAAGGAGATATTCCGTCGTCCAATGAGAATTATCCCACCATGCCCCTGTGCGAGATGTGCCAGACGTCACCGTAGAAATCAGAAGGACATGACTGAGCACCTTCGCATGCACGGATATATGCCAAACTTTGACATGCCGCCGATAAACATAGCCGAGCAGGACCGTGGTAGAGAGGAGGTGATGCGACAACGCATCGATGGATATGAGGACGACGGGGTCAGGGACATGCTAGATGATGTCATTGTTGCAGAAACGGCAAATGCGACACCTTCAGAGAATGAACCAGAGGAGCCGGAGGCAACCGCAAAGGCCTTCTTGGAGGTCTTGGCCTCGTCGAAGAAACCTCTTTATGCGGGTGCGAAAATATCTCAGCTGGATGCCATCTCGCAACTGATTGCAGTCAAGGCTGAGTACGGCTGTAGCCAGAAATGCTTCGAAGCATTCCTGGGAGTATGGGCTAACAGCCTCCCTGAGGGTCATGAACTGCCGAAAAGCATGTACGCTACAAAGAAAATCATGAAGGCACTCTCTATGGATTATGAGAAAATAGATGTTTGCCCGAAGAATTGCCTTTTGTTTAGGCACGAGTATGCGGATGACAAGTACTGTAGGGAGTGCGGTTCGTCTCGGTACATTGAGGTGGTCGGTGAGGATGGTGAGAAAAAGCAGCTAGCCATCCCCGTTAAGGTTCTTCGGTATCTCCATTTCATAGAAAGACTGCAGCGCCTTTTCATCACAAAGGAGTCTGCCAAAATGATGAAGTGGCACAAGGAAGGTATAAGGTACAATCCAAATAAAATCGTACATCCATCGGAAGGCGAAGCATGGAAGTCGTTCGATGAAGAATACCCCGAGGAAGCAGCCGAGGCTGGGAATGTCAGAATAGCCATATCAGGTGATGGGGTCAATCCATATGGTATGTCGTCCAATCCATACAGCTGCTGGCCCGTGTTTGTAATTCCGCTCAATCTCCCTCCCGGTGCCCTAATGCAACACAAGACCATGTTCTTGTCGCTCATCATTCCGGGGCCTGAATACCCGGGGAAGCAATTGGGTGTGTTTATGCAACCGCTGGTGGATGATTTGCACCATTCTTGGTACTTTCCGAGGTTGACATACGACCGGGATCTGCAGAGAAATTTCTTGATGAAAGTTTGGTTGCACTATTGCATGCATGACTTTCCCGGCTATGCTCTATTCTGCGGATGGTGTACAAGTGGGAAGATGCCATGCCCAGTGTGCATGCAGTCTCTGCGAATGATTTGGCTGAGTAAGGGTGGCAAGTATATAGCCTTTGACCTGCATCGACAGTTCCTCCCTCCAGACCATCCAGACAGGGAAGACAAGAAGAACTTCACGAAAGGCCGGGTTGTTCATGAAGTAACCAAGATTCCAACATTTTCGGGGGCAGATGTTCTTGCTCAGCTAAAAGCTCTCAAGCCTAAAGTCAAAGGCAAAGCCAAAGCCAAAGCCAAAGGCTTCGAGGGATATGGTGAGACGCACAACTGGACTCACATTACCCCCTTCTCGCAGCTTCCCTATTTCAAGGACCTCAAACTTCCTTACAACATAGATGTGATGCACACCGAAAAGAATGTGGCAGAGTCCCTTTTCCGCACGATCCTCAACATTCGTGATAAGACGAAGGATGACGTTAAAGCTAGAGCCGATCAACAGAGAATTTGTGATAGACCACGTCTAGACATGAAGCCTCCCACAGGCGGTCGAAAAAACTGGTTCAAGCCAGATGCTGACTTTGTCCTTAAAACGCCAGAAAAAAGGAAGTACTTATCTGGCTGAAACACATTTTGAAGTTCACCGATGGTTATGCATCGAATATAAGTAAGGGAGTCAATCTTTCAACGGGCAAAGTGACCGGCCTGAAGAGTCATGACTACCATGTATGGATTGAGCGGATAATGCCGGTGATGGTTCGAGGCTATGTCCTCGAGCATGTCTGGCAAGTGCTTGCCGAGCTAAGCCATTTCTTCCGCACGCTTTGTGCTAAAGAAGTAAGTAAAGACGTGATTGAAAAATTGCATAAGAAGGCACCGGAGTTGATAGTTAAGCTAGAGAAGATCTTTCCGCCAGGCTTCTTTACTCCGATGACACATCTCATTCTGCACCTCGCGAACGAGGTATTGTTGGGGGGGGGCCTGTGCAGAATCACTGGCAGTACGGCCCTGAGAGACAGAACAAGCATCTCCGACAGAAATGTGGAAACAAAGCTAAGATTGAAGCTTCCATAGCTGAGGCAGTTATCCTAGAGGAGGTGTCAGACCTCAGGACATCATACTATCCAGACCATGTTCCCCATCTGCATAACAAGGTGCCTCGATACAATATAGAAGAGCCCAAGTATCAACCCAGGCTCCATCTATTCAACGTGCAAGGTGGGAGGGCTGGGGCCTCGAAATCTTATAACATGCCACGACAAGAGTGGGAGGACCTCATGTTCTATATCTTGCACAACATCAAGGAAGTTGAGGAAGTGTGGATGAGGTAATACCACTACACCATTCCTTTATGTCTTCCACATCATCATGTTCTGTGTTCACTTAGTCCCTGTCTAACACCGCTTTTCTTCTTTTAGTGATTTCGTTCAAGAGGAATGGACAGGAATGAATCCTCCTACTGAGGCGGAGGCACTTACTCTTCTCCGTCATGGAAACCCTGGACGTAAAAATTTTGTTGCTTGGTTCATGGAGAAAGTAATTTTCCACATTCCCCTATAAAATACCTAGTTCAACATTTATTAGTTAACCGAACTAATGCACCCAGCAATTTCAATTATACTTGTAGGGAAAAGATCTGAACATATCTATGGATGATGAATTGAGATGGGTTTCCATGGGTTTTGACCCTGCCGCCATGACATGTAAAAAGTATGATGTGAATGGGTATCACTTCCATACAGGGGAGCACCAGAACAGCCGGCCTGATCCCAAAACTATAAATACCGGAGTGTACACCCCCTGTCAAAATTCAGTAGACTACTACGAAAGGGTACAAAATATATACGAGATTAAATTCTGCAAGGGGCGCGAGACCCTAAGTCTGCCTGTGTTCAAATGCCGATGGTTCGATCCGCGGGACGGGGTAAAACATACGCCTTCCATTGGTTTGGTCGGAGTTAAACCATCAACCGTCTATGCCGGAGCCGATCTCTTCATTGCGTCTACCCAAGCTACACAAGTTTATTATCTGCCTTACCCATGCCAGAAAGAGTACCTAAAGGGTTGGGAAGTTGTGTTCAAGGTGTCGCCACATGGTAAGCTACCGGACCTGAATGAAGACGATTACTACAACATTAACCCCACGACATACGAGGGAGTGTTCTATCAAGAGCAACCTGATGATGATGATGTGGTTAGAAACGATGACGCTAGACCATTGGGTGATGATGATGTGGATCCAAACGACGACGATGCACGGAATGATGGTGAGACCATTGTCAATGAAAATGACGTACTTATGCTAGAAAAGTTAAACGAAGACGTTGACGACGAGGAAGAGCCTCCACCTCCGTCAGACAACGAAGATGATATGATTGACAGTGATGATGAGACCGACCGAGAAAGAGGTTACAACAGTGATGATTCGTATGGGTTCTAGCAGATGTACGTTTCAAGTCTTTTTTTTTTCTATAGTTTAGGAATATGCCTTTTTATGCTTTTTTATTAATGTGTTTATTATTCCTTATTATTATGCCTTTTCCTTCATTTTATTAATGTACTAATTGCTTATTCTCTTTTCAATGCAGGTTCGTGGAACATGGGCAAGGGGAAGGCCGACGGCGTGGGTTTCCTACGCAAGGTCGTCGGCCTGCCTAGTCGGCGTGGTCGAGCACGTAATCCTTTCCCCGGCTACTTGACGATGACTCCTCACAGGGAGGTCGAGGGAGAGGTGCCCCTAGAGGAGGAGGGGGCGGGGGGAGAGCCCCTAGAGGGCGAGGTGGTGGGGGGAGAGCCACTACAGGGGGTCGCGGCCTGAAAGAGCGCACCCTCACCGACTTAGGGGTGTTGTCTTCGAGGCCCTCCTCTAGTGAGGTACCCTCTGACGAGGAGGAGGAGGAGGACGAGGAGGAGGAGGAGGTTCGGGATGGGGCCGAGGAGGAGGTGGAGGAGGAGGTCGGGGAGGGGGACGAGGAGGAGGAGGAGGAGGAGGCAGGCGAGGAGGAGGGTGGTGGCGGGGATGATGGTGGTGGAGCGGAGGGGGTTGGCAACAAGGGGTGGCTGCGTGGTAACGCAAAGCTACCAAAGCGGATTCTTGCTACTGAGGAGCAGAAGTGGCTCATTGAGCCCACGGGGAAAGAGTAAGTGCCACTTTATAAGAATTTCATTCTTTTGCTTGTCACATGCTCATTCCGGTAGTTATTTATTTTGCTTGTCACATGCTAATATTTTATTCTTTTGCAGCAACTGGATTTATCCTAAAGGGGCCCGTATTCCCAACGGCCTCATCACCGTCTTGCTGAAGTTACACTGGCCGGGGTTGTACTGTCCGGATCCAGTCAGGCACCCGGACCGTCGGGTTTTGGCCACGAGCTGGGACCACTGGGAAGCGGCCCTCCACGCGGACCATGAGACCCATGCCAAGGCCATGATCACTACTTTCTGGGTGAGTTCTCTTCAGAAGCACAAGTCCATTCTGGTTTCATGAATGATTTAACTCATGGCTTCTTCCATTCTTGTTTCATGCATGATTGTAGAAATTCTATCGAGTTCTTCCGGAGCACCAGGCCAGAGCCGACCAGATCATGCTGCGCCAAGCCAAGAAGAAGGCCCACCAGCTCCAGTACGAGGTGCGCTGGGTGGCCATCTCGACATACTATCACGACGCTCTTGGTGTGAAGATGACCAAGGAAGAAGCGCGGAGGATGGGCATTACCTTGGAGAGGCACGTGTACTTGGCGGTAAGTATAAAAGATTTTTCATTTCGATGTTTGTGGTACATTTCACCGTTTCGTGTTGACATGCCATTATGCTTTCATTATGTAGGTGTGTCCAAATTGGTGTTATGGAAAAGACGAGTCCTGGGCGGCATTGGTGGATATTTGGTGTGATAAGGATGGAGCCTGGGCAGCTACGAGCATAAAAAACAAGGCTAACCGAGGGAAGAAGGGAGTACATGCTCAGGGAAACCGAAACCACTTTCTCCACAAGACACTTAATGTATGACTAACCTCATTAAACATTCTTCTTCTTCTATTTACCGTCACTTTCTTATGTATGACTAACCTCTGTTTGGTGGTGCAGGAGGAGAAACTGAAGTGGCCGCTCTCACACATGCAGGCGTGGGAGATCGCCCATACGCGGAAGGACTCCAAGCCTGGCGAGCCCAAGTACTACGGCAAGACCGCACAGAAGAAGAAGGCCTACTCCGAAGGGTATCTGAGGTTACATCCTGACACACCTGACCCCATTGCGGCGGATCTGGACGAGAGGGTGGTGGTGGGCATGGGGCCCAAGGAGCACGGTCGGGAGGCGGTTCTGGATGCTGTGATCACTCCTACTATCTCCTACACACAGCTCCGTCGGATCGACCCGAGCCTGAGCCAGCGCACGAGCACGCCCATGACCAGTGCGCAGTCACAGTCCCTCTTTCAGGAGCGGCAATCTGTAAGTATTTTCCCTCTTATCTTCATTGCTCACTTTATTTTCCGCATTTAGTAGTTTTATGAGTTCCATCATGTCATACCGTAGGCCTACATGGAGTACACACGCCAGGAGACCATGGCGTGGCACGAGAGCCTTTTTTGCATTCCATGAGCAGAACAATCGCATGATGCAGCACGCTCTTCAGGAAATGGCGGCCGGCAGGGTTCCTCAATTGCAACCAGCACCATCTCCTCCACCACAACCAAGGCTTCTTACCTTTGAGGAGTTTCTGGCACAGAACGCTGGCCCCTCGCCGGTTAGTTCATCCCCAATCTATTCACCCAAAGCATATTGTTTATTCAACACAGTCATATATCCCGTTAACATGTCTTTTCAACATCTAGGGAACCGGTGGATCGTCTACCGTTGGTGGTGGTCTTCGCAGCACTCCCGAGTCACGGAGCCCGATCACTCCGATCCACGGAGGCGGAGGCGGAGGCGGTGGCGATGCCGCTAGCAGTGACGACCTGGGCTTCGGCGGACTTGGCGGTGACGACCTCCGCGGTGCTCGACGTCCAGGCGCTTAAGCCTTTGGGTGACTTGTGGCGGTCTTGGTGGTGATAATACTTATATGCTTGTGATGTTACTTATTGTTGTTTGTGATATTCTTATATGCTTGGTGGTGATGATACTTATATGTTTATGGTTTGCGATGCTTCTTATGTTGTGTGATGATGCATTTGTTGTGTGATGCTGCTCCTTATTGTTATGTGATGCATATATTGCTGTATGATTCTTATATATGCTGTATATATTCAAATGAATTGAGCTGAAAAGAAACAGGAAAAAAAAATAGACAGAAACTATGCCGACGGCCTAGCCGTCGGCATAGATATGGCGTGAGCTTCCAGTGGCTGCCACGTGGCAGCTATGCCAACGGTCTAGCCGTCGGCATAGTTGTAAACTACGCCGACGGCTAGGCCGTAGGCATAGCAGCCACGTGGCAGCCATTCTTGGGGCAGGGCTATGCCGACGGCTGAGCCGTCGGCATAGATTTAAACTACGCCGACAGCTCAGCCGTCGGCATAGCCCTGCCCCAGGAGGTACAGCTGCGCGCCACGTGGCACATGTATGCCGACGGCTTGGCCGTCGGCATACATGTGCCACGTGGCGCGCAGCTGTTGGTCTGCACTTGACGGTGGCCACCGTTAGGCGGGGACGTTGCCGACGGCCTCGGCCGTCGGCATAGATGTACGGACACCGTCGGGATAGGATCTATGCCGACGGCCTCCCGGGCTACGCCGACGGATATGTTGCCGACGGGGGCCGTCGGCATAGGCCTGTCCCGACGGGAATCAGGGCTATGCCGACGGCCACGATTCTGGTAGTGTACATTCTTCATTTTTCTACTTCTCCTACTTATAACCGTCGAAAAAGTTCATGCACTCATATAGTACTACATCTTTGTCGTCGTTGTAGGTGCTTTGCTTCTACACATCCAGCTCACAATCTTTGTCTTCATTGTAGGTGCTTTCCTTCCACGGTTCAACCAATTTCTATAAACTTTTCGGAATGTAGGTGATCGAACCATTTGCTATTTCTGCTCGGCGCCGCCCTTGATAACGCGGTGGCCATAGCCTCAAGCTGTATGTGTGTCGGTTACGGTTGTGTGGAAGACACAAAGGAGCCCATGGCCTTGCCATGCCCAGTGAGGAGATTGTGTGTGGACAAGATTTAGAGGCTGGTGGCGATATTGTCCATAGAAGGGACAATGTGCTAGCATCTGGCTCAAGTTTAAGAAAATTTTGATTTCTTTGGATGCAAATTATATTTTCTTCAGAAGCAGATTCTAATATCTCTAGAAGCAATGTCTGATTGATGGAAACACCAATATTTTTTTGATTGTGAGCAATTCCATGTTACACTTGAAACAATTGTTTGGCCGTTGTTTTGTCTATGCCTAGCAAACAATATACACTGATTTATTGTACATAAATTGATCGAAGCAATCATCCTCTTCTGGCATGAAACATTTTCTCGGTGTGACTAAGTTACATGTTTTTTCTGATTTATACAACTTGTTTCATGCTTTCGTGGATGCTTGCTTCGAGTACATGTTTTTTCTGATTTATGCAACTTGTTTCTTGTTTCAATGGACGTGCATGCTTCGAATTTCATCATGACGCTTTTGGTCGGCAGTGGCTGCTGACTTGTTCAATATATAAACCACGTAAGGAAGCACACGGATAGCAGAGTGAAGCAAGTATTTATTTTATTTTATTTTTTTGCGGGTGAAGCAAGTATTATTGTGAATATGTACCGTGTGATATGAAGCATGTTAAGCAAAATTTTGGCGACCAGAATGGAGCAAATATTTAGGTCGTAGGAAACAAGTTTTTGTGCACTGCATCGTTGGTTTTCAGTCGATGTGCACTATGATTTTGACGACGAGAAAGAAGCAAATATCTCCATCATTGGAAACATGTTATACGAGCTAACGAAGCATGTTGATTTTCAGTCGATGTGGAAGCAAAAAAAAAATAGTCCGCAGAAGCATAGTTTTTGTGCACTGCAAATGAATAAAGTATATTTTTTTGGGTGTAAAAATAAATTTATTTGCATTGCAATTTTTGGTACATTGGATACAAGGTTTGCCTAATAAGCAAACAAACTGCATGGTGCGGAATCTTATTTAGCCAGATTGATTATTTTCCGTTCAAATTGAGAATTGGTTTCCTAAGATATTTTGTCCTTCCTAAAATCATGGTTTATTAACCTCGGGACTGAAAACTTCTTAGGAAGCAAAGGAAAATTTAGGAAGCAATGATCCTGTTTCGTACTACGAAGCAATATTTTTTGGGAAGCAGCGATCTTGATTAGGAAGCATTGATCCTCACGATTGGAAACAAATAAAATACCAGCTTAATTGGAAGCAACGATCTTGATTAGGAACCAAAATTTGCTTCCAATGCAATTTTCTTTCGGAAAGCAACGATCTTGATTAGGAAGCATTGGTCCTCATGATTGGAAACAAATAAAATAGCTTAATTATTCATCCCTTGATTTCGGAAGTTGTTAGGAAAAAATAGGAAAGAAGTTAATAGCAGTTAATGCCAAATCTTGCATGCAAACTAACTCACGCAGGAATCCAGCTAGCAGATCGGACGATGTGCATGCTTTCTATCGGATGGCCACGAACTAGTCTGATAGATAGCAAATACCAGTAGTCTGATGCCTTGCAGCTTCCTGTCTGTCCACTCCATTGGAGATGTACAAAAGTGTTTTAGACTTGCATATGGTTTCATGCACTACAGGAGTGTATAGCAAGCTATTTCTTGCTGTTTGCAGTTTTCACAAATCAATTATCCATCGTGCAACTTTGAACAAACTTTAAATTATTGATTATTCTACTTTGGAGAGGTCCTCTAAAAAAATCAACTCAAGCCGAAATGCTGTTCTAAAAAAATCAGGGTAAGTGTAGTAGCAACCTGATCGGCGATGACCTCGATGAGCTGAGTTCATGAGCAAGCCATTTACTTGCACTAGCAGATGGGAGCATCAAAACCATAATTGCGTAGATTTTCGCTCGACACATATGCGAAATTATAGACCTATATTAGCTATATCTAGACACTAACTCCAGCTGCAAACAAAAGTGTGGCTAGGCAAAGTGAAATGTGAATGCATGATACTTGGGTATAAACTATTGGGTAGTTTTGAGAGACAGTTTTTTTTTTTTTGTTTCACCATCATCTGTCCCCCTATGCCTAAATACTGGCTCCACCCTTGTGTGCGTTTCTGTGGCTGGCCCAGGCCACGAACATACCAAGAGATCAAGGATAGCATTGTGTTCATCATCGGCACCGAGATGCACCACAAGGTAAGCACACGTTTCTAGATAAATAGCATAACTTAGCATAATCCAGATAGATTGCCACAGCAGGGCCAAATTTAAACTACATAGGTTCAGATAGATAGTGCTGTCGCAGCAGCAGCAAAGGAAACGGTTTGAGTCTTTGGGGCACCTATAGGGTGCAAGCAAAGACAACTAGAGAGTAGGATTTGGATCAAGGTGTACTTCTTGGTGGGTAGAAGTGATGCATCGGTGTAGGGCGAAGTTGGGGCAGACGCGCCGATCATGGCTCGGTGTTGTGCACCTTGGCTGCAGAAGCAGATGAGTCGATGGTAGCGAGGTTGTCTGCGTCCTCAGGCTGCACAAGTTCAACCCCCACCCTGTTGACATTGCGAGCATGTATTGCCATTTCAGCCTCTCGCAGAGCTAAACCCAGGGCGACATTTTGCTCCGTCAGTAAATCACGTGCTCGCATTGATTCTTCAAGAATTTCCGCTTGAGAGAGGGCAACAGCTACCTGAAGAGAGTACCATATATGATCTCATTAAGAAATTGTAGAATGCTAGTTTTTTTAACCCATGTAGAATGCTAGTACACCATGTATATCAATATATAGGTAAGTTTTTGTGAATGTCCTTTTCTAGGACTGTCCTTTTTTGCAGATAGAAAGGCTTAACGCCCAGGTTCATTTAAAAGAAAACAAAGTGCCGGTAGCGGTTATTCAGAGGATCACACTGTTAGAACTCTTTAACATGGGTTTTCAACTGAAAAACAGAAAAAGAAAAACTACAGAGAAGGTTGATTTATGTTCATCAGGAAAAATTATTAACTACACATCTTTCCTAATATTGTACTGTTGCATTCCTTTCCTCTTTTTACTGATGTGTAGCTAGAACAATGCTAATTTATGTAATTATAAATAAATTTAAGCTTACAGTACCCAAGCTAAGGGAATAACTTATGCTTGACTTAACCTGTGTCAGAAGTTGAACATATATGATATATCCTCTAAGCAAATTATGAAATAACACCATATACCTAACCAACGCCCGGGTCTTCCGCAACGAGCTACACTCACCCTTAGATACTCTTCGTAACATCATCTCAGACTTTACGCTTTGGGCCTTTCGATTTAAGGACCCCGTTAGTAGGGAGGCTGCTGTGTCTTGGCGCCTGTACCTATCCTCTCGATGTAATCCCTGATGTAACTTGCCCTCTGGGCCTTTGAGTAATATACCCACCCCCCCCCCCCCGCCCCCCCCCCCCCCCCCCGGTGATTGTTCAAAAAAACAAACATGGTTATCGCAGGGAGCAAGCGAACCTACATTCCAATCCATTGAAGATGTGTACAAAGTGTTCTAGACTTTCATATGGTTTCATGCACTACACCGGTGTATAGCTAGCTATTTCTTGTTGTATGTAGTTTTCACATATCAATTATTCATCGTGCAGCTGGGAACAAACTTTATATTATTGATTATTCTGCTTTGGAGAAATTTAAAAAAAAATCAACAAGACAAATGGTGTTCTTAAGAAAATCAGGGGAAAGTGTAGTAGCAACCTGATTGGCGACGACCTCAATGAGCTCGAGTTCATGAGCAAGCCATTTCCTCACACTATCAGATGGGAACATCAAAACCATAATTGCGTAGCTTTTCGCCAAAAGCTCGGGATGAAAGTTTGAAAGATGCAGCAGAGGAACTCTCACAGCAGCCACCTCGGGTGGGACATGCCGCCCTTGAACAGGGTGGATCCTCGCCAAAGGAGAAGTATGTGGCACTATGATCGCCCGGTTGGTACTGAAGACTTGGTTGACAACAGGGAGATTAATCTCCACAGAAGAGCCCACGGGGATCTGGTGGCGCATGGTATGAGTTAGCTCAAGGTTCGAACCGCTCTTCGACGGCATCCAGAAAGCACATTCCTCCAGACCCAGCGTCCTCCCGAGCTCAACCAGAGTAGTCTTGAGGATGGTGTGCCTGTCAAGCGTGCTCCTGATCTCATGGATGAGCATCCTGACATGCCTCCCGGTCTCCTCCTGCGATCGCATGAGGCTCATCTCCCTGTCGAGCTCGTCGGCCTTCTTCTTGAGGAACAACTCCCTCGTCTTGACACCCAACAAATCAGGTATGATATGGATGAGCGTGAGGGCCGTCGCGCAGGACACGACGGCCGTGGTGACCTTGGTTACCGTCATGACAATGTCGACGGTCTTGGTGTGCTTGGTGAAGGTCCAGAGGTTTATGAGGTGGGTGGCCCCGCAGAGGACTATGAAGGCGCTGAACTGGAGGAGCACCCATCTGTAGGGGAAGGATGCCGACTTCTTGGCGAAGTAGATCAGCTCGAGTGGGATGGAGAAGTAGGCGAGGGCTATGAAGAAGTCCGAGATGTACTGGTACTTGATGAGGAGCTCGTCAGTTCGCCGGAACTGCTCGATGCAGGCACAGCCCTCCATTTAGTTAATCTGGAGCCTGGATGCCTAACTATAGAGTGTCGTTGTTGTCTACTTGTCTTCCTGGCCTGCACTTGTTCCCTGAAGAAGATTAATCGAAAATCAGTCCAAGTGTGAGAATAAGATACTAGAATTTTTGAGTAATCAAGCAAGTCAGATTCATTAATTGAAGAAAAACAAGTATAAAGAACATAAATTCAGGTACTTCCATGGTAGTATATGGTAGGTGTATGAACTGATACACGTTGAGCAGAGATTTGTAAAAATCTAAGTAGCCAAGTGTCCTAGGGTGAAGCAAACTAGATGTGGAGTGAAGCAGCTTAAATAGCTATTCTCAAACTAGATGCGACATTTCAATTTCCACAAAAGAGTAGGGGTCCTGCTTAACATATCCATAACCAGTAAAGTCGCGAGTAAGCTTATAGCATGCCAAATATTTCCGGGATCGCAGCTGCAGCCTGGTTTTCAGATCTGGGTAACCCATGAGAGAGATCGCTGCCAGACCTAAACCATGGTCGATGGATGCAGCATGGAGCAAGAGAGACTGCACTGTCTGCAGTAGTAGAGACGAGGACGAGAAGAACATGGTACCTGCTTGTGGGGCAAGCACCGGAGTTGATGTTGGGCGCGGCACGGCGGTGGCGTGGTGACGGCAGCTAGATGGAGAGGGGGTAAAGGAAGGAGGGAGGGAAAGAGAGGAGGGCAAGGGCGACGAACCAGAACCAGCCCAGAAGACAACACACATATTACTTTCTTCCGCTTATATACAAATGAAAAGTGCCTAGCAATCTATATCTATATCTATATCTACATCTACATCTATATCTATATCTATATCTATATCTATATCTATAACACTATCTATATATCTATATCTATATCTCTCTATCTCCATCTCTATATCTACTTACTTAAAAAAATGTAAGGTTTCATCTTTCACTTTCCTTCCCATTACTCCTTCGTCCAACCTTCCCCTTATGATAATCAATCACCTTAATTTACTTGCCTTTTGAACCAATTTCACTGTACTGTCTGCAGTAGTAGAGACTGGGCAGAGGAGGAGGGGGAGGTGGTGGTACCTGCTTGTGGGGTGAGCACCGGAGTTGACGTTGGGCGCGGCGCAACGGTGGCGTGGCGAAAGGAACTGGACGGAGTAGGGGGTAAAGGGAAGAGGGAGGGAAAGAGGGGAGGCCAAGGGCGACGAACCAGAACCAGCCCAGAACAGCTCAGCTGCACACTTTCATTCACTGACAATACTCGTATTAGTTTCTTCCGCTTATATACAAGCAAAAGATTTGCATTTGTTTCTTTAGCATACAAATAAACTGTATTTGTAATTATTTCTTTAGCTTATATACAGATAAAGTGTCCTTTTATTTGTCTCTTCAACATATATACAAATAAAGTGTCTTTCTATTGGTTTCTTCGGCTTATATACAGATAAAGTGTCTCTGTATTTGTTTCTACAGCATATATACAAATAAAGTGTCTTTGTATTTGTTTATTAGCGTATATACAAACAAAGTGCCTTTGTACTTGTTTCTTCAGCTTATATTCAAATAAAGTTCTTCAAGTTATATACAAATAAAGTGCCTTTGTATTTGTTTCTTCAGCTTATATACAAAAATAAATAAAGTGTCGCTTGTACATGTTTCTTTAGCGCATATACAAATAAAGTGTCTTTATGCTTGTTTCTTCAGTGTATACAGAAAAAAATGCCTTTACTTGTTTCTTCAGCGTATATACATATAAAGTGCTTTTGTATTTATTTTTTTAGCTTATGTACAAATAAAGTGCCTTTGTACTTGTTTCTTCACGTTATATACAAATAAAGTGCCTTTCTATTTGTTTCTTCAGCATATGTACAAATAAAGTGCCTTTATATTTGTTTCTTCAGGATATGTACAAATAAAGTGCCTTTGTATTTGTTTTCTTTAGCATATGTACAAATAAAGTGCCTTTGTATTTGTTTCTTTAGCATATGTACAAATAAAGTGTCTTTGTATATGTTTCTACAACGTACATATAAATAAAGTGCCTTCTTATTTGTTTCTTCAGCGATAAAGTGCATTTGTAAAAGTTTCGCTGGCGTATATATAGGAATAAAGTGTCTTTGTAATTGTTTTGTCAACATATATACAAATAAAGTGCAGTGTCGTTGTATTTGTTTCTTCAGCTTATACATATACAAAACAAAGTGGCTTTGTATTTATACATATCTATAATTTTTTATTGATAAATAGGCATTTTACTTTCCCCCTATTTCTCTGGGCTATCTTGGCCCTGCCTCCTTGTACAGACTAACCTCTATTAAAAAAATATAGGTATTGGCAAGAAATTTCTATTGTTTCATGCACTGGCAGAGGACCCTGTAGGGCAAGGTGAGGCGGCGGCCCTACCTTGATTTTTGGCAGAAAAAGTTCATACAGGTACACATTGCCGGCCATGTCCAGTTCATCCGTGGATGCGACTGCACCTGTTCGTCGCTAGGAGGAAGAAGAAACGGAGAGGATGCGATCGTGGGCTAGGCCGACGTGCTGAACCATGTCTCTTTCATTATGTTCCTTGGGTGGTGGGCTGGAGGGCTTGCTGTCTGTCCTTTGTAATCAACGTATCCGTGAACGAATGAATTCATTAAAGCCTAAACAACAGGCGGGATACAGGCATGTAGGGATCCAACTGATTTCCCGCATGCGTGTGTTGTTTCTGTCTAGAATCAATCGGCTGATCGTTAGTTGACTATCTACAACACATCCTAGCGGATTTGAGCAAGCAAGGTTGGTGCTAACTTTGTACGAGCGTATTTGGATCAGGTGCTCTAAAACTCAACAAGTGAAATGTACTAGACATCCAGTGTTAGGCTCAAGTGCAACCAGACTCAGCAAATGCAAGGAAATTTACAAATCTATGAAGATATAAACAGCACTAGCAATATGCCTATACTAACTACCACTGGAAGTGACACTATGAACATAGAAAATGGTAAATCTGAAACTACGGTCAGTAAGATGAACATACCAACATACCACTGGAAGTCTGAAACTACATTCAGTCGTATGAATGTACCACTGGAGGCAGACTGACATATATGAAGACATAAACAACACTAGCAATATGCCTCCACTGAAAATCTGAAACTATAGACACCACAAAAAGGTGAAGTCATATGGAAACCATGTGTCATAAACTCAACAAATGGAATGTGCTGGTGCAATGAAATATCTGATGAAGCTTTAAAGACATAAAGAACACTGACAATATGCCTCCAGTAACTATGATTGGAACCATCAACATGACAAGTAGGTGAAGTCGTGTGAAAGGAAAATATCGAGTTCCTGTTTTGCTTACCTGTGCCCTGATAATTGCACTTTTCTTGTCTTGCTCAGCCTTCTCACAAATGAACTTGGCACACTCAGCTTCCTGCGCAGCAACCAGTTTAGTTTCAATGGCATGAGTGAACTCTTTACAAAAGCCGAGACTGGTAATCACTTCCACTGTTTAGTTTCAAGTAAGACCAGCTATTATCTACTATATAGCATGGAAAACATGTACACACAGCAAACATGAAGCTGTACCTCTCTCTGTGTGATTAGCTGACAGGCACTGTATTGGGCGACCACAGCTTTGTGTGTTTCATGAATGATTGAAGGCAACACTATTATAGTTATCCCCCATGGTCCTGTAAATGGTTGGTAGTCTCTCTGGCATGGGACAATGCTCACCTGTCCAAATTATCAAGCCTTATCAAATATATGCAAGGAGTTGCAGGGTAAATGCTACTTTGGAAAAGAAGTGCATGACCACTAACAAATTCACATAGTCACAATTATATAACTTGTGCAACATCAGCTAATTGTCTTAAATGATCTTACATATTAGCGCAAACCCCAAGCGATTCGATATCAGTTTGCCATTGTCAATCCTACATTCTGGCAGGCGGGCAACAGGGCTGCACATCAACCTACAAAAATCGACGGTGGCCCCCATCCGCTGTGACGATATCAACCTAGACAAGATGCTTGCTGAGTTTGGGGGTGACGATCTACATTACCCATGATCTACCTAGGTTCGCCGATCACGCTATCGCGTATCCGTGCGCTTGCAATTCTTTATTGATCGCATAAAGTCTCAGCTGACGGGCTGGAAGGGAAGGCTACTCTCCTTGGCGGCCGTAGGGTGCTCATCTGGTCAGCGTTAAGCGCCATGCCCACCTTCGCTCTCACCATCCTCAGAGCACTACAGAAATTCTTCAAAGAGGTGGATAGGGTGCGGCGCCATTTCCTCTAGGCACAGGATAAGGAGCTTGCACGTGGCAGCTGCAAGGTTAACTGGAGAAAGCCGCCGTCGTCCATCGTGGGCTATGGATCCAGAACCACAAGCAATTTGGCCGTCAATGGTGTTTCTATTCAGAAATTCAGATTGCCTGGGTCATAATAATCTCAATATATTGTGAAAAAAGCTAACAACCAATGTCCATAAACAAACAGTAATGATTCCTGAAGGATCTAAAGAGTGGTAAGCACTAGAGAGAGATTTGTTGAAGGAGCCAAAGGACATTCAGTTGTGCGAAGAAGGATCAGAGATCAAATCCTAGCAGCCTAGACGGGCGGCGGAGGCATCACAAGGAGGCAGCGGAGCGCCGGAGCCCCATGGAGGAGGACACGGCACAAGGAGGCGGTGCTGACGCCCCGTAGATTGGGCGGCATGCTCCTGTCGAGACGGTGTCCAAAATACACCAGCAGGTTCCCAGGGTTAAAATTCATACGTGGGCTTCTGACCCCAGGGAAAGGGCAGGGATCCCGAGCAAAAAACAAGCCCTTATTTGGAATGCCGACTTGTTGCATATCTAGGTGAAGACATGTTGCATTGAAAATCTTCTTCACATTTTCAATAGTATCTGAGCTCTCAACCTAGCGTCACAATATTGCCACCCGGCGTCTTGACACTAGTATTAATATGCATACCTTGGAGGATGCAAATAAGTGTGGACTTCTCTAGAATAATGTTGTCCTTCACGGTGCTGCAGCCCTCCAGCATCCTATATTCAAATATGTATCTCTACTGGCATGAAGGGATATGCTACTTGTCTTTAATCTTATCCTTGACACTAGATCATATCTGATCTATTGACCTCGAGAGAGATTAACAAAGATTTAAGACGATTGGTCAGTCCATCTGTTGAATGAGCAACACCAAAAATCAGCATTTTAGATGATTTGCTATAATTACAGCCACCAAATGGTAAATGAAAAGAACAATAACAATTTCGACAGGTATTAGAATGAAAAGCAGAAATCTACACATTAGCTGCAACAAACCGACAGATTCTACATGGATAATAGTTGGTGTTGGTAAAACATCTTGTGCCGATCATAACGGCTAGGAACGTATACACCCCATGCAGTAAGAATAAATGACCAGTATGAATTAGAATATCTTGGAATGTACAACCACCAACAGCAATGTATTATGATTGAAATACCGTCAAATAAGTTCACCAATGTGTCAATATTTGCGATTAGATCAGTCACCGGCAAGAAAACTAGTATGCGGCAAAGTTAAGTACTGAACAATAGCAGGATTCCAGGTCATACAAACATAGAAGGCTGATCATAACCATGATTTTCATGCATAAGGTTGATGCATCGATGAGTGTGTAAGCAAAGTTGGATCCACTCGGATGAAGAATATAAATTAGGCTGTGCAAAAGATAAAGAAAAACAGCATAAGAGGATTATCACAACTTACATCTAATTGGTTCTTAAAACTATAGCATTACAAATTTGTTAGCAGCAAATAAAACCAGCAAAATCCACTAGAACTTATAAGTAACAAGGTGGATCATGTGACCAGAATACACTGATTAAAATCCACATTGGGCATAACACAAATGGCATATTCAAGGTCAGCTCATCAAGGTGGGGAAACGAAGTAAATAATCAAAAACGCCATCATCCAGGAAGTATGGCAGAACATACAAATAGAGATCAAGATCCCTGATATTAATCAAAGCTCCGTGCAAAGCCATTAATGACTTGCCAGGCAGCACCATTCACTGATTATCTATGATTTCATCTTTGAGTGAAGCGTCAAGCTATACAATCAAAATTTTGTTGTTAATAATCTGCATCTGGAACAGTGGAAGTAGTTCAAATGAACTTCCTTGAGAACAAAACCTTTACAGACTCACATTATAATTGTCATTACTTATGTGCATAGCTGAAGGTTTAAAGGGGATCCATATATAGCACTAGCCATCATTCATGATAGAGAAGAAACTATACTGCCGAAATTTTGAATGGTTTCCTGCAACGACTGTGAAGGATCTAATGCATGAAAGATCCTATGTGCCGTCTGATGACCCACATCTGTGGTGTGGAGCAGGTACAGAGTTATAAAAGTGGTGCTTCTATACCATCACATGATGCATGGTTATAACTTGTAAGAGAGACAGAATCATAAAGTTAAAAAACAATGGCCAACAATACCTTTGAGTTCCCAGACTTCAAGTGTGTCCAATACTGTTGATGACAATGGATAATCCCTGAAGGGCATTATCTCGGCATTTGACTTCTTTACTGTGGTGTGGAGCAGCTGCACAGTTATAAAAGTGGTGCTTCTATACTATCATGATGCATGGTTATAACTTGTAAGAGAGACAGAATCATAGAGTTAAAAAACAATGGCCAACAATACCTTTTGAGTGTATCCAATACTGTTGATGACGATGGATAATCCCTGAAGGAAATTATCTCGGCATTTAGCTGATTTATTAAATGAGGTCCTCAGTTTTTCGGATCTTACAGTGCACCACCTGAAAAAACATAATAAGAATCATCAAGACTTGAAATATGTTTACTTACATAGGGAAGAACATAACAAGGATCATTAAGCTTTGAAATATGTATACATCTGTAGGAAACATTTTTCCTACAACCAGGTGTAGCTACTCCCACATGCCAACTGTTACACCATAGAGTATAAAGCACATCGTGGAGTACGCGGCCATGGTACGAAGTATGTAAAACCACCTAGGTAGTATATTGCTACTATCTTTTAGGTGGCATGCATTCTTTTGGACATACTCCTTTTTATGTTCAAACATATATGGAAAATTGATCTTACAAACCAGTGCATTTACACCCATGTCTCATATACAACTAGGTGATCTCACATACTGGCACTACCAACTCTTCAAATCATGAGATTAGGCATGTCGGAATAACTACACGCAGATGTAGGGAAAATGTTTCAACCCGGTGAGGTTACTGCCTAAGATTCGGCATGCTGAGTATATAACTGGTGAAAAAGGTTACAAAAAAGGTTACTGCCTAAGATGCTGGGACAAACCAGTTGTAACCTCAAAAAAAAAACAAAAAAACCAGTTGTAGAAAAAAGGTTACAACTGGTGAACTGGGACATGCTGAGTATATAACGCACAGGAAAGTACATACATAACGGTCAACTACAAGTCTATGATACCCCTGTCCGCCCACACATACTCAAACACCATCAAGCAACCAAAAGACAAAAAGGCTGATCTTGTCCTCCAACTAATTTGTTTCAGAGAAAGAGGTATGTTCAAGTTTTTTTTTACTTGCTCATTTTCAAGGGGGCATAGCAGCTTTAACAGAGAATCATGTATTGAATCTCTTGCTTGTTAAGAGCTAAGCTAGTAAAAGCAGAGTTACCCTTCTTTATAGCAGTGTCAACCGTGGCCTAGTATTCCAGGTTTTTTAAGGGTGAGTTCCACCCCATAACAACTCAAAGTGGCAGCATCTGCAGCACCAATAAAACCACAAAAGCTAGATGTAGCCTGACATCCATATGGCAGAACAGGTCGCAACACATATTTGACTTTTCCCAGTAAACAACATAAACTACAAATTAGTCACTTGCAGCTTACAGCAAAGGAAAAGACATGAATACGGCAAAATTAGAGAAGCAAAAGCAAGACGTAAAGGGTCATATGATAGCAAAAAAAAAAAAACTAGATACAGCAATTATTGTTTTCACACAAATTTTTGAAGATTTAGTCATGAATAGGTAAATTCGATTCACCATTTGGAGTGATAAAAGGGCATGTAATAAAAGCAGATTCAATTTCACGATCAGAATAAGACACATTTGACTATCTGCAGACCGCAATTTTGTTCAAAGTTCAAACCATTACACATGTAGGTCTTGCCCAGGAAGACGTTAATACATACAGAAATTATATAGGATCCATATAGTAGGATAACCAGGTACTAATCTATCACGCGGATATTTGGCATGATCAATTCAACAATATATATTAAACTTCTCATAACTATTATTATTGATATGACTACATTCATCTAAGTGCTCTTACCATCTGGAAGATGAACTCCTAGTTATTAGTGTTATCAAGTAGGAAAAGCCAGAAGCAATAGGCCGTGCCAAATATTGACAAGCAAAATATTTTGGTAATATGATATATTTACCAAAGTTGCAAAGGCTGCTGTTAATTGATTAAAAGCAGATGAGTTAAAAATGCTTATTCAGGGTCACCATATAACGATTAAGCGAATGTATGCCAAGTGACCACTCTTAACCGGTTATAAGCAACTTGCCACAAAAATAGGATAAAATCAACGGGGGTAAAATATCAATTCACACAGCAGTAGACAAAGGCTACAAAACTGTAGGACCATCCACCTGTCCAAATTACTAAACACTTGAACATGTGTCTGATCCTCTTGCAGGCTAAAATAACAGAATATACTCAGAAATTACGATGGCAAAACCCATTAAATGTACCAGCCCCATCCACATGTCCAAATTGCTAGCTAATCACTTGGCGTGTGTCCGATTCTCTTACAGGCTATTCTAGAAGAATATCAACAACATGGCAAACTAAAATCAGACCCATTGGTCAGTCCCAAACATGGATTTGACATGCAGGTAAGCACTAAATCGCACAGTGAATAACGATCGAAACAGGAGAGCATTACCATCAGGAGATCCCGGCCCTCTCTGTCAGAATCTTCCTGATCTCCATGCTCACAGCCTGCCAAGGATAAGATGGAAGATATTCTAAGAAGTAAGACCAGTTATTATCTACAATAGCATGGATAACATGTACATACGGTAAGCATGAAGAACCTGTACCTCTCTGTGTGATTAGCTGACTAGCATTGTATTGGGCAACTACAGCTTTGAGTGTTTCATGAATGATTGAAGGCAACACTCTATCATTATAGTTCTCCCCCAGGGTCCTGTACATAGTTGGTAGTCTCTCTGGCATGGGTCGTGTAAGAACACAAAGACCAATTCTCACCTGTCCAAATTATCAAGTGGTGTCAAATATATGCAAGGGGTTGCACTGTAAATGCTACTTTTGAAAAGAAGTGCATGGCCACTAACAAATTCACATAGTCAGAATGATATAACTCGTTCAGCATCAGCTAATCGTCTTAAATGGTCATGGCAACACATAATGTTGAAGAAAAAAAATTACTTGCGACTGCTGTTAACAGATTCAAAGCAACGGAGTTGAAATGCTTATTCACAGGAAATATATAATGGTGAACACTGCTAATAGATTAGAAGTAAATGAGCTAAAATGCATATTCACAGAGCAGCTGACTCTAGACAGTCCATAGGCTACAATGCTGTAGGGTTTCCAAGATCAAATGACATGAGTTGCATTAAAATCTAAATGAGTCAACAAAAATTGACTCCATCGATGCCAGGTATGCCACAACAGCTGTTGACACGGTAACTGGACACTCTGAAATGATAATCGCAAACACCTTACATGTACCTGACCACACCCAACTATCCAAATTGGTAAACACTTCGGATGTGTCCGATCGCCTTGCAGGCTACAGTTATAGAATATGCTCAGAAATGACAATGCCAAACCATTTACATGAATATATGCATACTCGCTGGAAGTTTGAAACTATGTTAAGTCATACAAACATACCACTGGAAGTCCGAAATTATGTTCTGTCATACGAACATACCACTGGAAGTCTAAAACTAAACTATGGACATAGCAATCATCTATCATATGGAATGTACAAAATTACTACTGTCATGCTCAAGTGCTCCCAAACTTAGCAAATACAGTTACATATATGAAGACATGAGGGCATAAACAACACTAGCAACATGCCTCTGCTAACTACCACTGAAAGTCTGAAACTATGCACACCGCAAATAGGTGAAGCCATATGACTACCAGTGTTAGGCTCAAATGCTCCAAAACTTCCAAAATTCCACGAGTGTAATGAAATATACGATGAAGCTATGAAGACATAAAGAACACTGACGCCTCTAGTAACTATGATTGAAACCGTCAACAGGACTTGTAGGTAAAGTCGTGTGAAAGAAAAATATCTAGTTCCTATTTTGCTAACCTGCTCACAGCCTGCCATTACGTGAAGGGTAAGTTAGTAACATATTTCAAGTAAGACCAGCTATTATCTACTATAGCGAATGAGTTGACATGCTTATTCGCAGGCAATATATAATGGTGACCGCTGCTAATAGATTAAAAGCAAGTAATCTAAAATGCATATTCACAGAGCAGTTGCCACTAGACAGTCCATAGGCTACAATGCTGTAGGATTTCATAGATAAACTGACATGAATTGCATTAAAATCCACATGAGTCAACAAAAATTGACTCCCATCGATGCTAGGTATGTCATAACAGCTGTTGTCACGATAACTGGAATGATAATGGCAAACACCTTACATGTACCAGACCCCGCCCACCTATCCAAATTTGTAAAACTTCAGATGTGTCCATCCCCTTGCAGGTTACCGTTACCAGAATATGTTCAGAAATGACATGCCAAATCTTATATGTACCACACTCCATCCAATGGCCTAAATTGCTAGCTAATCACATGAGCAAGATCCTCTTACAAGCCACAATTGCAGAATATCAACAAATATCAACAACATGCCTAACTAAAAGCAGACCCCTTGGTCGGTCCCAAACATGGATTTCGCACGCAGATAAGCAGTGAATCAGGCATCTGTGCTAAGTGAGGAGGAACCGAGACAGGAGGAAGTTACCATCTGGAGATCCCGGCTCCCAGAGGTGCCCTCCACGAGGTTGGGTCGTGCGCGGACATCATAGATGATGGGCCTCTCGAACCACGGGATGACCTGCACGGAGCAGAGCCAGAAATCAAATGCGGAAGGAGCCCGACAAATCGCGCAGAAAATCAGGAGGGCGCAAGCAAACCCATCGCGCGCGTCACCGGTGGCCGAGATCCATGAATCTGTGCGAGAGGTAGTTACCTTCCTTGATCCCCTCGAGGCGGGTGAAGACAATGGCTTGGTGGCCTCCCTCGACGTTGCGGAGGGTGTTGGTTCCGAGGCAGAGCGCCGCGCCGCCCAGATTGGCCAGCGGGCTCGACCCCGCCAGCGTGTTAGGCATCCGCGCGCCATCACGCTCGCTCGCCGGAGATGGAGGGTGGGGTTTAGCTGGCGCTTGTCGGTTTATTTGGGGGAGAAAGGGAGGAAGTGGGCGAGGTGCAGAAAAAATAAAATAAAGAAGCGGGGCAAGTATCAAAAATAAAATAAATTATCAAGCGTTATCAAATACTTTCTCCATCCCAAGATAAGTGTCGCTTATTTAAGACTAATAATCAGAGCGAGTATATGCTAAGAGCTGCAGTGTAATGCTACTTCAGAAATGAAAACAAGTGCATGAGAACTAACAAATTCACATAGTCAACATTATATAACTTGTTCAGCATCAGCTATTCGTCTTAAATGGTCATGGAAACATACAATGATGAAGGAAGAAAAGTACTTGTGACTTCTGTTAACAGCTTCAAGTAAAAATGAGTTGAAATGCTTATTCACAGGCAATATATAATGGTGACACTGCAGATAGATTAAAAGCAAATGAGCTAAAATGCATATTCACAGAGCAGTAGACACTAGACAGTGCATATAAGAAAGTTACAATCTGGAGATCCCGGCTCCCGGAGATGCTCTCCACGAGGTTAGGTCGTGCGCGGACGTCAGAGATGATTGGCCTCTCGAATCACGGGATGACAATGTGAGTCCCCTCGGAGTAGACCTGCATTGAGCAGCGCCCAGAGGCAGCCAGAAATCAAACGCGGAGGTAACCAGCCAAATCGCACAGAAAAACAGCAGGAAGCAAGCAAGCCCATCACGCGCGTCACTGGCGGCCAAGATCAATGATCTGTGCGAGGGGGCGGTTACCTTGTCCTTGATTCCCTAGAGGCAGTTGAAGACGATGGCCCGGTGAACTCCCTAGACTTCTCTTGGTGCCGAGGAGAGCGCCGCATGCCTAGATTCACCAGCGCCGACGAGATATGCACTATTTGCCTCTCCCTGTTCAGAAACAGAAAGAAGCATCAGTCTCTGGATCACGCGGTCTGAAACTCAACAAGTGAAATGTACAAGACAACCAGTGTTAGGCTAAAGTGCTACCAAACTCAGCAAATGTAAGGAAATGTACAAGACAACCAGTGTTAGGCTAAAGTGCTACCAAACTCAGCAAATGTAAGGAAATGTACAAGACAGCCAGTGTTAGGCTAAAGTGCTACCAAACTCAGCAAATGTAAGGAAATGTACAAAGCTAGATATAAACAACACTAGCAATATGCTACTTTTGCAATGAAAAGAAGTGCATGACCACTGACAAATTAACAAGTCAGAATGATATAACTTGTTCAGCATCAGCTAACCGTCTTAAATCATCATGGTAACATATGATGAAGCAAAAAAATCACTTGTGACTGCTGTTAACAGATTCAAAGCAAATGAGTTGAAATGTTTATTCTCAGGCAATATATAATGGTGACCACTGCTAATAGATTAAAAGCAAATGAGCTAAAATGCATATTCACAAAGCAGTTGACACTAAACAGTCCATAGGCTACAATGCTGTAGGATTTCATAGATCAACTGACATGGGTTGTATTAAAATCCAAATGAGTCGACATAAATTGACTCCATCTATGCCAGGTATGCCGTAGCAGCTGTTGTCATGGAAACTGGAGACTAGAAATGATAATGGCAAACACATTACATGTACGAGACCCCACCAACCTTTCCAAATTGCTAAACATTTCAGATGTGTCCAATCCTATTACAGCTACAGTCACAGAATATGCTAACAAATAACAATGCCAAAACCCTTAACATGTACCAAGATCCCATCAACCTGTCCAAATTGCTAGCTAATCACTTGACATGAACAAGATCCTCTTATAGGCTACACTTGCGGAATATGAACAGCATGGACAACTAAAAGCAGACCCTTGGTCGGTCCCAAACATGGATTTCACACGCAGGTAAGAAGTAAATAACGCACCTGTGCTAGGTGAGGAGGGATCAAGACAGGAGAAAGTTACCATCTGGAGATCCTGGCTCCCAGAGGTGCTCTCCACGAGGTTGGATCATGTGCGGACGTCGTAGATGATCGGCCTCTCCATGAGGTATTCAGATGTGTCAAATCCCCTTGCAGAGGCTACAGTTACAGAACATACACAGAAATGAGAATGTCAGAATCCTTTACATGTACGAGACCCCATCCACTGGCCTAAATTACTAAACAGTTAAGATGTGTGCAACCCTCTCACAGGGAAACTACAGTTACATAATATGCTCAGAAATAGAAATGCCAGAACCATTTACATGTAGCAGAGCCCATCCTACCTGCCCAAATTGCAAATAATCACTTTGAAATGTTGCCCATTCTTCTTACAGGCTAAATTTCCAGGTTATCAACAGCATTTCCAAGTAAAATCCAACCGCTTGGTCGGTCCCAAACATGGATTTGGCACGCAGTTAAGCAGTAAATCAGGCATCTGTGCTGTGCTAGGTGAGGAGGAAGTTACCATCTGGAGACCCCTTCTCCCGGAGGTGCTCTCCACGAAATTGGGTCGTTCGTCCTGGATGACCGGCCTCTCGAATCCACGGGATGACGAGCGAGTCCCCTCGGGATACCTAGACCTGCACAGAGCAACGCCAAGGGCGACCAGAAATCAAGTCTGGAACCGGACAAATCCGAGGAGCGAGATTGAGCGGGGTTTGGTTACCTTGCCCTCGACCCCCGGCCTCGAGGCGGTCGAAGACGATGGCCCGGTGGCCGCCCTCGACCCCCGGCCTCGAGGCGGTCGAAGACGATGGCCCGGTGGCCGCCCTCGAAAAAACACACCACCCCTCCCTACGCGCGACTCCGACCCGGCGGCGAGGCGCAGTCGGCCATGGGGCGCAGCGGGAAGCGCGGCAACGGTGGGGATCTGAACCTTATCGGTAAATCCAGTTTTAAGACTGTCGTAGCGGTAGGAGTGGTTACCGAGTACCGAAGGGAGATCAACACCTGGTTCGTTTTAGTTTCCGTGCAGCGCGTGGATCGAGATTATCAGTAGTAGTAGTATAGTGGTCGTCTCTATCTGTGTGTGAGTGGTGATCCATGACCCGATCGGAGATCAGCCAACTCTCTCTCCGTGTTTGTCTTTCAACTGGTTTACCGAGACCATGTAATGCTGCTCGTTATGAAATCAAGAAATCGTGATGCATAGTTTACCGTGATGCATAGTTGGGTATTTGGAAATGTTATATTTCGATGGAGCAGCAGTTTGTTTTCGAAACCGAACTCGTTGTGAGACGATGATCCTTTGCTAGCAGTTCATCTTCTGATCGAATTCGTTATGAAATCTGCAACCTCGCCATGTGTCTAGCACGGCCAAGAACTCTGGGGTCCGAGATTGGTGCTCCGATTTCACTGATTTCTCCTCTTTTTTTCCCCATATGATGGAGCTTAGTGGTGGTTTGCTGTTCGCTTGGACTGATGACATATTGACATTGTGGTGAACGCCTCTCGTTCCTTCATCTCTGTCAGATGCACAAACAGAGCGACAGGCGCTTCTTGACACTTGATTAATGTTTACTCACGAGATTTCATTCTTGACTGATCTGCATTATTTGCTATGTATGAATTCTTTGGCACTTGATTAATGGTTATTCTCCCAAGTTCATACTAATAAGATTGCATTCTTGGCTGATCCGCAATTGCTATGTACTATGAATTATGTCGAGCCCATTGTCATCCTGGGAGACTTTAATTTGAGCAGCCCTCCATCCGTGGCAGGTAAGAACGATAGCAACACATTCATAGAGGGCTGCTCCATGCTTTCTGTAATTTCAACAATGTCCTGTGGCTCAAAGACATGTACATGCATGGCCGTAGGTACACATGGAGCAACGAACAATTTAATAGCACTTTGGTCAGATTAGATAGTGTTATATAACCTGCCATTTGGTGAAACATTCCCTAATGCCATCCTTCAGGGGCTATCTTCCTCGGCGTCTGATCACTGCCCCTGCTCCTCTCTTACCATTCAATTTCAGACCTTAGCGACGCTTTCGCTTTGGAAACCTCTAGACTAAGCTAGAAGGCTTACATGAGGTGATTAAGGCTGGATGGACAGATGTACATTCGGCCTTGGACCCGTTTCAGAATTTCCACAGCAAACTCCTCTCGCGGCCAAGAAAGTAAGATCTTGAGCCTCCTCCTTGTTCTCAGACATAAGTTTACGAATGCTCGTTATAAACGAGTTTATTCTCCATCTTGACATAGCTAGAGAGGCAAGGGTGTTGTCATGGGATTAGCATGTGTTCGAGGGAAGTTGAAAATGATGCTTTTGGGTTTAGGTTCATGGTATTTATGGCTGAAAGAGGGAGACTGCAACAGCGAGTTCTTCCACCCGAAGGTTACTACTAGCCGGAGAAAAAACCTCATGCCTTCTCTGAACATTGATGGACTGGATGTTATTGATCAAAACAAGAAGGAAGATAGCATCTGGGAACACTTCAACAATCTACTGTGCACCTATCACCCTACATCGGCTGCTTTGAATTTCCAAATTCTGGGGTTTCAATCTATTGTACAACTTGTTGGGACCTCATCAAATCTGATTTCATGTCTGCCATTATGCACTTTTAGAAGAAGAAAACACAAATGATGTACCTGCTCAACTCGGCTGTGATAGCGCTGCTGCCAAAGCATAATGGTGCTAATAAGCCTCAAGATTTCAGACCTATCAGTCTCATTCATTGCTTTGCCAAGATCATAGCTAAGATTCTTGCCATCAGGTTGCAGCCGCTTATGAACACCCTCATCTCCCAATGTCATAACGCTTTCATCAAGGGACGCGCCATACATGACAATTTTGTTTATGTGCAATCCATGACTAAGGTGCTCAAGGTACCTTCCATTATGTTCAAGCTGGATCTAGCAAAGGCATTTGACTCGGTATCTTGGGAATTTTTGCTAGGGTAAATGGAATTCGGAGGTTTTGGGCCGCGTTGGTGGGAATGTATTTCGGCGCTATTCCTCACTTCTTCCACTAAGGTCATGGTCAATTATGGACTCACAAATCAGATTTTGCATCGCAAGGGACTGCAGCAAGGAACCCTCTCTCCCCTCTTTTTGTCCTTGTGGTGGGCTGCCTTGGTTGTCTCAAGGATGTCGCTCAAACTAATGGGTGTTGGCACCATTGGGCCGTTAGATTGTGAAACATCGTGCTTCCATTTATGTCGACGATGTGATCATCTTCACCCAGCCTTTGCTTTCTGAAATCTCCGCCGTCTCTCAAATTCTGGAGTTATTTGGTAATGCCACGGGTCCGGAAGCTAACATGTTTAAGAGCAAGGTCCTCCCTATTTTTTAGACAAAAGGTGTCGGCCAAGCCCGAGAAAAAGCTCGAACCTAACCCGGCTTTGAATTAACAAAGCCATCAACCAGCCAGGATTACAAGGAGGCAGATACAAAGTAAAGAAACAAGAAATGGCAAAGATACGGAGAGTTGTAGCAGCTTACAACCTGGTAGTGATACAAGCAAACACAAGATAGTAATAGTAGCCTAGCCAAGATCACCAAGGTCAAACGCCAAGAGCAGCAGCCACACGAGCAGCACAGAGGGGGCCAACAAGAAACTAACATCGACAAGCAACATCTCCTCGCCTACTCCCACAAAACATGCCAAGATCAACAAGCCACTCACTTCTACCTCCAAATAAGACCACTATCCTCTCGCCCTGGCTCGAAGGGCGCCGAACCGCCGACAGGCAGAGTGCTCACCCTTAGAGCCGAATGGACAAAGCCGACTGGCACCTCGGGCATGAGGGAGCAGAGCACCACCTCAGCTAGGATCCCAGGATCTCACCACCACTTGGGCAACCACACATCTAGACGCAAGCTGAAGAGCACCTCTAGAAGACGAATACCGTACGGAGAAGATGAAGAACATTCAGAACCCGAGAGCACAGGCCATCGCGACAAAGCCACCTAATAAGTCTTCAATGTATTTATAATTTATGAATTATTCATGCCATATTTACCTAAGTTCTACATGGTTTTGGTGCAATTTTATATGATTTTTATGGACTAACCTATTGACCTAGTTGTAACACCCCTATGTAATGGTGCTACAGTAATCCATCATGATGATGCTAGGCTACTGTGATTTGTAATGATAATCATGTTGGGATAATATCTCATTTCAAATTCCTTCTCTGAATTCTATTCAAATTCAAAGTGCAAAATGAAGTTGCTCAAAAGTTGCTGGAAAAATGTACATCATCTAGCAAATATTCCAAAACAATTTGTTGATAAGGAAAACAACATCACCATCAACCAAAATGTGGGCCAAGCATTTAAAACAGTGCAAAACAGCATTTTAAATGCCCTATTCATTTTTGAAAAATTCAAATGAATTCCAAACTTGCCCAAACCTTTTGAGGCAGAGCACAATATTCCATAGTATTTGTTTTGGCCAGGCGCACATTTTTGCTAAGTCATTTGGTGGCTATTTTAATTGCAAAAGCCTGCTGCTAAAATAAAACAGAAATAATAAAAAGGAAAAGGCCTAGACTACTGCTGGGGACTGGGCCTAAGTGCACAGTGCACTCAGCCCAGCCCACCAGGCCCACCTGCCCCTCCTCTCTTCTCTCTCTCTCGCGCTATCAGTCGCGCCGTGGCCGAGCGCGCGCTCGCCGGCCAGCGGGCGACACTGCGGCGCTACAGGCCGGGCGAGGGGATAAGGCCGAACCCCCTCGGCCTCCCCTTCATTCTCATCCGCTCCCCCCTCTCCCTCGCTCGCTCTCCCCCCTCTCTTCCTCCCCCAGATCCGCCGCGCCCGACCGCTCTCGCCGCCGTGCCTCGCCGTAGCCGTGGGCACCGTCGACCCCAAGCTTCGCCAAAGCGTCCACGAGCTCCGCCGTTCTCCACTCCTTCGTCTCCGACCATCAGCAGGAGCTGGGAGGCCCCGCTGAGGGCGTTCTTCTCTGCCCCCTTCCGCCTCTACCGCCGACGCTCGTCGGCGACCACGGCCTCCTCTGTTGCTCCAAACCTGTCACGGGCCTTTCTTGGCCGCGCGGTGAGCTCCTGCTCGATCCCCTCTCTTCCCTGCTCCTCTCCGCGCGCCGTAGATGCCGTTTCCGCCGTTGCCGTAGCTCAACGCCGCCGCCGTGCTTACTGTCGCTGCTGTGGTCCAACTCTGGCTCAGGCGAGCACACCACGGTGCTCCTCGCATCACGTGGGAGCTGCCTAGCCCTTCAGTGCTGCGCTTGCGTGCTCCTAGCGCCATCCCCGTCGAGACCCGAACGCCGCCGCTGCCGTAGCTCTTCGCCGGCGCCGATTCCGGCCAAGCCCGGCCGTGCCACCACCACCAAACGACGCGGCGTCGAGTGGCCGTTCGAACGGACCCAGCTGCGCGCCGAACGGCGCCGTAAAACGCGATTCCGACGAGGCCCGAGCGGCTCCGCCGCGTTTAGGCGTCGCCGGCCGCCGCCGACGTGGCAACCCTGGGGCCCACCCCTGGGTCGCTGCCAGCGGGCCCCACTGGCCCCGTTGACTGGGTTGACCCAGTCAACGTGCTGACTGGGCAGCCCAGTGCCACTGACATGCGGGCCCCACCGCGTATTTAGTTAATTAAAACATTTTTATAAATAAACTTAATTAGTTAATCCAGTTAGTCACTGACATGTGGGGCCTACCTGCTAATTAACTTAGTTTAGTTTAATTTAATCTCTGGTTATTCCGGAGTCACTGATAGGTGGGACCCAGCTGCTAGGTTTGACCTGAATAGCTGCGGTTGACCTGCTGACCTCATGCTGACGCAATAATTCATTTCTGTGAATTTAAATAATTTCAGAAATTGTTTAAATCTTCGTAAAATCGTAGAAAATAAACCGTAGCTCGGATCGAAAAACTTTGTACATGAAAGTTGCTCAGAACGACGAGACGAATCCAACCGTGCCATCTGTTTCCGTGTCAGGACCCTCTACGGAGGTGAACCCGCAACTTTTAGCCTGTTACCTGTAGATGAATAGTGCATACATACCTGTTAATAAATTCAACTTAAATCCTAAAATAACTAAAATGATTTAGACATGTCTTTAGGCAACCCCGCACTGCACCTTAGCATGGCATGCTCTGTGTTGCATATGTTTGCTATGTATTTATCTGTTTTCTCCCCCTCTTCTTTCTCGGTAGACCCCGACACCGACGTAGTCCCCGAGGCCGACGCAGCTCCGGAGATCGACTACACTGTTGACGACCCTTCTCTTGCCGCAGAGCTTCCAGGCAAGCACCCCCCTTTGAACATGCCGATATCGCCTATTCTTTCTCTCTTATGCTTGCATTAGAAATTGTTGCTGCTACTGTTTATCCTATTTCTGATGCATACCCTGTTTTTGTAACTGCTGTTGATACCTACCTGTTTATCTTAAACTGCTTAGTATAGGCTGGTTAGAGACCCACCAGTGGCCCCACTTTGACCCAGTTGCCCCCGCTGGATTATCAGATGACTCGATCAACATGATCGACAACCAGGCCCCGGCACCGCACATCACCCCCTTAGTTGTACGACACTGCAGCGTTACTATCGAGTGCCGAGGGTGATACCTCGTTTAGCACTTCTGATGTTAACTCTGTAGAGTAGCTATTCGGTCGTGGTCATCGAGGGTGATTCCTCCTTCACCACTCCCGATAACGACGCTGTCGTGCAACACCTCAAGTGTGAACCCATCGAGGGTGATTCCTCCGAGTTCATCTTGATGAATACATCGAGTAGGAATCCAACGAGGGTGATACCTCGGATTCCCCTGATGTTATGGACACACGGATACTTGGACTTTACAACTGTTACTTGGAAAGGCGGGTCGACCCTGAGGGGTACCCGCGAGTGATGGGAAGTCAGGTTGACCTGGAGGGTACCCGAGAGATAATTACGAGGCGTGGCCGGGCATTCTTAGCCCTTGCTGCAAGTCCTCGAGACGGGGCGACGGGTCACATCGATTGTGAGTCTTTGCTCCTTACCGCACGCTAACAATGCACTAACGATTTGGATATTTGTTCTGAGTGGGCTTTTGGCCCGATAGCACTAACCATCACGCGGGAATAAATATGGGTACTCTGCATCGTGGCATCAGCCGAAAGCTCTGTCAGACGTCCAGTTCAGCATTGTGGCACGGTCGGATCGTGCCATCCACTTCACGGGGGGTGCTGGTATCCACCCTACGCACAACGACCCGGAGTGCAAAGGGCGATGGCCCAAGAACCCTGAGCGCTTAGGATGTAGACCAGTGGGGACCTCTCTACTGAGCTCTAGGTAGGGCTGCGGTGTGTCGTTTGGCCGATGCCGGGCATGACCCAGAAAAGTGTGTCCGGCCGGAGTTAAGCGAGCGTGGTGGATAAGTTGGTGCACCCCTGCAGGGAAGAACTAATCTATGCATAGCCGGATCCTCGGTAACGGACGCTCGGAGTTGTATCCCGATCGATACAGCTAGAACTGGATACTTGTGATGAGAAATGGATAGTATGGCTCTGGGATTGCTTTCTCGCAGGGAGCCGAGGAAGGATCTCTGGGCGAGGTTGATAACTCTACTACTACTTTATGCTGTGCTGATCTACACTCTTCTAATGCTGCAAGACTGCTGAAGATGCTAGTCTTCGATAGGACTAGGCCTTCTCTCTATTCTGGCATTTCTGCAGCCCAGTCCACATATACAACCTCTATTTGAAAATGTTGCATATGTAGTGTAGATCCTTGCTTGCTGAGTACTTCAGATGAGTACTCATGGTTGCTTTGCTTCCTCTTTTTTTCCCATACCCGATCGATGCGACCAGATGACGGAGCCCCTGAGACAGCTGCCCCCGCCGCCGACGACTACTACTACTACTACACTGAGGACGGATACTACTACAAGCTGGCGAGACGACCAGGAGTAGGTTCGGAGGGTCCCAGGCAGGAGGCCTGCGCCTTTTTCGATCGTAGCTTTTGTTTTGCCCCGCCTTCTTAAAGGCTTATCTGTCTCTCTTTTATATCTGTACTCAGATATCTGATGCTTCCGCTGATGCTTGTAAGTGAGCTTATGTATTCGAGCCCTCAAGGCCCCTGGCTTGTAACATAAAGCTTGTATTATTTTAATTTGTGTCCAGAGTTGTGTTGTAATATCTTCAAGTGAGTCCTTAGGCTTGATCGTGTGCATTTGCGTGTATGATTAGTGCACGATTGAGCCAGGGGCGTCACAGGTTGGTATCAGAGCCGACTGCCTATAGGAATCCCCCTTTCCAACTCCTTGGCCGAAGTTGAGTCTAGTATCCGAAAAACTGTTTTACTAACTTGGCTGTGTGGCTTACGGGCCCACGTCACCATTGGGTGGTATTAGGATCTTTTATTCCTCTTCTATACTCTGGGACTCTGAATTCTCTTCTTTTCGGGTTAAATGAATTTTACTAACGCCGACACTTAGGGTCTCGTAAATCTCATCTACCCGGAGAGCTGGATATCTGTGCTTAATTCCTTACCATTGATCTGATTAGTCTGATAATCATTTTCCCTATAAGATGCCTCTGCATGAGCTCCTCGAGCTTAAGGAGGAAATCGATAAATCACTTCGCAAAGGCTTTATCCGTCCAAGTTCCTCTGCCTGGGGAGCACCTTCTCTCTTTGTCAAGAAAAAAGATGGTACTAATAGGTTGGTCCAAGATTACCGTCCTATCAACCAGGCAACCATACAGAATAAGTATCCGCTTCCTCGGATCAATGATTTGTATGATCAACTTGCTGGATCATCGGTGTTCTCTAAACTCGACTTGAGGTTGGGTTATCATCAGATCCGTGTCCGCGAAGAGGATATTCCGAAGACTGCCTTTGTTACTCGTTATGGCTCTTATGAGTACACTGTCATGTCTTTCGGCTTGACTAATGCTCCAGCTACGTTCTCCCACATGATGAATTATATATTCATGGATTACTTCAACAAGTTCATCGTAGTATATCTGAATGATATTCTGGTATATTCGAAGAATAAGGAAGAACATGCTGAACATCTTCGCCTTGTTCTGGAAAAGCTTCGAGAACACCAATTGTATGCCAAGTATTCCAAATGTGAGTTCTGGCTTTCTGAAGTAGCCTACCTTGGACATGTAATTTCCAAGGATGGCATAGCTGTTAACCCGGAACAATTTCAAGCTATTCTTGACTGGACTCCACCAAAGAATGTCAAGCAAGTCAGAAGTTTTCTTGGCCTTGCAAGCTACTGCCGTCGTTTTGTCGAGAATTTCTCAAAGATTGCTAAGCCTTTGACTGATCTGCTTCACAAGGGCGTTAAGTTTGAGTGGATAGAAAAATGTCAAGAGAGTTTTCAGACACTTAAAGATAAGTTGACATCTGCCCCAGTACTTGCTCCTCCAGATTCTCGCAAAGACTTTGTGATTTATTGTGACGCATCCCGTGAAGGATTAGGCTGTGTCCTAATGCAAGAGCGTAAAGTGATTGCTTATGGCTCTCGACAGTTGCGTCCTCATGAAGAGAACTATCCAGTACATGATCTAGAACTAGCTGCTGTCATCTATGCATTGAAGTTGTGGCGACATTACCTCCTCGGTAATCATTGCGAGATCTACACGGATCATAAAAGTCTGAAGTACTTGTTCACTCAGCCATCTCTGAACCTCCGTCAGCAAAGATGGATGGAGAACATTACGGACTATGATTTGGGTATCTCTTATACCCCTGGCAAGGCTAATGTAATGGCTGATGCTTTGAGCCGTAAATCCTACTGCTGTGAACTTGAAGTCCAGCTACAGCAACCACTCCTGTATGAAGAGCTTCGAAAGCTAAATCTCGAGATAGTTCCTCAAGGATACCTAAATACCATAGTTGTTGAACCAGACCTTGAGAAGGCTATTAAGAGTGCGCAAGCTAAAGATGCTGAAGTTGATCTGATGAAGAAAGATCTTCACCTTGAAAAGTACAGGGATTTCTCGCTGTCTGAAGATGGAACCTTGTATTTCAGAGACCGCATTGTCGTACCTCGCTTCGAGCTTATGACTGACAAGGTCATGAAGGAGGCACATGATACACCGCTGTCTATTCATCCGGGTAGCACCAAGATGTATCATGATCTCCGTCAAAGTTACTGGTGGTCCAAAATGAAGCAGGATATTGCTCGATACGTTGCTGAATGTGACGTTTGCCGTCGCGTTAAAGCAGAACATCAGAAGCCTGCTGGAATTCTGCAATCGTTACCTATTCCTTTATGGAAATAGGATAAAGTGCAAATGGATTTCATTACTGGCCTTCCCAAGTCACAGAAGAGTCACGATGCTATTCTTGTCGTCGTCGACCAACTTTCTATAGTTGCACACTTTCTGCCCGTCAAGGAGACTATCACTGCTAGTCAGTTAGCAGAATTATATATCTCCAGAATTGTTTCACTCCACGGCATTCTGAAGGAGATTAGTTCGGACCGTGGCGGCCTTTTCACTTCAAAGTTCTGGGAAAGTTTCCAAGAAGCTATGGGAACTCATATTACCTGGAGTTCGGCTTATCACCCCCAGTCCCAAGGCCAAGTCGAGCGAGTCAATCAAGTGCTTGAAGATATGCTGCGAGCTTGTGTTATTTCCTTCGGCAAGAAGTGGGAAGAATCTCTCCCGTATGCTGAGTTCTCTTATAACAACAGCTATCAAGCCAGCTTGAAAATGGCTCCCTTTGAAGTACTTCATGGACGTAAGTGTACGAACCCCTCTGAACTGGTCAGAAACTGGGGAACGACCGCTAGTGGGTCCAGATATTATCCAACACGCAGAAGAGCAAGTTTGTATCGTCCGTGAAAACCTCAAGGCGGCTCAGGATCACCAGAAGAGCAATTACGATCGCAAACGATGGGGTTTGACTTATCACCCTGGTGATCAAGCTTATTTGTGAGTCACTCCTATGAAGGGCACTCACCGCTTTGGAATCAAGGGCAAGTTAGCTCCACGCTACATTGGTCCCTGTCGCATTCTCGCCAGACATGGTCAGGTGGCATATAAATTGGAGTTGCCACCGCAATTCTCTCATATCCACGATGCCTTCCATGTGTCGCAACTTCATCGTTGCTTTAAGCAATCTCCGCACCGAGCTGTGGACCATGACTTGCTCGAATTGCAAGATGATCTATCTTATAACGAGCATCCGATCTGCATTCTCGATCAAGCTAAACGTTGGACCCGTCAGAAGGTTACCAAGTTCTTGAAAGTGCAATGGTCAAACCATTCTGAAGATGAAGCCACTTGGGAACACGAGGATAATCTTCGAGCGGAATACACCGACCTCTTTGCTTCTATCTCCTGAATTCTCGGGACGAGAATTTCTTGTAGTAGAGGAGAATTGTAACACCCCTATGTAATGGTGCTACAGTAATCCATCATGATGATGCTAAGCTACTGTGATTTGTAATGATAATCATGTTGGGATAATATCTCATTTCAAATTCCTTCTCTGAATTCTATTCAAATTCAAAGTGAAAAATGAAGTTGCTGGAAAAATGTTCATCATCTAGCAAATATTCCAAAACAATTTGTTGATAAGGAAAACAACATCACCATCAACCAAAATGTGGGCCAAGCATTTAAAACAGTGCAAAAACAGTATTTTAAATGCCCTATTCATTTTTGAAAAATTCAAATGAATTCCAAACTTGCCCAAACTTTTTGAGGCAGAGCACAATATTCCATAGTATTTGTTTTGGCCAGGCGCATATTTTTCCTAAGTCATTTGGTGGCTATTTTAATTGCAAAAGCCTGCGGCTAAAATAAATCATAAATAATAAAAAGGAAAAGGCCTAGACTACTGCTGGGGACTGGGCCTAAGTGCACAGTGCATTCAGCCCAGCCCACCAGACCCACCTTCCCCTCCTCTCTTCTCTTTCTCTCTCTCGCGCTGTCAGCCGCGCCGTGGCCGAGCGCGCGCTCGCCAGCCAGAGGTCGACACCACGGCGCTATAGGCCGGGCGAGGGGATAAGGCCGAACACCCTCGGCCTCCCCTCCATTCTCATCCACTCCTCCCTCTCCCTCGCTCGCTCTTCCCCTCTCTTCCTCGGCCAGATCCGCCGCGCCCGACCACGCTCGCCGCCGTGCCTCGCCGTAGCCGTGGCCACCGTCGACCCCGAGCTTCGCCAACGCGTCCACGAGCTCCATCGTTCTCCGCTCCTTCGTCTCCGACCATCAGCAGGAGCTGGGAGGCCCTGCTGAGGGCATTCTTCACCGCCCCCTTCCGCCTCTGCCGCCTACGCTCGTCGGCGATCACGGCCTCCTCTGTTGCTCCAAACCTGTCACGGGCCTTTCTTGGCCGCGCGGTGAGCTCCTGCTCGATCCCCTCTCTTCCCTGCTCCTCTCCGCGCGCTGTAGACGCCGTTTCCGCCATTGCCGTAGCTCAACGCTGCCGCCATGCTTACTGTCGCTGTTGTGGTCCAACTCTGGCTCAGGCGAGCACACCACGGTGCTCCTCACATCACGTGGGAGCTGCCTAGCCCTTCAGTGCTGCGCTTGCGTGCTCCTAGCGCCATCCCCGTCGAGATCCGAACGCCGCCGCCGCCGTAGCTCTTCGCCGGCGCCGATTTCGGCCAAGCCCGGCCGTGCCACCACCACCAAACGACGCGGCGTCGAGTGGACGTTCAAACGGACCCAGCCGCGCCGAACGGCACCTAAAACGCGATTCCGACAAGGCCCGAGCGGCTCCGCCGTGTTTAGGCGTCGCCAGCGGCGAGACGCCGGCCGCCGCCGACGTGGCACACCTGGGGCCCACCCCTGGGTCGCTGCCAGCGGGCCCCACGGGCCCCGTTGACTGGGTTGACCCAGTCAACGTGCTGACTGGGCAGCCCAGTGCCACTGACATGCGGGCCCCATCACGTATTTAGTTAACTAAAACATTTTTATAAATAAACTTAATTAGTTAATCCAGTTAGTCACTGACATGTGGGGCCTACCTGCTAATTAACTTAGTTTAATTTAATTTAATCTCTGGTTATTCCGGAGGCACTAACAGGTGGGACCCAGTTGCCAGGTTTGACCTGAATAGCTGCGGTTGACCTGCTGACATCATGCTGACGCAATAATTCATTTCTGTTAATTTAAATAATTTCAAAAAGTGTTTAAATCTTTGTAATATCGTAGAAAGTAAACCGTAGCTCGAATCGAAAAACTTTGTACACGAAAGTTGCTCAGACCGACGAGACGGATTCAATTGTGCCGTCTGTTTCCGTGTCGGGACCCTCTACGGAGGTGAACCTGCAACTTTTAGCCTGTTTCCGATAGATGAATAGTGCATACATACCAGTTACTAAATCCAACTTAAATCCTAAAATAACTAAAATGATTTAGACATGTCTTTAGGTAACCCCGCACTGCACCTTAGCATGGCATGCTCTGTGTTGCATATGTTTGCTGTGTATTTATCTGTTTCCTCCCCCTCTTCTCTCTCGGTAGACCCCGACACCGACGTAGTCGCCGAGGCCGACGCAGCTCCGGAGATCGACTACACTGTTGACGACCCTTCTCTTGCCGCAGAGCTTCCAGGCAAGCACCCCCACTTTGAACATGCCGATATCGCCTATTCTTTCTCTCTTATGCTTGCATTAGAAATTGTTGCTGCTACTGTTTATCCTATTTCTGATGCATAGCCTATTTTTGTAACTGCTGTTGATACCTACCTGTTTATCTTAAACTGCTTAGTATAGACTGGTTAGAGACACACCAGAGGCCCCACTTTGACCCAGTTGCCCCCGCTGGATTATCAGATGACTCGATCAATTTGATCAACAACTAGGCCCCAGCACCGCACATCACCCCCTTAGTTGTACGACACTGCAGCGTTACTATCGAGTGCCGAGGGTGATACCTCGTTTAGCACTTCTAATGTTAACTCTGTAGAGTAGCTATTCGGTCATGGTCATCGAGGGTGATTCCTCCTTCACCACTCCCGATAACGACATTGTCGTGGAACACCTCAAGTGTGAACACATCGAGGGTGATTCCTCCAAGTTCACCATGACGAATACATCGAGTAGGAGTCCAACGAGGGTGATACCTCGGATTCCCCTGATGTTATGGACACACGGATACTTGGACTTTACAACTATTACTTGGAAAGGCGGGTCGACCCTGAGGGGTAGCCGCGAGTGATGGGAGGTCGGGTTGACCTGGAGGGTACCCGAGAGATAATTACGAGGCGTGGTCGGGCATTCTTAGCCCTTGCCGCAAGTCCTCGAGATGGGGCGACGGGGTCACATCGATCATGAGTCTCTGCTCGTTACCGCACGCTACTAATGCACTAACGATTTGGATATTTGATCTGAGTGGGCCTTTGGCCCGATAGCACTAACCATCACGCAGGAATAAATATGGGTACTCTGCATCGTGGCATCGGCCGAAAGCTCTGTCAGAAATCCAGTTCAGCATTGTAGCACGGTCGGATCGTGCCATCCACTTCATGGGTGGTGCTGGTATCCACCCTGCGCACAACGACCCGGAGTGCAAAGGGCGATGGCCCATGAACCCTGAGCGCTTAGGATGTAGACTGGCGGGGACCTCTTTGCTGAGCTCTAGGTAGGGCTGCGGTGTGTCATTTGACCGAGGCCGGGCATGACCCAGAAAAGTGTGTCTGGCCAGAGTTAAGTGAGCGTGGTGGGTAAGTTGGTGCACCCCTACAGGGAAGAACTAATCTATGCATAGCCGGATCCTCGGTAACGGATGCTCGGAGTTGTATCCCGATCGATACAAGTAGAACTGGATACTTGTGATGAGAAATGGATAGTATGGCTCTGGGATTGCTTTCTCGCAGGGAGTCGAGGAAGGATCTCTGGGCGAGGTTGATAACTCTACTACTACTTTATGCTGTGCTGATCTACACTCTTCTAATGCTGCAAGACCGCTGAAGATGCTAGTCTTTGATAGGACTAGGCCTTCTCTCTATTCTGGCATTTCTGCAGCCCAGTCCACATATACAGCCTCTCTTTGAAAATGTTGCATATGTAGTGTAGATCCTTGCTTGCTGAGTACTTCGGATGAGTACTCACGGTTGCTTTGCTTCCTTTTTTTTCCCATACTCGATTGATGCGACTAGATGACAGCCCCTGAGACAGCTGCCCCCGCCGACGACTACTACTACTACTACACTAAGGACGGATACTACTACGAGCTGGCGAGATGACCAGGAGTAGGTTCGGAGGGTCCCAGGCAGGAGGCCTGCGCCTTTTTCGATCGTAGCTTTTGTTTTGCCCCACCTTCTTAAAGGCTTATATGTCTCTCTTTTATATCTGTACTCAGATATCTGATGCTTCCGCTGACGCTTGTAAGTGAGCTTATGTATTCGAGCCCTCGAGGCCCTTGGCTTGTAACATAAAGCTTGTATTATTTTAATTTGTGTCCAGAGTTGTGTTGTGATATCTTCAAGTGAGTCCTTAGGCTTGATCATGTGCATTTGCGTGTATGATTAGTGCACGATTGAGCCGGGGGCGTCACACTAGTGCTCAGTGTTAGTTTCTATTTTTGGGCTATTTTTTGTTTTCCAGAACAAACGAAGTCCAAATGCCACAAAAAATTACTGTGATTTTTTTAACATAAGAGACCCCCCGAAGCTTCGAGGAAGGATCAGAAGACCCACGGGGGAGTCACGAGCTCACCCCACGCGCCCTGGGGGGTAGCGAGTGTCCTTTGAGCTCGGGGGTCTCACGTAACTCCGATTAGCGTGAAACTAATGCTAAAATTTCTTACAAATCGGGAAACTCTCAAAAAGGAACCTAGATCTTTCACGTCGCCGCTACAAGCCTCTGTACCGAAGTGATCTCATCTGGAAACCTTTTCTGCCACCCTACCAGAGGGGAAAATCATCATCGGATGCCATCTTCATCATCTTGGCAGTCACCGTGATGAGGAGGGAGTAGTTCACCCTCGGGGCCGAGGGTATGTACCAGTAGCTATGTGTTTGATCTCTATCTCGTGTTCTTGATTTTGCATGATTTTGATGTACCACGAGCTTTGTTAATATACACTAGTAGAAAACAAGGCATCAGTCTCGGTTCCAGAGGGCCTTTAGTCCCGGTTCTGCAACCGGGACAAAACGATCGGGACTAATGCCCACCACTTTTAGTACCGGTTGGCTTACGAACCGGGACTAAAGGAGCTCCACGTGGCCGCTGTGGGGCGCCCAGGCAGGAGCGTCAGCAGCTGCCATGCGTTGGGTTTTTTTTTGAAAGGAGGGGTTTAGGGGTTTTGGAGGGTTTAGGGGTTTTCATATTTGTTTCCCCCTTTTATTTTTGTGTTTACCCTTCAATTCTTTTACATTTAGGGTTTCATTTTCATTTAATGTTTTCCATTCAACTCGACGCTAGCTACTACATATAGCAATGAAGGAACCATTACACGAGATCGTCATGAACATATATAGAGAGAAGTGAGCTCTCTTTCTTCGTGCTTGGTCGAACAACAAGTTTTCGTATATCTATCCGACGCTACTACATATGTACAATATAACATCTCTTATGATCCCTGACATCATCTACCTACGATATCATTTGCAATTCCTGATGGTATTCTCCGTCTTTAGGTATGACGTGGTCAACAAAGAATCTCGCCAATTCCTCTTGAATTGCTCGTATGAGATCATGTGGTAGGAGTTCGTTCCGCTTCTCCCACATCTAATTTAAAGAAGAGGGTCAATACATATATATGAATGAAAGTCAACACAATTGATGGTAATAAAATAAAATTGTGAATATTGTTTACGTACTTCAAATTATTGGTCAGATAAGCCCTACACAGAGGTCGAGTGGCGAATGAACTCGCAAACATAGTATCCATATAAATTATTCCCTGGTGCCTGCCACAAGCATTTTACGAGAATAGAGTTCAATCAAAATGATAATCAAGCATGATAATGGTATTGATGAAACTAGAATCAATGAGAGATGCACGGAACTAGCTAGTACACTTACTTTGGGGTGTGTAAATCGTAGCTCCTTCTCCAAACCCTGCCCGACAAAGAAAATGATTACTTGATATCAGGAAATGAACGAAAGTTGCCGATATGGTGCGATAATGATTGAACTTACTTCTGGAGCATTTCACTAATGTCCTCCCACAGCTTAGGCTCTTTACGTCTCGAGTCTAAGACAGTTACTACTGCCCCGTCAAGCTTAATGGATAGCAGAATAAAGTGGAAGCTGCGCACGCATAACTCATCAATTACACTTAACCTCGAGTAAGGGAAACCGAATATGCACAAGACAGTAACACTCACTTGAAGTTGTAAGGAAAGAATATTTCCCTTTTGTTTTGATGTCGAAGGAACACGTTTAGCAAGTTTTCCTCAGTATCTTTAACTCTGTTTTGTACCGCTCATTCATTTACGGTATTTGGGATAATGAACCCAATGTCATAGATTTGTCCTTTTTTGCATTCGATGATCTTCAATCTGCATAATATAGTGAGGATAATTATATATACATGCCATGAACAAGCTGAGCTAGAGACTTAATTACAGAAATAATACTTACAGACAGCAGCAAGTCATGAGAGTTTTGTTGATGGCGTCTTGATTGTATAACTGAAATAATTCCACAAATTCAACATACATCAGGTCGACTGCAATGAAGTCGTGCTCATCTTTAATTCCTAGCAACAGAATGTCGGTCCCATCCTTGCTGCAGCTTTCCAAGTACCAGTTATGCAATCTTCACATCATCGTTGGTAGTTGCGGGAGCTGATCAGATTTGACAAGAGGCTTCCCGTGCTCGTATCTAAAGGGCGCTACTACCTTAGCCATTTCAAACTCTACATCATCGCCCACGTAATCATCAAGAGTGGTGATACGTCTCCAACGTATCTATAATTTTTGATTATTCCAAGCTATTATATTATCTGTTTTGGATGTTTTATAGGCATATATATGCTATTTTATATTATTTTTGGGACTAACCTATTAACCTAGAGCCCAGTGCCAGTTTCTGTTTTTCCTTGTTTTTGAGTTTTACAGAAAAGGAATATCAAATGGAGTCCAAACGAGCTGAAAATTTACGGTGATTTTTTATGGACCAGAAGAAGCCCACGGAGCATCGGAGTTGGGCTAGAAGAGTCCCGAGGTGACGGCAAGGGTGGAGGGCGCCCCCCTAGGGCGCGCCCCCTGGCTTGCCACTGCCTCGTGGACCCCCCTGACATGAGACAGACGCCAAAAATTCCTATAAATCCCGAAACCCCCAGAAAGAAACCTAGATCGGGAGTTCCGCCGCCGCAAGGCTTTGTAGCCACGAAAAACCAATCGGGAGGTCGTTTCGGCACCCTGCCGGAGGGGGAATACATCATCGATGGCCATCTTCATCATCCCGGTGGTCACCATGACGAGGAGGGAGTAGTTCACCCTCGGGGCTGAGGGTATGTACCAGTAGCTATGTGTTTGATCTCTCTCTCTCTCTCGTGTTCTTGATTTGGCACGATCTTGATGTATCACGAGCTTTGTTATTATAGTTGGATCATATGGTGTTTCTCCCCCTCTACCTTCTTGTGATGAATTGAGTCTTGCTCTTTGAGATTTCGTTATGTTGGATTGAGTATTGGATTTGAGAACACTTGATGTATGTCTTGTGATGGGATATCTGTGGTGACAATGGGATGTTCTATTGATTCACTTGATGTATGTTTTGGCACTCAACTCGCGGATTCCCGAGGTGACATTGGGGTAATCTATGCATAGGGGTTGATGCATGTTTTCGTCCTGCGTTCTCAGGTAGAAACTTTGGAGTGATTCTTTGTTGCACGCTGAGGGATTGTTATATGATCCAATTGTGTTATCATTGTTGAGAGAACTTGCACTAGTGAAAGTATGAACCCTAGGCCTTGTTTTCAAGCATTGCAATACCGTTTTTGCTCACTTTTGTTACTAGCTACCTTGCTGTTTTTATATTTTCAGATTACAAAAACCTATATCTACCATCCATATTACACTTGTATCACCATCTCTTCGCCGAACTAGTGTACCTATACAATTTACCATTGTATTGGGTGTGTTGGGGACACAAGAGACTCTTAGTTATTTGGTTGCAGGGTTGTTTGAGAGAGACCATCTTCATCCTACGCCTCCCACGGATTGATAAACCTTAGGTCATCCACTTGAGGGAAATTTGCTACTGTCCTACAAAACTCTGCGCTTGGAGGCCCAACACGAGTCTACAAGAAGAAGGTTGCGTAGTAGACATCAAGCTCTTTTCTGGCGCCGTTGCCGGGGAGGTGAGTGCTTGAAGGTATATCTTTAGATCTTGCAATTGAATCTTTTAGTTTCTTGTTTATCACTAGTTTAGACTATAAAAGAAAACTACAAAAAATGGAATTGAGGTTGCCTCATATGCTTCATCTTTTTAATGTCTTTCGTGAAAATGATGGAAAGGAAAATTGTGCTCAAGTGTTAGAAGAAGAAGTCTATAAAATGTTTGGCACTAAATTTTTGAATGATGAGCATGATTGCAATGTTGTTAGTATGAATTCTTTGAATACCCATGATGCTAATGATATGCAAAGCCACAAGCTTGGGGATGCTATGTTTGATGAAGATGATATTTTTAGTCCCCCAAGTTTTGATGAGCAAATTTATTATGATGATAACATGCCTCCTATTTATGATGATTATATTGATGAAAGTGGGTATGGAAGAGTGTCAACTCTAGGTATTAATGATTCCACTATTTTGGAGGGTGTTGAATCTTTTCACAATATTGATAAAAGTGGATTTGGAGAGGTCATGACTTTATTTAGTGATGAATCCACTATTTTGGAAGAGGTTCCAATTGATTATGAGAACAAAGTTGCTATCTATGATGATTATTGTGATGACATGTATGCCATAAAGAATAATGATAATCATGAAACTTGTCATCATGATTTTAATTTTCAATTGGATTATGCCTCACATGATAGTTATTTTGTTGAGTTTGCTCCCACTACTATTCATGAGAATAAATTTGCTTATGTGGAGAGTAATAAAATTTCTATGCTTGTGGATAATGAAAAGAATGCTTTATGTGATAGTTATATTGTTGAATTCATTCATGATGCCACTGAAAATTATTATGAGAGGGGAAGATATACTTCTACATATTGCAATAATATCAAGTTTCCTCTCTATGTATTGAAAATCTTGAAGTTTTGCTTGTTTTGCCTTCCTATGCAAATTGATTCTTGTTCCCATAAGTTGATTGCTCACAAAATCCCTATGCATAGGAAGTGGGTTAGACTTAAATGTGCTAGTCATATACTTCATGATGCTCCCATTATGTTTCAATTCTTATCTTTTATGGGAGCATCATTGAAATCATCATGCCTAGCTAAAAAGGCATTAAAGAAAAGCGCTTGTTGGGAGACAACCCAATATTTATACCTACTATTTTTGTGTGTCCACATGATTAAGCTACTGTATTAATCATGTTTTATAGCTTTTGTTTCAATAAAGTGCCAAGTAAAGCCTTTGGGATAGTGTGGATGATAGTTGGCTTGATTCTGTGCAAAAACAGAAACTTTTGCGTCCAGTACAGAAATTCCTATCTTTTACTGGAACATGGAAAAACTCTGAATTTTTTACAGAGGATTGATTTACAAATTTTATACGTTTTCCTAATTTTTCAGAATTGTTGGAGTTATATAAGTATGACCTTAATTCAGATCTTTACAGATTGTTCTGTTTTTGACATATTCTGTTTTCAATGCATAGTTTTCTTGTTTTCTAGTTTCTATGACTTATATTGCTCAATATAAATTGTAGAAATTATAGGGTACAGTGGTATAATGTGAGATTTTTTTTTGAATCTTGTCTTGACAGTACCAAAGTGAATGATTTGTTTTATCATAGTAACCCATCTCACGAAGTTCCGTTAAGTTTTGTGTGATTGAAGTTTTCAAGTTTTGTGTGAGATATCGATATGAGGAGAACAAGGAGTGGCAAGACACTAAGCTTGGGGATTCCCAAGGAACCCCAAGGTAATATTCAAGGAAGATCCAAGCAACTAAGCTTGGGGATGCCCCGGAAGGCATCCCCTCTTTCGTCTCCAACATTATCGGTAACCTTACTTGGAGCTATATTTTTATTCGTCACATGATATGAGTGTTGCTTGGAGCGTCATTTTATTTTATTAGTATTTTCTTGCTGTTATTTAGAGTAATGTTTTGTATCTTTTATTTCAATAAAAGTGTCAAGTATAGCCTTTACCATGCTTATTTTGCAAATCTATATGTTGCTGTTTTGAAAACAGAAAGTTTTCTATCATTGTCTGAATTCTTATGGAAAGTCAGAACATGATAAAATCTTGAAATTTTTACAAAATTAGGAAAAACAAATTTTCTACAGTGTGGTAATTTTTCAGAATTTTTGGAGTTAGGGAAGTATGAGTACAATTACACTCTTTACAGACTGTCCTGTTTAGACAGATTGCTGTTATGTTTGCATTGTTTGCATATGTTTGCTTGTTTAATGATTCTATTTGAGGATAGGAGTATTAAATATGCAGAGGCATTTAGTATGCAATGTTAAATAATAATTTTAGTGATTTGCTACAGTAGAGAATGATAAGGTGTTGCATTGATTCATACTAACTTTTCTCACGAGTTCTTGTTGAGTTTTGTGTGGATGAAGTTTTTAAGATTTAGGGAAACCGTGATATAAAAGGAATTAAGGAGACACAAAAGCTCAAGATTGGGGATGCCCAAGGCATCCCAATATAATATTTCAAGAAGTCTCAAGCATCTAAGCTTGGGGATGCCCCTGTAGGCATCCCACCTTTCTTCATCAAGAATTATCAGTTAGTATCGGTTGAGCCTAAGTTTTTGCTTCTTCACATGATGTGTGCTATTTTTAGAATGTTATTTTTTTTGCTTGCTGTTTGAATAAAATACTTAAGATCTGAAATTCTTAGATGAGAGAGAGAGTCTTCACATAGTTACTTAATTTTTTGACTACTCATTGATCTTCACTCATATCTTTTTGAAGTAGTTTTTCTTGAACTCTCATGCTTCACTTATATTATTTTGAGAGTCTTATAAATAGTATGGCAATTTGCTTAGGTTATGAATTTAGTCCTAATATGATGGGCATCCAAGAGGGATATAATAAAAGCTTTCATATTAAGTGCATTGAATACTATGAGAAGTTTGATTCCTTGCATATTGTTTTGAGACATAAAGATGGTGATATTAGACATGCTAGTGAGTAATTATGGATTGGTAGAAATACTTGTGTTAAAGTTTGTGATTCCCGTAGCATGCACGTATGGTGAACCGTTATGTGATGAAATCGGAGCATGATTTATTTATTGATTATCTTCCTTATGAGTGGTGGTCGGGGATGAGCGATGGTCTTTTCCTACCAATCTATGCCCCTAGGAGCATGCGTGTAGTACTTTGTTTCGATAGCTAATAGACTTTTGCAATAAGTAAGTGAGTTCTTTATGACTAATGATGAGTCCATGGATTGTACGCACTCTCAACCTTCCACCATTGCTAGCCTCTCTAGTGCTGCGCAACTTTCACCGGTGCACTACACCCACCATATACCTTCCTCAAAACAGCCACCATACCTACCTATTATGGCATTTCCATAGCCATTCTGAGATATATTGCCATGCAACTTCCACCGTTCCGTTTATTATGACACGCTTCATCATTGTCATATTGCTTTGCATGATCATGTAGTTGACATCGTATTTGTGGCAAAGCCACATTCATATTTTTTATACATGTCTCTCTTGATCATTGCACATCTCGGTACACCGCCAGAGGCATTCATATAGAGTCATATTTTTGTTCTAAGTATCGAGTTGTAATTCTTGAGTTGTAAGTAAATAAAAGTGTGATGATCATCATTATTAGAGCATTGTCCCATGTGAGGAAAGGATGATGGAGACTATGATCCCCCACAAGTCGGGATGAGACTCCGGACGAAAAATAAAAAAAAAGAGAAAAAGAAAAAAAAGAGGCTAAAGAGCCCAAAATAAAAAAAATGAGAGAAAAGAGAGAAGGGGCAATGCTACTATCCTTTTACCACACTTGTGCTTCAAAGTAGCACCATGATCTTCATGATATAGAGTCTCCTATGTTTTCACTTTCATATACTAGTGGGAAATTTTCATTATAGAACTTGGCTTGTATATTCCAATGATGGGCTTCCTCAAATTGCCCTAGGTCTTCATGAGCAAGCGACTTGGATGCACATCCACTTAGTTTCTTTTTGAGCTTTCATACACTTATAGCTCTAGTGCATCCGTTGCATGGCAATCCCTACTCACTCACATTGATATCTATTGATGGGCATCTCCATAGCCCTTTAATACGCCTAGTTGATGTGAGACTTTCTCCTTCTTTTTGTCTTCTCCACAACCACCATATTCTATTCCACCTGTAGTGTTATATCCATGGCTCACGCTCATGTATTGCGTGAAAGTTGAAAAAGTTTGAGAACATCAAAAGTATGAAACAATTGCTTGGCTTGTCATCGGGGTTGTGCATGATTTAATACTTTGTGTGATGAAGATGGAGCATAGCCAGACTATATGATTTTGCAGGTATAACTTTCTTTGGCCATGATATTTTGAGAAGACATGATTGCTTTATTAGTATGCTTGAAGTATTATTGTTTTTATGTCAATATTACACTTTGCAGCATTTTGCTTATTTATCTGTGACCTTTGCTTGGCCTTCTCCGATTTCTTGTAGGCCACAAATGTGGGCCAGTGATATTTTATCTTCTCATATTGACCGATGAATTCTGGAGTCTTGTCTTTGTCGACAAACTTTTTGTTCAGATCTTTCTTCCAGTTCTTGAATAGTTCTGCCATCTTCTTAAGAGCAAATGCCTTGACCTTCGGGAGAATAACTTGGTTATTCGGATCCTCCTCTGGCGATAGGCAGAAATTTGTCATCAGCGAGTTCCAAAGATCATCTTTCTGTCTATAATGGACATAAGAAACTTCATGGTCCTTCTTCTTATTCCATTCTTGGATGCTGATCGGGACGCTGTCCCTAACAATAACTCTACATTGATGTACAAATGTGTCTTTGGTCCGCTTGGGAGCAATCGGTTGGCCATTTGGAGCGACTACTTCGATCGTGAACCTTTCATCCTGACCCAACCTTTTCTTCTGGCCTCGTCTCCTTACCAAAGTTTGGCTCGATCCAGAGGGCTAAAAGAAGAAAGAAGCGTTAATATATGTACATACAAAACAATTAATGCATCTAGTTAGCAGAGGCTTAATATATATATATATACCTCGCCGGACTTTTCAACAGTTAAGGCTTCCTTCTCCATTCGATCACCAGAGCTGTCATGATCTCCTTCATCCTCCATTGGATCACCGGAGCAGTCATGATCTCCTTCCTCCTCCATTGGATCACCGGAGCCGTCATCCTCTCTTTCCTCACCATCGGTGTCGTTGAGAAACGACAAGGTGATATCACCTCCGTCGTGGATTATATCCCCCAACAACTCTTCTTTTTCTAAGTCTCTGTCCATAGTTTCTGCAAATATTACAACATGGCAATATACAACCATGAGAGATGGATTAGTGGTAAACATAGACCTAATCACAACAAGGAATCATATGCATATGAGCAATGGATTAGTGGCAAACATCATGCAAAGTTCACAAGTTTTATAACAGTCAGTTTCAGAAGATCGTCGAGGACTCCTCCCCCCTCATGTCTGATGAGTCATCCTATCTTTCGAGAGAGGATACTTTGCGGACCGCCTCTCTCATGGTCATCGAGGATACTTGCGGACCCCCCTCATGTCGAAGTTATTAGGGATATGCTGAATTCCAGAGAGAGTTAGGGGTGTTCTAACGTGGCACTACACAATATAGGTGAAGGGGGATAACATTCGGGAATGTTTTCCCGAAGTTTGCATTTTTGGACAGATGAAACGGAGGGGGACGGTTCCAGGTTCGCTATGCTAGCTGCTTGTGACAGACTAACGGAGGGCATATTCGGATTCGTCATATTTTTCTGATTGATTTTTGTATATAAATTATTTTCATCGGAGTTATGGTTAATTTTCTAGGAATTTCTAAAGTTTTACCAATATCTTGAAAATTCCTAGAATTCTGCTAAGTCTGAGAATTCCTCAGCTTTAAACATATGGCACCCCGGCTCGGAGAGACCGGAACACCCCGTATTCCATCCCAGAGATCAAGTCTTCTGGAATACGGCACTGCTTGGCATAGAACAAATCAACTCTTTATTACAATCGATATGGATACAAAGGTTCCGATATAACAGGGAATTACATCGGCACGGCGACACTACGCCTGCTGAGGTTGCTCTATGCTAGCAGTAGAACAACTTGTAGCAGCGGAACAGCGAACGACGACGATGATGGACTCCACTCCGCAGGAACTCTGGCTGGAACACGTATCCTAGCTCGCAAACTCGGGATCCACGACAAACAAGCAAGCAGACAAGGCATGACCTACAAATTGGCATGACACGCCAGGTCAGTACATTGAATGTACTTGCAAGCTCACAGTAACCAAAGCAATCAAGACAAACAACATCATGGCATTTACAGGTTAAAGCAATGATGAACATGATACCACTAGAACATAATAAGCATTGCATGAACATGTTGAACATAACACATCTAGCATCACATGAAATGAGCATGGCAATGTTACTCATGATATGCACAAGATTATACTAGCATGCAGCATACTTAACATGATCCACTTACTCTATTCGGGGTTACCTCGTAACCACCACATATACCACTTACCATCATGGACATCACATGATCACCTCAGGATCAAATCAAGCTTGGTATTAACAATACCGTAGTAATCATTACATGGCCACAAGGAGCTTGATCCTTACCCGTGATTACCGCATAACACCACAAACATCAACCAGCATCGGTATCCACGATACCGTTGTGATCCTCTCACAATCACATAAAGATCAACCAACTTCTTTCCTCATCGAACTAGGGTTATAATTAAACAGGTTATTATTTCTGTTGACCCATAGTTTGACCTACTATGAACTGGGCCCTTATCCGGGGAGAGGCCAGGGCGACGGTGATGAGGAGCAACAAAGAGGGGGCGGGCGGCGGCTGGACGAGGGGCATGCGGCCACGGGGCACTCTGGCGAGGGGCGAGCGGTTGGGGAGGCTCAGAGGGACGAGGAGAAGAAGATGGCAAGGTCAGGGAGGAGTGGAGGGGCTCAGTTCGCTCGATTTCCGCCGTGGCCGGAGGCGTCCATGATGAACAGAGATGAAGCAAGGCCGTTCCGGTGGACTAGAGAAGCGGGGAAGAGAGAGGTGAGGTGTGGGAGAGGACGGGGGTGCCTTATATAGGCCAGGGGAGGCTCTGGAGAGCTCGAGGGCGCTCGGGCATCACAACAATGGAGGTAGGGGCGGTGGTCAGGTCACAGGCATGGCTGTCGGCACTCGACGACGGCGAAACAGGAGAGGGGCAGAGCATAGTGTGAAGCAGAGGCTCACGGGGAAGCTCTAGGACAAGGAGTTGCATCGAGACGATGAAGGAACAGACCGGCACAACGCCGCGGTTTCCAGAGCGTGTTGGTTTGGCACGTCTGCCCCGTGATCACCGCGTGAACACGGTGGTGACACGCACTCTGGGCTGCCAAACGATGTCTGGGAGATAGACCATATTACCCCGAGTGCCAAGGAAGAAACAACCAAGGGCAGGGGCAAAGAAGAGAAATGCACTTGGCTCCAAAGCAGAACATCAACAACCTGTTTGTGCTGTGCTGGGGGGACACACGCTTGAGGATGAAGGAACTAGTTTGTCTGGGGTAGATCACATGCTAAGATGACTGTGCTGGCCAAAACTCAGACAAAATTGAGATGTCTAGATGACACTTGCTGTAGAAAATGCCCCACTTGTCAGAATTGCAAGATATGAAGTAGCACTCTCATACTTGCTTGGATTGAGCTGAAACTTTGCAAGGCACAATGATTTGCGCATATGGAGGTGCCATATAAGTTTCATACCATTTGGATACACCAAAATGGTACTTGCTTCACAATGCAGCTCTCTGGACAGAATTTAAGAAAAATTGCTAAGGGAAAATGGATATATAAAATGAGTCCAAATTTTGGGGAGAGCGTTTATATGGGTAGGAGCATGCCCTGGTAAATTTTCAGCAAAATGAAGCAATATAAAATATAGTTGCTTCACAACCTGAAAATCTGACCAGAAACCAAGATTTGATGCTGAGCTCACATAGAGTGATGACATGAGCCCAAATCTTGAGGGGAGTGATTATTCGATCATATGAAGGACCTTGCAAAATTTCAACTCATTTGGATTACCCTAGCTAGTACTTCCTGTACAAAGGCTTCCCTCAGACAAGAACTTTGAAAATTTGCTGAGGAAGGTTCACTAGGAAAATTAAGTTGAATTTTGGCATGGGGCAATAATATGGACAGGAAAAGGTGTCCAAAAAATTTGGGGTCAATCAAGCAAAGATAAATGACACTTCCTTCTCAAAAAGCCACTTAGGGCAGAATGAGAAAAGGAATATTTGTGAATTATCTTTGATGATGCCAAGGAAGGGTTTTGACATATCTGTGGAAGATATGACCCAAACAATTTATGAGAATTATTTGGGAATTTTGTGGATGACATAAAGGTAGGTTGCTTCACAACCTAGGGCAAACATGGATATTCCTTTAATAGAAAAAGGAATGTTCCCAAGAAAAATAATTTGGGTTTGGGCTAAGATGGGAAATGGGATGATCTTGTGATGGTTTTGAGCATGACAAGCCACTTGGGAGCCTGAGAAGAGATGGTCTTCCCAGGTTTCAGGACCACAGAGCCATAGAAAAAGAAATCCAAATCAAAATCAATAGAAAATCAAAAGAAAAAAAAGAAAGGGCCAAAATCCAGGGTGTCACAAACCTTCCCCCCTTAAAGAAATCTCGTCCTCGAGATTTGGTTGCTCAGGGAACAAGTATGAATATTCTGACTTAAGGAAATGGTTTCCAACTCAGGTATCCTTTTTCCTTTATATTATGTTGGTAGATTATCATGACTGCAATATATGCCCGTCTCACAAGTCCGAGAGTTGTTTCTGATGGATGTGTCACACTGACCATATTCCATGGAGTTGTGAACAACTTTCTTGGTGAGCACCAAATATCTTACTCCTTGCATTGGGTTGCTCAAATAGTTGCATGTCCCTCCAGGTTCAACACAGTGTTGTGAATCATACTGTTTCCTGGCGGAATCTGACTTCTTGCAGGTATCCTTGAATCATTTTGGCTGGCTCCACTATCTTGAGTATTAGATCCATACCAAAGATTTGACTGTCGCCTGTCGTGACCAGCATAAATGGGTACGGCCTTGTAATGATAGTATTGTAGGAGATATGCCCTAGAGGCAATAATAAATGTTATTATTTATCTCCGTGTTCATAATTAGGCTTATGTTCCATGCTATAACTGCTGTGGTTCCCGAGCCCGTATATCCATAAAGGCTCTGGGGAAAACCCATGTGCACGTGTGGAATAATAAACGGTAAAATGTATTCCTAGTCATGCCTCTAAGACTAGCTCAAGTGTTGCATGATGATTATGTTTTCCCAATCATAGGCATGTCTATGCCAGCAACTTTGAGGGCACAAATGTTAGAAGAACATTTGTGTTGAATTGACCCGATTGATGTTATGCTATGAGATTCATTAGTCACAAGTTAATGGTTAATAACACAGAGATGGTTAATGTTTGCATAATTCCTCAGACCATGAGAGTATCGAGTTTCTTCATGCTTGATTCATGAACTTTGGGGTTTGTTAAACGTCATCCGTAAATGGGTGGCTATTACGGCGGCTTACGGGTTCATGGGAAAGTATGTCAAGTAACTTGATAGCTCAAGATTGGGATTTGCTCCTCCGATGATGGAGAGATATCTCTGGGCCCTCTCGGTGTTACGGTATCCATCATCGTCTGGCTAGACACTTTGTGATTTGATCACGGGGATGCCGGAACACGGTAACGAGAAAAGAGAACGATACCGATAACGGGGTAACTGGCATAGTGGACAAGTTGTTGATCCACGGGGATGCCAACATGTCTAACCTCGGGTATTTGTAACATATCGTGAAGCAACAGGAATAGCACACGGCAACTGGAGGTTCACTCGAATATTCATTCGTGTGGGTATAGGGGTCAATATTGGTGTCCACGGCTCCGATGTTGATCATTGATCGGAAGGGGTTCCGTGTCATGTCTATACTTCACCGAACCTATAGGGTCACACGCTTAAGGGTCATCTATCTGCTGAATACTAGACAGGGAGTCTGAGAGAAAATCACCGAAAAAGTTTCGGACACCGAAAAGTTTCGAACAGCGGAAAAGTTCCGCAGAGAGAGGTCACCGGATGAGTTCCGGTGAAACTGAAAAGTTGTTTCAGGGGATACCATTAAGTCAAAATGGTTTCGGCACATGCCTGATAATTCTTGGAGGATGCCAGAATCATTCTGGAAACTTCTGGGAATTTTCTGGAAGAAAAACCGGAAATGTTCCGGGGCTGCCGGAACCGCTTCAGATGCTTTTCGCAGATGAAATCACTAATCTGGAATTGTTCCAGAACGCGTTGAAAATTATTTTAGTGGGTACTGGAATTGTTCTAAGCCCACATAAATATTTTCAGTTCGAACGGGCGCTGAAAAATGTCATCGTGAATAGTGAAAGTGCTTTTTGGATAATTTTTGGAAGCCACCTTTTAGGGCTTTTGCTAAAGGCTTCTAGAAGGTGATGTGGATGGATGAGAACCCCCTTTGGGGGGGCCCTCATGGGGGAGTGGCCGGCCACACTAGGGGCTCCACCTTGGAGCCCCTCTTGTTCCTTGGTTTCTCCTTTAGGTCCTTGTGGAAGGACTTCCCTCATATGCTTTTGGGTTTTATTGGATAACTACCCTACCCCTTGGCTTTCCTATAAATAGAGGTGGAGGGGCAGCCCTCCACACTCATCCCTTGCTCTCATACACATGCCAAGATGTTATCTGGCTTCTCTCTCCCTCCCACGAAAAGAGTTTCGTAGAGCCGAAAGGCTGTCTGGGTTCCGGCAGGAACTAGTTCTGGACGGCGAAGCCCTGCCGGATAGCTGACACCGTATGTGTGCAACTCTGTAGAGAGGTCGTAGTTTCGATCTTAGTGCCCGAGGGGCTGTTTGAGAGTGCCTCCCGAAGGGCTGTCCAAGTGACGGTCCGAGTTCTGTGAGTCCTCCCGAAGGGCTGTCCGAGTGACCGTTCGAGTTTCGAAGGTCCTCCCGAAAGGCTGTCCGCGACATTGTCCGGGGGACTGTTCGACCGCCTCCCGGAGGGCTGTCCGAAGGGAAGACAAGGGTATACATCCTCGCGGTTGGGAGGTTGTAAATCCTAGCTGCGGGGATCTGCACCGCCGATCGTCATCGACTCTACTTCCGCTGCGCTACGAGTCGGTAACGAAAATGATCAAACCTTGTATGTAGTCTCCATAGTGGTCCTGGGCTGGTGCGTAGGTCGGAAATTTTTCGTTTTTTGCTGCGTTACCCTACAAGTATCCATACACTTGACTGACGGTGGAGGGCTTGGTCATATATACTCTTAATTCTCCGTGTGCCCATAGGTTCTGTCGAGTGCAATATTCCGACAGGTGTACTTTTATCCTCATCTCCTGACATGGTAACATCGTTTAAATGGTTCATCGTCTCTCAAGTTTTAATCGTAGGGAAATGATCATCCGAACCCTTGCAAGAAATCGGCAAATAAATCAATAGCCACCAGAACGGCCTTTACAACTCAGATCTGGGACATTACCGAAATAACTCAACCACGGCTCAAGACGGCCGAAAAGCAGCTCAGAGCATGATACCGTGTTGATAAGAAGAAAGTGGCACTTCCCTAAGATGGCCAAAAAGCAGCTCAGAGCATAGGGCCACTGTCACAAAAAGAAACTCAATAGCTGTACGAGACGGCTGGAAAGCAGGTCAGAACTCATGACAGTTGTTGAATAGAGAAATATAAAGTCAGCATCCACCCCAGACGGCCAAAAATAGCTCAGAACACAGGCGTGGTGCCGTTACCGGAGAAAAATAGACAAGGGCTCATCAGGATCATATACCAGGTTCACAGGTACTTGCACAGAGCTCACTGTTGTCGTCAATCTTCATAGTCCTTTGTCACACTGAGGTATATAACTGGCTTCCTTCTTTTAACAATACTCATGTGGTTGTTAGATTCCATTTACATCATCGTTCGAGTGTCTTGCAAGACCTTGGTTGTATGCTCACAATGAAAGCATATGTAGCTGAGCATTTGGTTCCTGAGGGAGACACTTGTGTCCAGACTGGCTCGTGTTCTTGACCAAACTATTGTGGATCTAATTTTTAATATGCACTACCATATGCTGTCAACTCGCAGTGTAATACCTTGTACTAGTGCCATACTGAGGAAGCTTGTGCTGAAAGCCATCACGCTGAGGAAGACTGAATAGCTTATACTCGAAGCTTTCATCAGACAGCTTGCTAAAGAAGATTGGGTACCGTACTTCAGAAGCTTCCCCCCTTCACTACAAGAAATATGTCACCTTGCGACCATCACTATTGGTCACTGAATGGTCATTGTTTTTCATTTGCGACCTTTTTATGACCAAAAATAATTTGTCGAAAGCTGACCGTCTTTAATGAAACTTAACGACTTTCTGTGTGATATGGTCGTAGAAGGCAACGACCAAAACAAAAGGTCGTTGGTCCTACGACCTTTTGTTTTGGTCGCTGGTTGTCTGCCCAGGCCACGTCGGATCCAACGTGGCAAGCTGACGTGGCAAAATTGCGACCAATTGAATTGGTCGTTGATAAGAATCAGCCCGGTCCAATTTGGTGGTGTCTATATGGGCCAAGCCCATTAATTGTTTTTTTTGCTTTCAAGTTTGGTCAGCTACATGGGCCAAGCCCAATAGACTTTTATGTTTTGGGCCACAACCATTTACAGTCCACCTTTTTTTTGGGCCTCAGCCTTTTTCCAGCCCACTTGTCAGTTTTCTTTTGTTTCTTTTCCATTTTAAAGTAGGTCCCACTAGTCAAATGGGAACCAATTACCAGGATTGTTGTTTGGGTACCACACGTCAGTTCTATATTTGTGCAATTAGATAATTTGATTCAAATAGAGCCAATAAGGCATAATATTTCATACAACAGCCAAGCATATTGCAATTCTGGTATTCAGCTATAAAATACAACTAAATATACACATAACTAGCTTCACACATAACAATCTCCAGTGAGCTAAAATGCATTGCTGGGTGTGGTTTTTCTTCGGGATTCTTCTTCCTAGAGCTCCTATACACCCAACTTTTGAAGAATGAAGGCCAGCATCTGCAAATAATAAATTATGAAAAGTTAGAAACATAATCATGTGAATCCATGAATATAATATTCTCATAACGATGAAAATTTGCTGCAGAACTTTAGATTTAACAGGAAACCATGCATATAACATTCTCATAACAGCGAAAACTGAGATATATTTTGCAAATGATCAAGTACCACCACAGTGCAAGTTAACGCAATAGATGGACAGTACAAGCTATCAGTGATTTTTCACTTTAGAACAGGGCACATGCATCAATTTTTATAGTCAGGAACAAAGAAGACAGTGCTGGAAGAGGCCAAAGAGATGACATACCCTGGGGTAAAAAGCTTTTGATCCACCTCCCGTGAAAAAGACAATTTTCTGTCGATTCAGCTGGAACTGGGTCAAATTTGAACTACAGATGCCTCATAGTTTGCTCTTTATTTTCTCAAAAAATCATTTCTAGGTACATAAGTACCTATTTCTTCAGAGATACTCCAAAAGTTTTGCAAGATTCAACCCCTAGATACGAACGGTCATACCCGCCGTTTTGACCGCATTTTGAAATGGGCATAAGAAATTAAAAAAAAATTGAAAAAATTTAAAACCTTCGCATTGTGTCATTATATGTGACCAAGTTGCCAGGAAAAATAATAAACTTGTAATACATCAATTATTTTAAAAAAGTGTTCTCTGAAATGATCTATCATGTGTGAAGATACATGGCTTTCAAGCCAAATGAACAATTTTATGGCCACATTCATGGCATAGTTTGTTCAAATGATCTCATATTGTGCACAAGGGTGCATCTTGGCATGGCAAACAATGTTGCTTAAGGAAGTTTTCACTTTCTTTGGACGAAAATTTCATTTTCCATTTTTCGAGTGCCCAAAATGAGTTTTTTTGTGAAGGACCTACCATATATTTGTTGCAAAATTGGACCAAATCAATTTTCTAAGATATTAAGCCATATTTAATGTACAATTGACCAAATTGTTGGGGGTAAAAAGCTTTTGATCCACCTCTCGTGAAAAGGAAAATTTCTGCCGATTCAGCTGGAACCGGGTCAAATTTGAACTACAGATGCCTCATAGTTTGCTATTTATTTTCTCCAAAAATCATTTCTAGGTACATAAGTACCTACTTATTCAGAGATACTCCAAAAGTTTTGCAAGATTCAACCCCTAGATACGAATGGTCATACCCGCCGTTTTGACCACATTTTGAAAATGGGCATCAGAAACTAAAAAAAATTTGAAAAAATTGAAAACCTTTGTATTGTTTCATTATATGTGACCAAGTTTCCAGGAAAAATAATAAACTTGTAATACATCAATTATTTTAAAAAAGTGTTCTCATAAATGAGCTATCATGTGTGAAGATTCATGCCTTCCAAGCCAAATGATCAATATTATGGCCACATTCATGGCATAGTTTGTTCAAATGATCTCATGTTGTGCACAAGCGTGCATCTTGGAATGACAAACAATGTTGCCTAAGAAAGTTTTCATTTTCTTTGCATGAAAAATTAATTTTCCATTTTTTGAGTGTCCAAAATGAGCTTTTTTTGTGAAGGACCTACCAAATATTTGTTGCAAAATTGGACCAAATTAATTTTCTAAAATATTAGGCCATATTTAATGCACAATTGACCAAATGGTTGGGTATCAAAAGCTACGATTCACCTCTCATGAAAAAGACAGATTTCCGCTGATTTAGTAGGAAGCGGGTCAAATTTGAACTGCAGCTGCGTCATAGTTTGCTCTTTATTTTTTCCAAAAATTATTTCTAGGTACATAAGTATCTGTTTAATCAGAGAAACACCAAAAGTTTTCCAAGATCCAACCACTAGCTAGGAACGGTCATGCCCGCCGTTTTGACCACATTTTATAACGGGCATGAAAAATTCAAAAAAAATTAAAAAATTGGAAAACCTTCGCATTGTGTCATTATATGTGACCAATTTACCAGGAAAAATAATAAACTTGTAATACGATAATTATTTAAAAAAATGTTCTAAAAAATGAGCTATCATGTGTGAAGATTCATGGCTTTCAAGCCAAATGATCAATCTTATGGCCACATTCGTGGCATAGTTTGTTCAAATAATCTAATATTGTGCACAAGGGTGCATCTTTGAATGGCAAATAATGTTGCCTAAGGAAGTTTTCATTTTCTTTGGATGGAAATTTCATTTTCCATTTTTCGAGTGCCCAAAATGAGTTTTTTTGTGAAGGACTTACCATATATTTGTTGCAAAATTGTACCAAATCAATTTTCTAAAATACTAGGACATATTTAATGCACAATTAACCAAATGGTTGGGTGTCAAAAGCTTTGATCCACCTCTCATGAAAAAGACAAATTTTCGGCAATTAAGTAGGAAACGGGTCAAATTTGAACTGCAGTCGCCTTATAGTTTGCTCTTTATTTTTTCCAAAAATCATTTCTAGGTACATAAGTATATATTTAATCAGAAATACATGGTTTGTTGGCGATACGTCGAGGTTTGGACGGTGGCCGAAGGCCCCAACTCCAGAGCGCGTAAACTCGCATGCCCGCCGCGTGGTCGCCGCGTGACCGTGGCGTTGCCACGCGTTTTGGGCAGCCTAGGCATGTCTAGTGGGTTGGGCACTCCCCCGATAGGTGTTAGGAAGAAGAAGGCAATAGAAGAATCTCAGGAGGAGACCGAACTAAGCTCAAACATGAATTAGCAGCCAAGTGTTTGATTAGTGGTGGGGAAAATGCACATGGCTAATGGGCCTGAGTTTTGGCCGAGGAAGATCATCTACTAAGGACACTGTCTTGGAAAATTTGCAGCTCAAATGGAGGATCCTAGGTGTCACTTGCTTTGCAAAGTACCACACTGGAAAAAAATATGAATGTTGAAGGTGGATTCAAATGAATGAATGGATTGATCTGAAATTTGGAGGAGGATGATAATTTGGGCATATTAAGGCACTGTAAAAATTTCATACCATTTGGATAAATAAAAATGGTACTTCCTTCACAGTGCTCTCCACTGAAAAGAAAATTGGGAAAAATGTTGAGGGAAATTGGCTAGATTAAATGAGCTAAAATTTGGTGTAGGGGGGTTCTATGGCCAGGGTCATGTCTTGGTAAATTTTCAGCAATTATAAATTAACATAAAATATAGTTGCTTCACAAACTGAAAATATTACCAGAAATAAAGATTGGATGGTGAGCTCACATGGATTGTTAGATGGGGCTCAAATTTTGTGGAGAGCTATGATTTGGGAATATAGAAGATGTGGCAAAAATTCAGCTCATTAGGATATGCCTAGCTAGTACTTCCTTCACAATGGTTCTAGTTGAACAGAAACTTTGGAAATTTGCCGAGGAAGACTTACTAGGCAAATGGAGTTGAATTTTGTCAAGATGCAATGATTTGGATAGTAAAGAATGTCCTATTTTTTTTGGGAATTTTGGGAATGACAGAAATATAGGCTGCTTCACAACCTAGGGCCAAAATTGACACATAGACATGACACATAGGCAAAACTTATGAGGTGGCGCCTAGTCATAGCAATGCACCATAATTTACATGGCTATGACCATCTACATTGGTCATGATCAGCTAGAAATAAGGCAGCGGACCAGTGATGTTTGCTTTACGACCATTTTGTGTAAGGAAATTACGACCTTTCTGACCAAAATGGTCGTTATGGTTTCGGGTTTGGAGCCCCCCGAACAGCTTATGACCAATTGGTCTCAAATGGTCATAGATTTACAACCAATTCTTCTAGGGTCACTGACAGAAGGTCACAAGTTGACATATTTCTTGTAGTGCTTAAAGATTAAAGACTTGCTGGGGAAGACTGGGTTCCTTATGCCGAAAGCTTTTGCGGTGGCTTACTGAGAAAGACGGAGTATCTTGTGCTGGAAGTCATCCACATAGCGTACCGAGGAAGACTGAGGAGACTTGCATTGTACGCTTCCCTGGTAGCTTGCGAGGGAAGACTGGGTTGCTTACACCCGAAGCTTCTATCATTGACCGATAATATACTGTTAGTCATGCACCCAAAACTGTCTTCCGGCTGATTCCATCATTACCGCTGTGAAGATTGCGCACTGATGTAGACTTGATGCCGATATTCAAGCCAGGATATCATTTGTATTCAGACCAAATAGTGCCAATACAATATAGTCGGCTGAGAATTTCATAATATTTGGCTGAGCTTCAAAATATTTGAACTCCGTGCTGATTCTTCGGGTCCAGTGTTGGTTGATGAGCAACTTTGATAAGGAGAAAATAAGGTAACACCAAGGGCCCAAAGAAAGAAGCAAAAGAAATGACTAAAACAAAGGCACACAAAGCATACAAATAATATTATAATCAAGCAACATCACACATTACTGCTACACACAACAATAATATGCATGAATACCAAAGCACACAAATCTCGCGGAAACTCCGGCATTGCGGTCTAACATGCTGTGACAGTGTGCATGAAAGTGAATCCAAGTGTGGAAGGAGTTGGTGTAAACAAGGTTACACCAAGCGCTGGCTTAACACCGGTCGCATCTGGGCGGACACGGAGGTGAGGACAGACTTGGTGATCATGTGGCGGAACGCGGAGGTCACGACCACACCATCATCAAGCGTATGGAAGGGAACCGTACACGTCCAAGGAATGGGGTGACAGGGTAGGATAGCGGTGAAAAACAAGGCTTAGTGGCATTGCCCTTTTCTGATTACAAAGATCATTAAGGGTTGCCAACGCGGCGAGTCGAAAGGCATGATTCGGGATAGAAACATGGCTATCACCGAAACGACAGGGGTGACTGGCTGAACGATAAGGATGTGATACCCGCAAATGGTGTCTGGAACACTTGGTACCTCGGCATCACTCCGCTGGGACAGAGATGACGCCAAACACCGAAGAGCAGGGATGCAAAGCTGGAGGGTGTATGTAGTGGATCGAAACTGATGCCTGATATGTCCATTTTGCATCATGTTTTTCTACTGTTATTCATGATGTTTTTATGTATAATAATGACTTTTCTCTCATAATATGCAAGGTTCACACAAAGAGGGAGAATACCGGCAGCTAGAAATCTGGACCTGAAAAAGCTACGTCAGGCTACCTATTCTGCACAACTCCAAATGAGCTGAAACTTCACGAGGAATTTTTATGGAATAAATAAGAATTATTGGAGCAAATAACTACCAGAGGGGGCCCACCAGGGGGGCACAACCCACCTGGACGCACCAGGGAGCCCAGGCGCGCCCTGGTGGGTTGTGCCCTCCTCGGCCCACCTCCAATGTCCCTCTTCTAGTATATAAGTCATTTTGACCTAGAAAAAAAATAAGAGGAGGACTTTCGGGATGAAGCGCCGCCGTCTCGAGGCTGAACTTGGGCAGGAGCATTTTTGCCCTCCGGCAGAGCGATTCCGCCGGGGGAACTTCCCTCCCGGAGGGGGAAATCATCGTCATCATCATCACCAACAACTCTCCCATCTTGGGGAGGGCAATCTCCTTCAACATATTCAACAGCACCATCTCCTCTCAAACCCTAGTTCATCTCTTGTGTTCAATCTTTGTACCAGAACTATAGATTGGTACTTGTGGGTGACTAGTAGTGTTGATTACATCTTGTAGTTGATTACTATATGGTTTATTTGGTGGAAGATCATATGTTCAGATCCATTATGCTATTTAATACCCCTCTGATCTTGAGCATGATTATCATTTGTGAGTAGTTACTTTTGTTCTTGAGGTTACGGGAGAAATCTTGTTGCAAGTAATCATGTGAACTTGATATGTGTTTGATTTTTTGACGGTATGTATGTTGTGATTCCCTTAGTGGTGTCATGTGAACATCGACTACATGACACTTCACCATACTTGGGCCTACGGGAATGCATTGTGGAGTAGTTATTACACTACTGCAGGATGCTGCTAACGTGACACTACGATCAGAGACCCTTCGACGAAACTGTGTGCGATGCATTAATCGCAAACGGTGATGTAAAATAACCATAAAAAAAGATGCAAAACGTTTGCGAGGAAGGATACATCAAACACGGTCCAGATTTTAGTTGCTTGTGCGATGAGGGGCATACGGTTCAGTTGAATGAACTATTTGCGATGAGGCAAAACAAAAGAAACGGGCAGCCAGATGAAGGTGTGTGCAATATACAGCATACGGTTCACTCGGATGAACTGTTTGTGATTAGGCAACACAAAAGAAACGGTCAGCCAGATCAAGGTGTGTGCGATATACGGCATACGGTTCACTTGGATGAACTGTTTACTTTGAGCCAAGAGAACAGAAATGGTTCAATTTAACAGGATGTGTGTGATACGCGGCAAACAGGTCTGTAATCAGAAATGTGTGCGAAGACCGATAATAATACAGACGATTGCTGCTAATAAGCCGTGAGTGTTCTGGGCAAACACTTGGTGGTATACAATTGTCAGCGATTGATGAAATCATCATCGACGGGTTCCCCAGTATGGTCCGTGTGTGATGTCATTGCACACAGAACAACAGCATATGTACTTATAACTTATAAGGACTCGATTCCATAAACAGATTGAACATCCAATTACATATGTGGCTAGTACACACATGACCTTTGCACACACCAAAGTATGTTCCAAAATGCCTAGAAAACTCAAATAATGTATAAAAAGGCAAAATGAACCGTGAATAATTTCATATTACTATAGTTGCATGTTGCCTCTGTAAAATAAATCAAGGTAGGAAGAGATAGCGTATGTCGTTTCGCACACATAAGTGACAAGGTCCCTCTCGGAACCATGAGCCTTTTTGAGAGAAGCTCCGGTTTGTAAGAAGTTTGTACCAAAACTTGTTCCAAATTGGACTAATTTTTTACCACATCATGTTGGTGCTATGTCATAACACCATGCCAAGTTTCATGATTTTGAGGCGAGTTTTGGATTTACAGTAATTTTACAACCAGATTTCTCAATGTTTACTGTCGAGTCGGCACCGGCCTGGATAGGCTTTTTCCTCGTGGGTCCCAAATGACAAATCCAAATCTGTCACTACCATGCAACTTTTCTTATTAAGAATTACAGCCTATTTTGTGTGCTAGCTGAAAATAAGTTTGTGGGTGCTGGTGGGTGCTAAGAACTTGCGGTTCTGTAATGAACAAAGATCTCAAGGATCCCGCGAGAGTGAAGTTCTTTCCCTATGTTGTGAATGCTTATAATATTTATGCCTTAATTAAAGAAATGACAAGCCATTGGCCCAGTATGAAAGAAAATATGGGTTAAAGCCGAGTTGAAAAGGGCAACAATATCTAACTCTAGCTTACAAACAGTACAAAAGCACAAGGATTAATTGCTCATCAGGTTTAGACAAAATCCAGATTGAACAAGACAATGACATCTAACTCAACCAAAGTTTTCGGCAGTCACAATCAAATGGATCGGTCTGATCCATAAAATCAAGATCCCGAGCCAGAAATTCTACTGGTCCATGATGACAATCTGTTGTAAATAGAAGCCGAGCACGATCAGAAGCCCTTAGGTCCACCTGAAACTTCTTTTTATGCTGTTCAACACTTGCAGCCGTAAGAAATTTCTTGTCGAAAAACTTAATCCTCATGGACAATAGTGCCTTCGCATTCAACATGAAGAATGTGACAAAGCTAGTGGTTGCATTGTTGGATGCATATCCTTCTAGCGTTACTGCCTTCAAACGAATGTCATCAGATCTGAGAAAATCCCGGTGCTTCTTGAACCATCGATTGGTTATACTTTTTTCTCCATGTGTTAATGCCTAAATAGAGATGAAGATTGAAAACACTTAATGTCTAAAAAAGATTAGGTTGAAAGAGTGATAGCTGAACGATTAATTATAGTAAATTATATATGGGCTTTCAATGTGCGTGAAATCATCACCTTTATATACAAATTCTCCAGATATGGAAAGCATTGCAGCAGGCCAATAATCGTGTTCAAATCAAAACACCACATACTGATATGGAAGGTCTTGACAAAATCCACCACCACTAATAGGATGGACAAGCTCTTCATTAAGCATAGAACATAATATTAGTACCAAAAGTGTACTCCAAGATGATACTTTTGCGCACAAATGAAAAAAAGCAGATTACAAAAGTTTACGTGAATAATATACAGTACCTCAATAGGTGTGGAGCCAAACACCATCTTGAACCATCTAAAAGGATCATGAATTGCACCCAAGGTCTCCAGTTTAGGGGCAGAGACTACAGTTATTTGTGAAGGTACTATAATAGAATCAAGGAGCAACCTTTGAAGTGAAGGGGCATCTTCGATGATGAGATCATGTCCAAAAAAACAAATCCCCATGCTTACAAGGTGGGGTGACTTTATTTTGAGACAACGGATACGAATTTCTATTCCAAAAACAAGCAGCAAGCGCTCCAGGGCAGGGCAGCTGGAGTGGATGATGCTGTGCAGTGTGGCCTTCGACAGATCAACCACCACAAAGCGCAAGTTTTTTTAGCAGTGGGAGTCGAAGCATTTGTACCAGATTGTTTGCTAGATGGCACCGGGCGAAGGTGGTGGTGTGGAGAGAGGAGGAAAACCACGAGATGGACATCGGTGGTGAGGGCACAGATACATTGGTTCGTGGTATGTTACGTACATAGTCATGGTAGAACTCAAGCTGCTGGAGTTTATCGAATTGACGGGATGTCAGCCAGGCGGCCAGTGTGCAGGGTATGTCCAGCAGGTAGCATGTCATGATGCAGATGTGTTGAACGGAGCCCTGGTGGGAGGAGATGATGGCTCCGGGGAGTTCAGAATCATCATCGACAGATAGCTGACGACAGTCGAGATTAAGAGGCGCGGCGTGCCACAGAGTGCGCCACCGAGATGCGAGGATTTGTGTGCGGCAGCCATCCTTGGTGGGGAGAAGGGAGATGATCTCCCCAAGGATGCCGTCCGGGAGATCGCTGATGCGGTCCGCCAGAGATTCTATTGGTTCCTCAGGTCCAGGGGGGGCCGCTTCTGGCCGCACAGTCGGGTCCAAGATCTACATCCAGCGGCGGCACTGGCCAGAGCCTCATCTGTGTACATACCAATCTGAAAGAAAAAAAATGGCATAAACATACATGTAGGACATTCAAAATCAATTCTCAAGATCTGGAAGAAAAAAGGCACAAACTTATATGTAGGACATTCAAAATCAATTCTCAAGATCTGGCCATGAATTATTAGCACGCAAGCTAACCCTAGTCAGATTATTAGCAAAAATCATTTGTACAGAACAAACAATTAATCACTAACTCTATACGGATAACATTCAAACAATCAATACACTACGTGCATCTAACGGATCTTAATTACTCTGATTTCATGGACTGAGAGAACATAACCATAGGATTTGTATTCCAGAAAAATTATAGAGGGGGGGAGTAACCAGAGAAAACACATGATATGTTTGCCGCACAAATGGGTATATAGATGACTAACCGATTTTCCGTCGGAGTCGTAGTCGTTGCCGGAGTTGCTGTTGACCTCCGGCTCCGGCTGGGGGGGCAGGACGGCGCTGACGAAGTCAAGGTCGTGCTGCTGCCCGCGCAAGACCTCCTCGGCGGCGACGGCAACCTCTGTGCCCAGCTTCACGCGTTGCGCGGGTGCTTCACCAGCCCCGGCGTCGCCACTCCCTCCGATGGTGCGCTTCGGCGGCATCCTCATACACTCCAGAGTCCAGAAGTTGGAGACCACTGTGGACCGGGGGTGCGGCCGCCTATTATGGCCGGCGGCTCGGGCGCGCAATTAATACGGACCAATGGGAGCAAGGCAGGCTGCGGTCAAAAGCTGTCTCGCCTCCCGGTGAGCCTACGCGGTGGACTTCTGCCATTCCTACCATCATTTCACACATCTACTCGCATGCCTCCCATCAATACGCACACCTGCATGCACGCCTCCCGGTATGCCTGCGCGACGGACTGCTCGCATGCGTCCCGTCAACTCATGCCTACTCGCATGGCACACGGGGCGTGTGGCAGCACGTATATTTTTTGTTTATTGATGATTCATTCTGCCGCTTTACTGCTTAACTGAAGCATGACACGGTCTAACGCACACGGTCCGTATAAATAATCTGTATGAGATATTGGTTGCTAGTTTTTAATAATCTCCCGTTTGTAAGAAGATTATATCAAAATGGGTCACATTGACGAAAAAATACAATATCACAGTCTACTGGTGTCCATATATGACACGACGATAAGTTTCATGAATTTCAACTAAGTTTTGGATTTACTGAATTTAAAAAATATATATTCTCAATATTTTGAAATCTCTTGCACAGGGAAACATGCACCCAGGGACACATATGATTTTGCAACCCATTTTGGTGCACATGTAGCTCAAATTTGATTTTTGCACATTAAATACCTAGGAAATCAATCAATGTATAAAAACGGTTGAATGATGTCTGTTTTTTTTAAATTAACACGACACTCCGCCTTTCTTCACATGTTCACTGCAGAAAAAGTTTGACATGCCTCAGAGTGGCTGTGGTGGTGCGGGATGTGTGTGTCTGTGTGTGTGTGTGGGGGGGGGGGAGGGGGGGGGAGGGGTCTGGTAGTGCACTACGAGTCATGAACCTCCATGTGGGATTATTGATCATTTTGTGAGTCATATATGCCACATCAAAGTCATGAATTGGTTATTTAAAGAATTACACAGCCCTTTCATACATAATGTTCGGGCCACATGCATGCATTGATGGTCCTCTCAGACACTCTCCCTCGCGTGGTTATCAGCGACGTGCCCATTCGTTAGCCCGCAAAGGTTTTCAGTTTCCACCGACAACGAGAGGCATTTGACCAAAAGGTGGATTCATCTTGGCATGTGTGTGGTGTGGATCATGGTGGGATTCCATATCAAAGTTCGAGCACGTGCGTACACACTCCCACCAGCTTGAAGTGAGGGGGCTACACGCATCATGGTGTAGTGCGTTTTCGATTTGCGAAGCATGTGCCACGTCAAAGTTGTGCATTGGGTATTCAAACATCACATAACACACGGGCGCATGCACGCGGTGGTTTTGTCCTATGACATCACTCGCGTGTGCCTCTATCTATGGGCCCATGAGGTCGTCGTCGACCAGTTGAATGTACAATGAGAGAGAGGTTATTTTGACCAACAAGAATGGTTCTTTTTTGGTTTGTGTTACATATATGCACGGTATAGGAGTATGTACATGTCAAAGAGGGGGCAACATGAATACTCTATATATATGCGTGTCATAACCTTGCTCCATGTGGGGACTTTTCGGTTCCCGAGGCAGGTTCCACATCAAAGTTGTACATTATATTGGTATTCAAACATCACGCAATACTATGCAGGTGGTGGTTGCCCTATATATAGGAACTCACTCGCGTGTGGCGCTTCCATCCGTGGGCATGCGAGGTTGTTCTCCATCACTTTGACCCAATGAGAGAGAGGTTAATTTGATCATCAAGGAATGATTCTTTTTTGGTTTGTGCTATACAATAGAAGTACATATATACCACGTGTCGAATGGGGGCGTACATATAGCACATACCACGCGTCATGAACCTCGCGCTCTCTGTGGGGACTTTTTGGTTTCCTATATACGTGGTGCCACATCAAAGTTATGCATTGCGTATTCAAACATCACACAAACAGCTCTTTGGGCCACATGCAGACGGTGGTACGTAGTCCTATATAGGATGATCACTCGCGTGCGACGTACGCTTCGCTTCTGTGTTGGGCCCGCTAGTTGGTCGTCCATCACTTTGAACCAGCGAGAGAGAGGTACGCGTTTGACGAACAAGGAGGATTAATTCTTTTAGGGCTGTGTTACTAGGGGTATATATAGTACGTGTCGAGGGGGGGTGACCAGCTTGGTCCATCACTTTCACCGACAGCGCGAGAGAGGTTAATTAATTTGACTTAGGAGGGGATTAATTTTTTGTTTTGTCATGATATAGATCATGATGTGAGATTACATATATATATATATATATATATATATAATAGCACATCTGTACACATGAATCCATCCCGCTGGATCGAGGGGGTGTGGGGGGGGGAGGCGAGCACACGATGTAGGAGATATGCGCTAGAGGCAATAATAAATGTTATTGATTATCTCCCTGTTCATAATTAGGTTTATGTTCCATGCTATAACTGCTATGGTTCTCAAGTCTGCAAATAAAATGAGGCTTGGAGGAAGACTCATATGCACGTGTGGGATAATAAACGATAAAATGTATTCCTAGTCAAGCCTCTATGACTGGCTCAAGTGTTGCATGATGGTTCTGTTTTCCTGATCATGGGCATGTCTATGCCAGCAACTTTGAGGGCACAATGTTATAAGAACATTTGTGTTGAATCGAACCGATTGATGTTATGCTATGAGATTCATTCGTCCCAAGTTAATGGTTAATAACACAGAGATGGTTAATGTTTGCATGATTCCTTAGACCATGAGAGTATCGAGTTTTTTCATGCTTGCTTCATGAACTTTGGGGTTTGTTAAACGTCATCCGTAAATGGGTGGCTATTACGGCGGCTTACGGGTTCATGGAAAAGTATGTCAAGTAACTTGATAGCTCAAGATTGGGATTTGCTCCTCCGACGATGGAGAGATATCTCTGGGCCCTCTCGGTGTTACAGTATCCATCATCGTCTGGCCAGACACTTTGTGATTTGATCACGGGGATGTCGGAACACGGGAACGAGAAAAGAGAACAATACCGGTAATGAGGTAACTAGTATAGTGGACAAGTTGTTAATCCGCGGGAATGCCAACATGTCTCACCTCGGGTATTTGTAACATATCGTGAAGCAACAGGAATAGCACACGGCAACTGGAGGTTCACTCGGATATTCATTCGTGTGGGTATAGGGATCAATATGGGTGTCCACGGCTCCGATGCTGATCATTGATCGGAAAGTGTTCCGGTCATGTCTATACTTCACCGAACCTATAGGGTCACACGCTTAAGGGTCATCTATCTGCTGAATACTAGACAGGGAGTCTGAGAGAAAGTCACCGAAAATGTTTCGGAGAAAACGGAAGAGTTCTGGAGAGAGAACACCGAAAGAGTTTTGGTAAAACCGAAAAGATGTTTCGGAATATATTATTAGGTCAAAAAGGGTTTCGGCACCGCCTGGAAATTTTCAGAGGGTGCCAGAATTGGTCTGGGAACTTCTGGGAATTTTCAGAGAGAAAAACCGGAAATGTTCCAAAACTGCCGTAACCGCTGTTGATGCTTTCCGCTGATAAAAACCACCGCACCGAAAATGTTTCGGATCATGCCCAGAATAATTTTAGAGGGTGCCAGAAATGTTCTGGGACCTTCTGGAATTTTTCAGAAAAAAGTTTCGCGGAAAACATCTTGTCCCAGCGCGAGGGGACAAGATCCCACGAATCGGGGGTTGCTTGTTTGGTGGCTTTTTGTCTAGGGAGCATGCATGTTTCATGGAGACATGTTGGTGGCTTGTTGGGGGGCCCCCCCATGGGGGGGGGGACACATGTGTGGGCCGGCCCCAAGGGGTGTCCCCATGGTGTCCCCTTGCATTACCATTATGCCCTTTCATGTGTGACATGAAGCTTGGGTATTTTGGTATTTCAACATCCCACCCCACCCCTTGCCTTGGCCTATAAAAGGAGGAGTTGGGGCTGCCATCTCCTTCATCCCTTGCTCTCATACTCATGCCATGCAATTATCTGGCTTCTCTCTCCCTCCCACGAAAAGAGTTCGTAGAGCCGAAAGGCTGTCTGGGTTCCGGTGGGAACTAGTTCTGGACGGCGAAGCCCTGCCGGATAGATGACACCGTATGTGTGCAACTCTGTAGAGAGGTCGTAGTTTTGATCTTAGTGCCCGTGGGGCTGTTCGTGTATGCCTCCCGAAGGGCTGTCCAAGTGACGGTCCGAGTTCTGTGAGTCCTCCCGAAGGGCTGTCCGCGACACCGTCCGGGGGACTGTCCGACCGCCTCCCGGAGGGCTGTCTGGGTGGCGGATGAGGGTATACATCCTCGCGGTTGGGAGGTTGTAAATCCTAGCTGCGGGGATCTGCACCACCGATCGTCATCGACTCTACTTCCGCTGCGCTACGAGTCGGTAACGAAAAGATCAAACCTTGTATGCAGTCTCCATAGTGGTCATGGGCTGGTGCGTAGGTCGAAATATTTTTGTTTTCTGCTGCGTTACCCTACAGTGGCATCATGAGCCGTGCTATGCGTAGATGCAGGTTGCGATCTAGAATACATGAGATGTATGGGTGTTGCACAATATAATTAGGTAGTAGATGAGTTCTATTATTGAAAATTATTTGTGCGGGTAGCAGATGAAATCTGTTACCCGATGTTCTTGTTGCTTCCCTCGAATTTGCGTAGTCCTGATCTTGACAGCATTGTGGAATCTGACAAAGTTCTGGCAATCCACGATCCTTTCATGCTGCTCCTGAGTATGCTGATTGACAGATCAACGAAGTGCTAACAGTTCTTTGGGTTCCACTTTAGTCAAAGAAAGATGGATGTTTCGCAGACGAAAGGGCAATGCAGATATGATCTGCACGGGGGTCATGCGTATGACGAAGTTCAGTATGGGGCTCGAGATTTTATTATCTCGTGTTTCATACACCCCGCGTTGTTAATCTAGCGGCTTGGATTATCATACTTGATGATGGACGTTGGTAGCTTCGGTTTGTTTCGAAACCTTAGAAGCCACGTAAAACAAGTTTTTGCATGAACCGATTAGAGGCATCTAACTTGGTTTTGCAGGAGGGTTTGCATGTGCATATGATGTGGTATAGCAGTGCTCATAATAATTTGATTATGTATGAGATGTCTATATGATGTAAAATTAACATGACCTGCGTGTCATGATTCGGCATGATGGCTGGAGCCATATGATTGCACTTTAATGACCTGCGTGTCAACCTTAAGTATTGCATTTATTTTATCTGCTATGGAGATAGCAATAATATCTGGTGCATCGACAAGGTGGTGGCAATCTTCGCGAAGGTGAACACCGACGTGAATGCCGAAGACGAAGAAATACAAGACTTCTCCGTCAGAAAGGGCTATACCATATCGTGCTAATTATGAATTGCCTAAGATGTTTATCCCTTATGATGCACCCTTCTTGATTGCGCGGTAGTCGCTTTTATTAGGGTGATCTCTCACAAAATATCAAGTAGTTAGTGTTCTCCCAAGTGTAGCACCGTCACGGCACCTAACTTTTCGGGGTATCACATGCTACCATGGGTATGAACGATTAGGGATGTGTGAGGCGGGTGAGTTGAGACCTCGCAGCAAGATCACTTGGTTGTCTTGATGTTCAGGCATGAAAGTCATGAGCTCGGAACACACGCATCGAAAGATGAACAAAAGTCACATAGAGATGTGATTGGCAAGTTTGCCTACCGATTGAGATTTTCGTCATCAGTGATGCTACCATCAATGGCGTTGAATTGAAATGCGGATCTTGAATCACTCACAATCAATTATGAGAGATATTGATTTGAGTGGGAGCGCACTGTAGAATTAACTTGTTTAAATTCTCAGTGCAATTAATTTTGAACACTGTCTAAGTGTGATTTGCATAAAAGTTATAGAATAATGGCTCGCGTTTCCACCTTCCCTGTTAATATTGAATAGCTGTTAAATATCTGGTTAAAACTTTACGGTTGGTAACGTAATGTGAGGATTGTCCTCAAGAGTGCCGAAATGGACTTTGTCCTATCGCATACTTTCGGTATTCTCTCGCTTATGCTATGGATCATGTGACTCTCGTCCTTCGATCCAAAAGCTAGAATTCCGTTTCAGTCAAGTGCAATATGTTTGCTTCCATGAGACCCAAACTTTGAAAGTTTGGATAGTTATGTGATATTCATGGAATCTAAAAATCATTTTTCAGAGACAGACAAAGGCTAAAAGATATGAGATATCCAAAGCAATGTTTGTTTGCAAACTATTAGTAAAGGAGTTTACTATGCATTAGACTGATAAGAGAGGGATCCAGAAGAACGCCTATCAAATGATGAAAGGTGAATAAAACAACAACTTAAAGAGAAAGGAAGTGTCCGAAGGGTGTTAGTGTGACTTACACACCTAGGAAGTCCGGGGCTAATGCCACTCTTAAGTTGGGTGCTTCTTTTGAGAGTAGGAGAAATACTGAAAGTTAAACTGTTAGAAGTATAAAGGCAATAAGAAAGAAGACTGGAATATCCAGCTCATGTATGAATGTCATACAAGTTTTTGATGTATAGAAGGCTGGTCAAAGATATAGTTCTTGGGAATTATGATTAAATTGGTAATCACTGATTCTTGGGTATTGTGAGTTAATCACAAAGATACCCGCTCGATTGCATTCTGTTGCAACTCGATGTAAGAACTACTATGGCCTGAAAGACTAGCCAGGAATGAGGTTGAGATACACACATGGAACATAGTAAATGTTACTATACCTTCCATCGGTGTATTACCTATGTATTTACTTTCATAATTCGTTTTAGAGTTTCACACTCTAGCCCTTTGCATAAGGTATCTTGCAAGAAGGTTGTTCATAAGAGAACTTTTAATGTTCGGTGTTATGAATAACATGAGGGCCATACTTTCATTATGAATGAGATGTATGTTATGAATATTGGTATTAATACATTACCTCTAGGTTTACCTTCATAATTCATTTTAGAGTTTCATACACTCTAGCCATTGCACAATGTTTGTTGCAAAAGAGTTATTCATAAAAACAACAATTGTTGTTCAGTATTCTGAATAACATGAAGGGCCGTACTTCCATCCAAGATGGGATGTATGTTATGAACATTGATAGTAATATGATACACCCATAACACTGACGCTAAATGTCGCAAGACTAAAAGAATACCACACATGTGTGGCACTGCATTTGGTCACATTGGAGAAACCCTCAAGGAAAATTCCATTATGATGGATTTTGAGGTCGTTTGATTTTGAATCATCTGACACTTGCAACTTTCCTCCGAAAAGTGAAGTGACTGAAATACCGTTCACAGGCCATAAGGAATGAGCAAAGAACTTATTGGTGATCATACATTTTGATGTATGTAGTCCGATAAATGTTGTTGCAAGTAGTGGATTTATCTATCTTCAGAAATGACTCAAGTAGATATATGGATATTTACTTGATGAGACGAAAGTCTGGATCTTTTGAAATCATTCGAAAGGTTTTCAAAAATGAAGTAGAAGTTATTGTAACAAGAAAAATTATGTTTCTGCAATTCGATTGCAGAAAGGAATATTTGAGTTACAAGTTTAGCGAATGTCTGATGAGTTGTGAAAGGGATTTCATAACTTGCACTTCCCGGAACACCACTGCGAGTGGAAAGTCCGTGAAGATGTAATCAAACCATTTATGACATGGTGAGATCAAAGATGACATAAATAAATTTGCCATTATCCCTTTTAAAGAGTGATGCTTTAGAGACTGCGGCTTTTACACTGAAAAGAGCTCCATCGGATCTGTTGAAATGACACCATGGTATGGTACGCCCAACCATGTTATATCTTTTCTTAACATTTGGAATATGGGGCTTGTGTAAAAGGTTACAAACCTATTCCAAATCAAACAAGTGCTACTTTGTAGGTTATCCCAAGTCATTGGGTATTCCTCCCTCACTATACCGAGGCAAATAGGTTTGCCATAAAGAACGGTATGCTTTTTGAAGAAAATGGTTCTTTCAAAAAGGTGAGTGGGAGAATAGTGCAACTCGACAAGATAAATAGTATCTTCGTCATCAGATCAAAGGAAAGAGACCTTGGAAGTAATTCCAGGTTTCCTACTGCGACTGATACGGAAGTCTCTACAATAAAATGTATGGACTTCGGTCAAACTTGCAGCTGAACCACGTAGGCAAGGCTCGTGCAAACCTCTCAGGTGCGCAGACGAGATATTGTTGTTAGACAACAGTATACCTATGATACACAAGGAAGCGTTGATGAGCCCTGACTCCGGAATTGGCTAAATGCCAATACAATCCGAGATAGTCTCCATATAAATGTTTCAAGATTAAAATCTTGATACACCTTTTGGAAGACTTAGGGTCTAACGAATATTTATGGAACTAAAAACTAATACGGATAAAAATGTTTTATCCATAAAGCTCGACTTGTTGCAATATACAAGTTCAAGGAGTTGACTACGATGAGGTTGTTTCACCGTAGCGATGCTTAAAGTCGGTTTGGGTTGAACTAGCAATTAATACATATTTCATATCATGAGATATGAAACAAAGGATGACAAAAGGATTTCCATCTGATGGAAATAAAACTAAGGACTTGCATGTGTTACAGTCCAAGGTATTTTGTCAGTCCAGAGGATGCTAGTAAGTATGCGAACTTCAGAGTTCCAGCAATGGACAGAAGAGAGCAAATGGAGTTGGAATCTTCGTGTTTTGATGAAATGGTCAAAAAGGGTTTTGAATTCATCAATGGGTAACGAAGATGCTTGTGATTCAAGAAAGTAAGTGGTAGCATAATAATATTTCTAAAAACGTTGTGTGCTTGACACATTGTTAATTGGAAATAAATTTCTTGACACGAATTAGGACTTCATTTAAAAAATGGTTTTTCGATGAAGTACTTAGGCTAAATAGCCTCGATATTAGGCATGATGATCTATGGAGATAGATTTACCTGATGGGGCTAAGCAAAGATACATATTGACAAGATGCTAAAACTTTTTAGCATTTAAAAATGTCAAGGAGTGAGTCTTGCCAAAGTCACATGGAAAGAGTTTTTGCAAGACTCGGTGTCCCAAAACACTGATGAGTAAAATGCATGATGGAGATTCCACACACTCTTGTGTTTGGATTAATCATGTATTCCATGGTATGTAAAAACAACCAGATATGTCCAATACTCCAAAGTTGTTGCGAGTGTAGATACCAAGGTGATCAAAAGTACTGATCATGGGACAACAGTGAAAAAGGGTCATTCAGTACTATAGTAGCACTGATGACATGTTTTCTCGCAAGCGGAGATCATGAAGAGTTCGTTGTAAAAGGTTACATCGATACAGTCTTCATCCATGCTCCAAGCGATTTTCAATTTAAATTAAGGGTTTTGTGTAACACACAATATGGTGGCACAGTTAGTTGGAATTGTTCCAAACAAGTTACTGTGGCGAATTCTATAACAGAGGCGAAGTATGTTGCCACTTTTAAAAGCGACAAAGAAGATGTTGAATCATGTAGTTCATTCATGAACTTTGTATGGTTCCAAGATGGGTTTTGTCAATGGGACACTATTGCTAGTAGTTACTCCATAACTCAGTCTGAGGAATCCAGGTTCGACCTGTGATTCACATACCTACAAAGCCAAGTCCACACAAAATATGGATTTTGTGAAAGCGTGAAAACACGAGGATATGCAAAGATACACACGGATCTGAAGTTGTCAGATCCGTTGGACATCAGGCTATACCACAAGCGAAGCATATTTTACACCAATGTGCCATAGGTGTAAAGTGCATTAGCATTAACTAGATTATTGACTCTAGTGCAAGTGGGAGTCTGTAGGAGATATGACCTAGAGGCAATAATAAATGTTATTGATTATCTCCCTGTTCATAATTAGGTTTATGTTCCATGCTATAACTGCTATGGTTCTCAAGTCTGCAAATAAAACGAGGCTTGGAGGAAGACTCATATGCACGTGTGGGATAATAAACGATAAAATGTATTCCTAGTCAAGCCTCTATGACTGGCTCAAGTGTTGCATGATGGTTCTGTTTTCCTGATCATGGGCATGTCTATGCCAGCAACTTTGAGGGCACAATGTTATAAGAACATTTGTGTTGAATCGACCCGATTGATGTTATGCTATGAGATTCATTCGTCACAAGTTAATGGTTAATAACACAGAGATGGTTAATGTTTGCATGATTCCTTAGACCATGAGAGTATCGAGTTTCTTCATGCTTGCTTCATGAACTTTGGGGTTTGTTAAATGTCATCCGTAAATGGGTGGCTATTACGGCGGCTTACGGGTTCATGGAAAAGTATGTCAAGTAAGTTGATAGCTCAAGATTGGGATTTGCTCCTCCGACAATGGAGAGATATCTCTGGGCCCTCTCGATGTTACGGTATCCATCATCGTCTGGCCAGACACTTTGTGATTTGATCACGGGGATGTCGGAACACGGGAACGAGAAAAGAGAACAATACCGGTAACGGGGTAACTAGCATAGTGGACAAGTTATTGATCCACGGGAATGCCAACATGTCTCACCTCGGGTATTTGTAACATATCGTGAAGCAACAGGAATAGCACACGGCAACTGGAGGTTCACTCGGATATTCATTCGTGTGGGTATAGGGATCAATATGGGTGTCCACGGCTCCGATGCTGATCATTGATCGGAAAGTGTTCCGGTCATGTCTATACTTCACCGAACCTATAGGGTCACACGCTTAAGGGTCATCTATCTGCTGAATACTAGACAGGGAGTCTGAGAGAAAGTCACCGAAAATGTTTCGGAGAAAACGGAAGAGTTCCGGAGAGAGAACACCGAAAGAGTTTTGGTAAAACCGAAAAGATGTTTCAGAATATATTATTAGGTCAAAAAGGGTTTCGGCACCGCCTGGAAATTTTCAGAGGGTGCCAGAATTGGTCTGGGAACTTCTGGGAATTTTCAGAGAGAAAAACCGGAAATGTTCCGAAACTGCCGTAACCGCTGTTGATGCTTTCCGCTGATAAAAACCACCGCACCGAAAATGTTTCGGATCATGCCCAGAATAATTTTAGAGGGTGCCAGAAATGTTCTGGGACCTTCTGGAATTTTTCAGAAAAAAGTTTCGCGGAAAACATCTTGTCCCAGCGCGAGGGGACAAGATCCCACGAATCGGGGGTTGCTTGTTTGGTGGCTTTTTGTCTAGGGAGCATGCATGTTTCATGGAGACATGTTGGTGGCTTGTTGGGCCCCCCCCATGGGGGGGGGGGACACATGTGTGGGCCGGCCCCAAGAAGTGTCCCCATGGTGTCCCCTTGCATTACCATTATGCCCTTTCATGTGTGACATGAAGCTTGGGTATTTTGGTATTTCAACATCCCACCCCACCCCTTGCCTTGGCCTATAAAAGGAGGAGTTGGGGCTGCCATCTCCTTCATCCCTTGCTCTCATACTCATGCCATGCAATTATCTGGCTTCTCTCTCCCTCCCACGAAAAGAGTTTCGTAGAGCCGAAAGGATGTCTGGGTTCCGGTGGGAACTAGTTCTGGACGGCGAAGCCCTGCCGGATAGATGACACCGTATGTGTGCAACTCTGTAGAGAGGTCGTAGTTTCGATCTTAGTGCCCGTGGGGCTGTTCGTGTGTGCCTCCCGAAGGGCTATCCAAGTGACGGTCCGAGTTCTGTGAGTCCTCCCGAGGGGCTGTCCGCGACACTCTCCGGGGACTGTCCGACCGCCTCCCGGAGGGCTGTCCAGCTGGCAGATGAGGGTATACATCCTTGCGGTTGGGAGTTTGTAAATCCTAGCTGCGGGGATCTGCACCACCGATCGTCATCGACTCTACTTCCGCTGCGCTACGAGTCGGTAACGAAAAGATCAAACCTTGTATGCAGTCTCCATAGTGGTCCTGGGCTGGTGCGTAGGTCGAAATATTTTTGTTTTCTGCTGCGTTACCCTACACACGACACGTCATGAACGACCTCTTGCTCTGTGTGGGGACCTCTGCGATTTTCAACGCATGCACCACATCAATGTTGTGCATTGGGTCGGGTATTCAACACATATGCATGCATCATACACCTCCATAAATATGTTCGGGGCACACGCATGCAATAATGGTTGTCTTTGGACACACTCTCACTCGCTTGGTTATGGGTGGCAAGCCTATATATATTCGTGGGCCCGCGTGGACGTCCATCATTTCGACCAACGACGAGAAAGGTTACTAGGGTGGATATATTCTTCTTCTTTGCTTTGAGTTACCGTACAGTAGGTCGACCCATTCCAAGCCTAATTAAGTTTGAGCGCATGCTACGCATCGTGAACCCTCGCTCGGTGTGGGGATTTTACGGTTCCAAAGCATGGTGCCACATCAAATTTGCGCATTGGGTATTCAAACACCACACACACCACTTCCATATACATACTTGGGCCACATGCACAGAGTGGGTTTGTCTTCATACAATACTCCCTCGCGAGGTTATCGGCGACAAGCTAGCCCATTTTGCGGGGCCGTGTGGACGTCCATCACTTTGACACTCAAATAAGTCTAAAAAGGCAAATGAACCGGGAATAATTTCATATTATCTTCGTTGCATGTTGCCTCTGTAAACTAAATCAGTACGGAAGAGATTAGCGTGTGGTATGTGTTTTTCGCACACCATAAGTGACAAGGTCCTCTCGGAACCATGAGCCATTTTTTGGAGAGAAGCTCCTCTGTTGTAAGAAGTTTGTACCAAACTTGTTCCAAATTGGACTAATTTTTTTTACCACATCATGTTGGTCTGCTAGTCATAACACATGCCAAGTCATATTTTGAGTGCGGGTTTGGATTTCACATGTGATGATTTTGACAACCAATTTACTCAATGTGATAATGGTCGCAGTCGGCCACCGTTCCTGGATAGGCTTTTTCTCGCACTCGTAGGGTGTCTTACATGACAATATGTCACGATATCTATCCATCTGAAGGAGAGGTCGTGTCAATCTCACACATGCAACTTTCTTCTAAGAATTACAGCCTATTTTGTGTGCTAGCTGAAAAAGTTTGTGGGATGTCGGGTGGGTGCTAAGAACTTGCGTATTGTATGAACAAAGATCTAAGGATCCGCGAGAGTGAAGTTTTCCCTCTGTTGTGAATAGCATTATAATATTCCATAGCCTTAATAAAGAATGGCACAGCCATTTGGCCCAGTATGCAAAGAAAAATATGGGTTAAGAAGCCGAGTTGAAAAGGCAACAATATCTAACCTAGCTCAAAGTCGAGTACAACACCGCACAAGAGTTAATTGCTCAGTAGGTTTTAGACAAAATCCAATGTGACATGACAATGACCATCTAACCTCAAACAAAGGTTTCGGCAGTCACAATAAACTGGATCGGTCTGATCCATCACACCAAGATCCCAGCCAGAAATCTCTACTGTCCATGGAGTGACACTCGTGTAATAGACAGCCGAGCACGATCAGAAAGCCTTGGTCCACCTGAAACTCTTTGTATTCTGTTCACTACACTGCAAGCCGTAAGAAAGTTTCGTTTGTTCGAAAAAACTTAATCCTCAGGACAAGTGCTTACATTCAACATGAAGAAGTGACAAAGCTAGTTGGTTGTGCATTGTTGATCCATTATCCCTTCTACGCGTACTGCCTTCAAACGAATGTCATCAATCTGAGAACAATCCCGGTCTTACTTGAAACCAATCGATTGGGTTAGACTTTTTATTCTCCATGGTGTTAATGGCCTGAAATAGAGATGAAGATTGAAAACCACTTAAGTCTAAAAAAGATTAGGTTTGAAGAGGTGATAGCTGAACGATTACTTATACAGTAAAGTCATATATATGGGCTTGTTCACATGGTGGTGAATCATCACCGTTATATACAGAAATTCTAATCTCACGATCATGGAAAGCATTGCCAGCAGGCCATAATCGTGTCAAATCAAAACAACCACATACTGATAATGGAAGTCTTGATCAAAATCCAACCACCACTAACTAGGACTGGACAAGCTCTTCATTAAGCATAGAACATAATATACGATACCAAAAGGTACCTCCAAGATGATACTTTTGCGCCCAAATGAAAAAAAAAAGCAGATTACCAAAAGTTTACGGTGAATAATATAACAGATACCTCAATAGGTGTGGAGCCAAACACCATCTTGAACCATCTAAAAGGATCATGAACTTGCACCCCAGGTCTCCAGTTTGTTAGGGCAGAGGACTAACCGTTATTTGTGAAGGTCTATAATGAGAATTCAAGAGCAACCTTTGGAAGTGAAGTGGCATTCTTCGATGATGGAGATCATGTCCAAAAAACAAATCCCCAGCTTACAGGTGGGGGACCTTTATTTTGAGACAAACGATACGAATTTCGAATTCCAAAAACAAGCAGGCAAGCGCTCCCCAAGGGCCAGGGCAGATGGAGTGGAGATGCTGTGCAGTGTGGCCTTCGACAGATCAACCACACACACAAAGCGCAAGTTTTTTTAGCAGTGGGAGCGAAGCATTTGTCCAGATTGTTTGCTAGATGGCACGAGGCGAAGGTGGTGGTGGTGGAGAGGGAGAAAACCCGAGATGGACATCGGTGGTGAGGGCACAGATACATTGGTTCGTGGTATGTTACGTACATAGTCATGTGTAGAACTCAAGCTGCTGGAGTTTATCGAATTGACGGGATGTCAGCCAGGCGGCCAGTGTGCAGGTATGTCCACAGCGAGCATGTCATGATGCAATGTGTTGAACGAGCCTGGTGGGGGAGAGATAGGCTCCGGGGAGTTCAGAATCATCATCGACAGATAGCTGACGACAGTCGAGATTAAAGGCGCGGGTGCCACAGAGTGCGCCACCGAGATGCGAGGATTTGTGTGCGGCAGCCATCCTGGTGGGGAGAAGGAGATGATCTCCCCAAGGATTGCCGTCCGGGAGATCGCTGATGACGGTCCGCCAGAGATTCTATTGGTTCCTCAGGTCCAGGGGGGGGCCGCTTCTGGCCGCACAGTCGGGTCCAAGATCTAATCCAGCGGCGGCACTGGCCAGAGCCTCATCTGTTACATACCAATCTGAAAAAGAAAAAATGGCATAAACAACATGTAGGACATTCAAAATCAATTCTCAAGTCTGGAAGAAAAAAGGCACAAACATTTATAGTGACATTCAAAATCAATCTAAGATCTGGCCATGAATTATTAGCACGCAAGCTAACCCTAGTCAGATGATTAGCAAAAATCATGTGTACAGAACAAACAATTAATACTAACTCTATACGGATAACATTCAAACATCAATACACTACGTGCATCTAAGGATCTTAATTACTCTGATTTCATGGACTGAGAGAACATAACCATAGGATTTGTATTCCAGAAAAATTATAGAGGGGGGGGAGTAAACCAGAGAAAAAAACATGATATGTTTGACCGCACAAATGGGTATATAGATGACTACAACCGATTTTCCGTCGGAGTCGTAGTCGTGCCGAGTTGCTGTTGACCTCCGGCTCCGGCTGGGGGGGCAGGACGGCGCTGACGAAGTCAAGGGTCGTGTGCTGCCTGCCCGCGCCAAGACCTCCTCGGCGGCGACGGCAACCTCTGTGCCCAGCTTCACCGCGTTGCGGCGGGTCTTCACCAGCCCCGGCGTCGCCACTCCCTCCGATGGTGCGCTTCGGGCGCATCCTCATACACTCCAGAGTCCAGAAGTTGGAGACCACTGTGGACCGGGGGGGTGCGGCCGCTATTATGGCCGGCGCTCGGGGCGCGCAATAATACGGACCAATGGAGCAAGGCAGGCTGCGTGTCAAAGCTGTCTCGCCTCCGGTGAGTCCTACGCGGTGGACTTCTGCCATTCTACCATCATTTCACACATCTACTCGCAATGCCTCCCTCAATCGCACACCGCATGCACGCCTCCCGGTATGCCTGCGCGACGGACTGCTCTCCTGTCCCGTCAACTCATTGCTACTCGCAGGCAACACGGGGCTGTGGCAGCACTTATTTTTTGTTTATGATGATTCATTCTGCCGCTTTACTGCTTAACTGAAGCATGACACGGTCTAACGCACACGGTCCGTATAAATAATCTGTATGAGATATTGGTTGCTAGTTTTTATATAATCTCCCGTTTGTAAGAAGATTATATCAAAATGGGTCACATTGACGAAAAAATACAATATCACAGTCTACTGGGTGTCCATATATGACACGACGAAAGTTTCATGAATTTCAACTAAGTTTTGGATTTACTGAATTTAAAAAATATATTCTCAATATTTTGAAATCTCTTGCACAGGGAAACATGCACCAGGGACACATATGTTTGCAACCCATTTTGGTGCACATTAGCTCAAATTTGATTTTTGCACATTAAATACCTAGAAATCAATCAATGTATAAAAACGGTTGTGAATGATGTCTGTTTTTTAATTAAACCGACACCCGCTACTTCCGCCTTTCTTCACATGTTCACTGCAGAAAAATTTGAATGCCTCAGAGTGGTGTGGTGGTGGCGGGATGTGTGTGTCTGTGTGTGGTGTTGTGGGGGTAGGTTCTCTGCCTACGATTCATGACCCCTCCTGTGTTTTGTCATTTTGGTGAGTCATATATCCACATCAAAGTCATGAATTGGTTATTTAAAGAATTACACAGCCCTTTCATACATAATGTTCGGGCCACATCATGCATTGGATGGTCCTCTCAGACACTCTCCCTCGCGTGGTTTCACGACGTGCCTCACGTTAGCCCGCAAAGGTTTTCAGTTTCCACCGACAACGAGAGGCATTTGACCAAAGGTGGATTCATCTTGGCATGGTGTGGTGGTGGTGGATCATGGTGGGATTCCATATCAAAGTTCGAGAGCCGTGCGTACACACTCCCACCAGCTTGAAGTGAGGGGGCTACACGCATCATGGTGTAGTGGTTTTCGATTTCGAAGCATGTGCCACGTCAAAATTGTGCATTGGGTATCAAAACATCACCATAACACACGGGCGCATGCACGCGGTGGTTTTGTCCTATGACATCACTCCGCGTGTGCCTCATCTAGTGGCCCATGAGGTCGTCGTCGACCAGTTGAATGTACAATGAGAGAGAGGTTATTTGACAACAAGAATGGTTCTTTTGGTTTGGTTACATATATGCACGTATAGGAGTATGTACATGTCAAAGAGGGGCAACATGAATACTCTATATATATGCGTGTCATAACCTTGCTCCATGTGGGGACTTTTCGGTTCCCGAGGGCAGGTTCCACATCAAGTTGTACATTATATTGGTATTCAAACATCACGCAATACTATGCGGTGGTGGTTGCCCTATATATAGGAACTCACTCGCGTGTGGCGCTTCCATCCGTGGGCATGCGAGGTTGTTCTCCATCACTTTGACCCAATGAGAGAGAGTTTATTTGATCATCAAGGAATGATTCTTTTTTGGTTTGTGCTATCACAATAGAAGTACATATATACCACGTGTCGAATGGGGGCGTACATATAGCACATACCAGCGTCATGAACCTCGCGCTCTCTGTGGGGACTTTTTGGTTTTCCTATACTCGTGGTGCCACATCAAGTTATGCATTGCGTATTCAAACATCACACCAAACAGCTCTTGGGCCACATGCAGACGGTTGGTACGTAGTCCTATATAGGATGATCACTCGCGTGCGACGTACGCTTCGCTTCTGTGTTGGCCGCTAGTTGGTCGTCCATCACTTTGAACCGCGAGAGAGAGGTACGCGTTTGACGAACAAGAGATTATTCTTTAGGGCTTGTTACTAGGGGTATATATAGTACGTGTCGAGGGGGGGGTGGACAGCTTGGTCCATCACTTTCACCGACAGCGGCGAGGTTAAAATTGACTGTAGGGGGTAATGGTAGGATTAATTTTTTGTTTTGTCATGATATAGATCATGATGTGAGATTACATATATATATATATATATATATATAATAGCACATCTGTACACATTAATCCATCCCGCTGGATCGGGGGGGGGGGGGGGAGGGCGAGCACCATGTTAGGAGATATGCGCTAGAGGCAATAATAAATGTTATTGATTATCTCCCGTTCATAATTAGGTTTATGTTCCATGCTATAACTGCTATGGTTCTCAAGTCTGCAAATAAATGAGGCTTGGAGGAAGACTCATATGCACGTGTGGGATATAAACGATAAAATTTATTCCTAGTCAAGCCTCTATGACTGGCTCAAGTGTTGCATGATGGTTCTGTTTTCCTGACATCGGCATGTCTATGCCAGCAACTTTGAGGGCACAATGTTATAAGAACATTTGTGTTGAATCGAACCGATTGATGTTATCTATGAGATTCTTCGTCCCAAGTTAATGGTTAATAACACAGAGATGGTTAATGTTTGCATGATCCTAGACCATGAGAGTATCGAGTTTTTTCATGCTTCGTCATGAACTTGGGTTTGTAACGTCATCCGTAAATGGGTGGCTATTACGGCGGGCTTACGGGTTCATGGAAAAGTATGTCAAGTAACTTGATAGCTCAAATTGGGATTTGCTCCTCCGACGATGGAGAGTATCTCTGGGCCCTCTCGGTGTTACAGTATCCATCATCGTCTGGCCAGACACTTTGTGATTTATCACGGGGATGTCGGAACACGGGGACGAGAAAAGAAACAATACCGGTAATGAGGTAACTAGTATAGTGGACAAGTTGTTAATCCGCGGAATGCCAACATGTCTCACCTCGGGTATTGTAAAATATCGTGAAGCACAGGAATAGCACACGGCAACTGGAGGTTCACTCGGATATTCTTCGTGTGGGTATAGGGATCAATATGGTGGTCCACGGCTCCGATGCTGATCATTGGGATCGAAGTGTTCCGTCATGTCATACTTCACCGAACCTATAGGGTCACACGCTTAAGGGTCATCATCTGCTGAATACTAGACAGGAGTCTGAGAGAAAGTCACCGAAAATGTTTCGGAGAAAACGGAAGAGTTCTGGAGAGAGAACACCGAAGAGTTTTGGTAAAACCAAAGATGTTTCGAATATATTATTAGGTCAAAAAGGGTTTTCGGCACCGCCTGGAAATTTCAGAGGGTGCCAGAATTGGTCTGGGAACTTCTGGGAATTTTCAGAGAGAAAAACCGTAAATGTTCCAAAACTGCCGTACACCGCTGTTGATGCTTTCCCGCTGATAAAAACCACCCGCACCGAAAAGTTTCGGATCATGCCCAGAATAATTTTAGAGGGTGTCCAAAATGTTCTGGGACCTTCTGGAATTTTTTCAGAAAAAAGTTTCGCGGAAAACATCTTGTCCCAGCGCGAGGGGAACAAGATCCCCGAATCGGGGTGCTTGTTTGGTGGCTTTTTGTCTAGGGAGCATGCATGTTTCATGGAGACATGTTGGTGGCTTGTTGGGGGGCCCCCCCATGGGGGGGGACACATGTGTGGCCGGCCCCAAGGGTGTCCCCATGGTGTCCCCTTGCATTACCATTATGCCCTTTCATGTGTGACATGAAGCTTGGGTATTTTGGTATTTCAACATCCCACCCCACCCCTTGCCTTGGCCTATAAAAGGAGGAGTTTGGGGCTGCCATCTCCTTCATCCCTTGCTCTCATACTCATGCCATGCAATTATCTGGCTTCTCTCTCCCTCCCACGAAAAGAGTTCTAGAGCCGAAGGCTGTCTGGGTTCCGGTGGGAACTAGTTCTGGACGGCGAAGCCCTGCCGGATAGATGACACCGTATGTGTGCAACTCTGTAGAGAGGTCGTAGTTTTGATCTTATGCCCGTGGGGCTGTTCGTGTATGCCTCCCGAAGGGCTGTCCAAGTGACGGTCCGAGTTCTGTGAGTCCTCCCGAAGGGCTGTCCGCGACAACCTCCGTCTGTCCGACCTCCTCCCGAGGGCTGTCTGGGTGGCGGATGAGGGTATACATCATCCTCGCGGTTGGGAGGTTGTAAATCCTAGCTCGGGATCTGCACCACCGATCGTCATCGACTCTACTTCCTCTGCGCTACGAGTCGGTACGAAAAGATCAAACCTTGTATGCAGTCTCCATAGTGGTCTGGGCTGGTGCGTAGGTCGAAATATTTTTGTTTTCTGCTGCGTTACCCTACATGGCATCATGAGCCGTGCTATGTAGATGCAGGTTGGCGATCTAGAATCATGAGATGTATGGGTGTTGCACAATATAATTAGGTAGTAGATGAGTTCTATTATTGAAAATTATTTGTGCGGGTAGCAGATGAATCTGTTACCCATGTTCTTGTTCTTCCTCGAATTTGCGTAGTCCTGACTTACAGCATGTGGAATCTGACAAAGTTCTGGCAATCCACGATCCTTTCATGCTGCTCCTGAGTTGCTGATTGACGATCAACGAAGTGCTAACAGTTCTTTGGGTTCCACTTTAGTCAAAGAAAGATGGATGTTTCGCACGAAAGGGCAATGCAGATATGATCTGCACGGGGGTCATGCGTAGACGAATTCAGTATGGGGCTCGAGATTTTATTATCTCGTGTTTTCATACACCCCGCGTTGTTAATCTAGCGGCTTGGATTATCATACTTGATGATGGACGTTGTAGCTTCGGTTTGTTTCGAAACCTTAGAAGCCACGTAAAACAAGTTTTTGCATGAACCGATTAGAGGCATCTAACTTGGTTTTGCAGGAGGGTTTGCATGGCATATGATGTGGTATAGCAGTGCTCATAATAATTTGATTATGTATGAGATGTCTATATGTGTAAAATTAACATGACCTGCGTGTCATGATTCGGCATGATGGCTGGAGCCATATGAGCACTTTAATGACCTGCGTGTCAACCTTAAGTATTGCTTATTTTATCTGCTATGGAGATAGCAATAATATCTGGTGCATCGACAAGGTGGTGGCAATCTTCGCGAAGGTGAACACCGACTGGAATGACCGAAGACGAAGAAATACAAGACTTCTCTCGTCAGAAAGGGCTATACCATATCGTGCTAATTATGAATTGCCTAAGATGTTTATCCCTTATGATGCACCCTTCTTGATTGCGCGGTAGTCGCTTTTTAGGGTGATCTCTCACAAAATATCAAGTAGTTAGTGTTTCTCCAGTGTAGCACCGTCACGGCACCAACTTTTCGGGGTATCACATGCTACCATGGGTATGAACGATTAGGGATGTGTGAGGCGGGTGAGTTGAGACCTCGCAGCAAGATCACTTGGTTGTCTTGATGTTCAGGCATGAAAGTCATGAGCTCGGAACACACGCATCGAAAGATGAACAAAAGTCACATAGAGATGTGATTGGCAAGTTTGCCTACCGATTGAGATTTTCGTCATCAGTGATGCTACCATCAATGGCGTTTGAATTGAAATGCGGATCTTGAATCCACATCACAATCAATTATGAGAGATATTGATTTGAGTGGACGCACTGTAGAATTAACTTGTTTAAATTCTCAGTGCAATTAATTTGAACACTGTCTAAGTGTGATTTGCATAAAAGTTATAGAATAATGGCTCGCGTTTCCACCTTCCCTGTTAATATTAATAGCTGTTAATATACTGGTTAAAACTTTACGGTTGGTAACGTAATGTGAGGATTGTCCTCAAGATGCCGAAATGGACTTTGTCCTATCGCATACTTTCGGTATTCTCTCGCTTATGCTATGGATCATGTGACTCTCGTCCTTCGATCCAAAAGCTAGAATTCGTTTCAGTCAAGTGCAATATGTTTGCTTCCATGAGACCCAAACTTTGAAAGTTTGGATGTTATGTGATATTCATGGAATCTAAAATCATTTTTCAGAGACAGACAAAGGCTAAAAGATATGAGATATCCAAAGCAATGTTTGTTTGCAAACTATTAGTAAAGGAGTTTACTATGCATTAGACTGATAAGAGAGGGATCCAGAAGAACGCCTATCAAATGATGAAAGGTGAATAAAACAACACTTAAAGAGAAAGGAAGTGTCCGAAGGGTGTTAGTGTGACTTACACACCTAGGAAGTCCGGGGCTAATGCCACTCTTAAGTTGGGTGCTTCTTTTAGAGTAGGAGAATACTGAAAGTTAAACTGTAGAGTAAAAGGCAATAAGAAGAAGACTGGAATATCCAGCTCATGTATGAATGTCATACAAGTTTTGATGTATAGAAGGCTGGTCAAAGATATAGTTCTTGGGAATTATGATTAAATTGGTAATCACTGATTCTGGGTATTGTGAGTTAATCACAAAGATACCCGCTCGATGCATTCTGTTGCAACTCGATGTAAGAACTACATGGCCTGAAAGACTAGCCAGGAATAGGTTGAGATACACACATGGAACATAGTAAATGTTCCTATCACCTTCCATCGGTGGTATTACTTGTATTTACTTTCATATTCGTTTTAGAGTTTCACACTCTAGCCCTTTGCATAAGGTATCTTGCAAGAAGGTTGTTCATAAGAAACTTTATAATGTTCGGTGTTAGGAATAACATGAGGGCCATACTTTCATTATGAATGGATGTAGTGTTATGAATATTGTATTATACATTACCTCTAGGTTTACCTTCATAATTCATTTTAGAGTTTCATACACTCTAGCCATTGCACATGTTTGTTGCAAAAGAGTTATTATAAAAACAAACATTGTTGTTCAATTCTGAATACTAAGGGCCGTACTCCCATCCAAGATGGATGTATGTTATAAACATTGATAGTAATTGATACACCCATAACACTGACGCTAAATGTCGCAAGACTAAAAGAATACCACACATGTGTGGCACTGTGCATTTGGTCACATTGGAGAAAACCCTCAAGGAAAATTCAATTATGATGGATTTTGAGGTGTTTGATTTTGAATCATCTGACACTTGCAACTTCTCCCGAAAAGTGAAGTGACTGAAATACCGTTCACAGGCCATAGGAATGAGCAAAGAACTTATTGGTGATCATACATTTTGATGTATGTAGTCCGAAATGTTGTGCAAGTAGTGGATTTATCTATCTTCAAAATGACTCAAGTAGATATATGGATATTTACTTGATGAGACGAAAGTCTGGATCTTTTGAAATCATTCGAAAGGTTTCAAAAATGAAGTAAAGAATTTTGTAACAAGAAAAATTATTTTTCTGCAATTCGATTGCAGAAAGGAATATTGAGTTACAAGTTTAGCGAATGTCTGATGAGTTGTGAAAGGGATTTCATAACTGCACTTCCCGGAACACCACTGCGAGTGGAAGTCCGTAAGATGTAATCAAACCATTTATGACATTGTAGATCAAAGATGACTAAATAAATTTGCCATTATCCCTTTTAAAGAGTGATGCTTTGAGACTGCGGCTTTTACAACTAAAAGAGCTCATCGGATCTGTTGAAATGACACCATGGTATGGTCCCCCAACCATGTTATATCTTTTCTTAACATTTGGAATATGGGGCTTGTGTAAAAGGTTACAAACCTATTCCAAATCAAACAGTGCTACTTTGTAGGTTATCCCAAGTCATTGGGTATTCCTCCCTCATATACCGAGGCAAATAGGTTTGCCAAAAGAACGGTATGCTTTTGAAGAAAAATGGTTCTTTCAAAAAGGTAGTGGGAGAATAGTGCAACTCGACAAGATAAATAGTATCTTCGTCATCAGATCAAAGGAAAGAGCCTTGGAAGTAATCCGTTTCCTACTGCGACTGATCGGAAGTCTCTACAATAAAATGTATGGACTTGGTCAAACTTGCAGCTGAACCACGTAGGCAAGGCTCGTGCAAACCTCTCAGGTGCGCAGACGAGATATTGTTGTTAGACAACAGTATACCTATGATACACAAGCGTTGATGAGCCCTGACTCCGGAATTGGCTAAATGCCAATACAATCCGAGATAGTCTCCATATAAATGTTTCAAGATTAAATCTTGATACACCTTTTGGAAGACTTAGGGTCTAACGAATATTTATGGAACTAAAAAACTAATACGGATAAAAATGTTTATCCATAAACTCGACGTTGCAATATACAAGTTCAAGGAGTTGACTACGATGAGGTTGTTTCATCACCGTAGCGATGCTTAAAGTCGGTTTGGGTTGAACTAGCAATTAATACATATTTCATATCATGAGATATGAAACAAAGGATGACAACGGATTTCCATCTGATGGAAATAAAACTAAGGACTTGCATGTGTTACAGTCCAAGGTATTTTGTCAGTCCAGAGGATGCTAGTAAGTATGCGAACTTCAGAGTTCCAGCAATGGACAGAAGAGAGCAAATGGAGTTGGAATCTTCGTGTTTGATGAAAGGTCAAAAAGGTTTTGAATTCATCAATGGGTAACGAAGAGTGCTTGTGATTCAAGAAAGTAAGTGGTAGCATAATAATATTTCTAAAACGTTTGTGTGCTTGACACATTGTTAATTGAAATAAATTTCTGACACGAATTAGGACTTCTTTAAAAAATGGTTTTTCGATGAAGTACTTAGGCTAAATAGCCTCGATATAGGCATGCTGATCTATGGAGATGATTACCTGATGGGGCTAAGCAAAGATACATATTGACAAGATGCTAAAACTTTTAGCATTTAAAAATGTCAAGGATGAGTCTTGCCAAAGTCACTGGAAAGAGTTTTTGCAAGACTCGGTGTCCCAAAACACTGATGAGTAAATGCATGATGGAGATTCCACACACTCTTGTGTTGGATTAATCATGTATTCCATGGTATGTAAAAACAACCAGAATATGTCCAATACTCCCAAAGTTGTTGCGAGTGTAGATACCAAGGTGATCAAAAGTCTGATCATGGGACAACAGTGAAAAAGGGTCATTCAGTACTATAGTAGCATGATGACATGTTTTCTCGCAAGCAGGAGATCATGAAGAGTTCGTTGTAAAAGGTTACATCGATACAGTCTTCATCCATGCTCCAACGCGATTTCAATTAAATAAGGGTTTTGTGTAACACACAATATGGTGGCAGTAGTTGGAATTGTTCCAAACAAGTTACTGTGGCGAATTCTATAACAGAGGCGAAGTATGTTGCCACTTTTAAAAGCGACAAAGATGTTGAATCATGTAGTTCATTCATGAACTTTGTATGTTCCAAGATGGGTTTTGTCAATGGGACACTATTGCTAGTAGTTACTCCATAACTCAGTCTGAGGATCCAGGTTCGACCTGTGATTCACATACCTACAAAGCCAAGTCCACACAAAATATGGATTTTGTGAAAGCGTGAAAACACGGAGGATATGCAAAGATACACACGGATCTGAAGTTGTCAGATCCGTTGACATCAGGCTATACCACAAGCGAAGCATATTTTACACCAATGTGCCATAGGTGTAAAGTGCATTAGCATTAACTAGATTATTGACTCTAGTGCAAGTGGGAGTCTGTAGGAGTATGACCTAGAGGCAATAATAAATGTTTTGATTATCTCCCTGTTCAAATTAGGTTTATGTTCCATGCTATACTGCTATGGTTCTCAAGTCTGCAAATAAAACGAGGCTTGGAGGAGACTCATATGCACTGTGGGATAATAAACGAGTAAATGTATTCCTAGTCAAGCCCTTATGACTGGCTCAAGTGTTGCATGATGGTTCTGTTTTCCTGATCATGGGCAGTCTTGCAGCAACTTTGAGGGCACAATGTTATAAAGAACATTTGTGTGTGAATCGACCCGATTGATGTTATGCTATGAGATTCATTCGTCACAAGTTAATGGTTAATAACACAGAGATGGTTTAATGTTTGCATGATTCCTTAGACCATGGAAGTATCGAGTTTCTTCTATGCTTGCTTCATGAACTTTGGGGTTGTTTAAATGTCATCACTTAATGGGTGGCTATTACGGCGGCTTACGGGTTCATGGAAAAGTATGTCAAGTAAGTTGATAGCTCAAGATTGGGATTTGCTCCTCCGACAATGGAGAGATATCTCGGGCCCTCTCGATGTTACGGTATCCATCATCGTCTGGCCAGACACTTTGTGATTTGATCACGGGGATGTCGGAACACGGGAACGAGAAAAGAGAACAAATACCGGTAACGGGGGGTAACTAGCATAGTGGACAAGTTATTGATCCACGGGAATGCCAACATGTCTCACCTCGGGTATTTGTAACATATCGTGAAGCAACAGGAATAGCAACACGGCAACTGGAGGTTCACTCGGATATTCATTCGTGTGGGTATAGGGATCAATATGGGTGTCCACGGCTCCGATGCTGATCATTGATCGGAAAGTGTTCCGGTCATGTCTATACTTCACCGAACCTATAGGGTCACACGCTTAAGGTCATCTATCTGCTGAATACTAGACAGGGAGTCTGAGAGAGTCACCGAAAATGTTTCGGAGAAACGGAAGAGTTCCGGAGAGAGACACCGAAAGAGTTTTGGTAAAACCGAAAAGATGTTTCAGAATATATATTAGGTCAAAAAGGGTTCGGCACCGCCTGGAAATTTTCAGAGGGTGCCAGAATTGGTCTGGGAACTCTGGAATTTCAGAGAGAAAAACCGGAAATGTTCCGAAACTGCCGTAACCGCTGTTGGATGCTTTCCGCTGATAAAAAACCACCGCACACCGAAAATGTTTCGGATCATGCCCAGAATAATTTTAGAGGGTGCCAGAAATGTTCTGGGACCTTCTGGAATTTTTCAGAAAAAAGTTTCGCGGGGAAAACATCTGTCCCAGCGCGAGGGACAAGATCCCACGAATCGGGGGTTGCTTGTGGTGGCTTTTGTCTAGGGAGCATGCATGTTTCATGGAGACATGTTGGGGCTTGTTGGGCCCCCCCCATGGGGGGGGGGACACATGTGTGGGCCGGCCCAAGAAGTGCCCCATGGTGTCCCCTTGCATACCATTATGCCCTTTCATGTGTGACATGAAGCTTGGGTATTTTGGTATTCAACATCCCACCCACCCCTTGCTGGCCTATAAAAGGAGGAGTTGGGGGCTGCCATCTCCTTCATCCCTTGCTCTCATACTCATGCCATGCAATTATCTGGCTTCTCTCTCCCTCCCACGAAAGAGTTTCGTAGAGCCGAAAGGATGTCTGGGTTCCGGTGGGAACTAGTTCTGGACGGCGAAGCCCTCCGGATAGATGACACCGTATGTGTGCAACTCTGTAGAGAGGTCGTAGTTTCGATCTTAGTGCCCGTGGGGCTGTTCGTGTGTGCCTCCCGAAGGGCTATCCAAGTGACGGTCCGAGTTCTGTGAGTTCCTCCGAGGGGCTGTCCGCGACACTCTCCGGGGACTTCCGCACCGCCTCCCGGAGGGCTGTCCAGCTGGCAGATGAGGGTATCATCCTTGCGGTGGGAGTTTGTAAATCCTGCTGCGGGGATCTGCACCACCGTCCTCGACTCTACTTCCCTGCGCTACGAGTCGGTAACGAAAAGATCAAACCTTGTACTGCTTCTCCATAGTGGTCCTGGGCTGGTGCGGAGTCAAATATTTTTGTTTTCTCTGCGCGTTACCCTACACAGACACGTCATGAACGACCTCTTGCTCTGTGTGGGGACCTCTCGATTTTCAACGCATGCACACATCAATGTTGTGCATTGGGTCGGGTATTCAACACATATGCATGCATCATACATCCCTCCATAAATATGTTCGGGGCACACGCATGCAATAATGGTGTCTTTGGACACACTCTCCACTCGCTTGGTTATGGGTGGCAAGCCTATATATATTCGTGGCCCGCGTGACGTCCATCATTTCGACCACGACGAGAAAGGTTACTAGGGTGATATATTCTTCTTCTTTGCTTTGAGTTACCGTACAGTAGGTCGACCTCTATCCAAGCCTAATTAAGTTTGAGCGCATGCTACGCATCGTGAACCCTCGCTCGTGTGGGGATTTTACGGTCCCAAGCATGGTGCCACTCAATTTGCGCATTGGGTATTCAAAACCACCCACCAACCCACTTCCATATACATACTTGGGCCACATGCACAGAGTGGGTTTGTCTTCATACAATACTCCCTCGCAGGTTATCGGCGACAAGCTAGCCCATTTTGCGGGGCCGTGTGACGTCCATCACTTTGACCAACAACGAGCGGGAAGAGGTCGTACGACCAGGTGGATTCTGCTTGGTCCGTGTTATAGTACGTCTTGGTGAGATGCCCTCCACCCATGTGTGTTGTGGGGGGGGGGTGGGGGGGCTACTTCACGCTACCTACAACCTCCGTGGGGTCGGGAAGTCCGGTTTTTGCGAGGCCACATGCCACATCAAAAGTTGTGAATGGTATTTAATATCACACACCACACCCTTTTCATACATATAGTAGGGCACCCGCATGTGGTTCGTAGGTGGTCTCACCCATCTCGCCCCACAACACACATTTGTGGGTCGGCACACAGTCCCACCTTTTTTGGAAGCGAAAGGGGAATTTGACCTATATATATATTGATGGACTCCTATAGGTTTTGTGTTACGGTAGGGTGACATTTCAAACCTAGCTATTTGGGGGCATGCATTCGTAGCTAGATTCCCTTACCACTGACACGAGTGGGGTTCGTAGGGGGTGGCTGACTAGCAATACTGTGCTTTGTGCGATAGGTGCCACATCAAAGTTGTGTCATTGGTATTCGAACATCAAACCACCCTTTTCATACATATATTTGGTCCACATGCCAGTGTGTTCGTGTTCTGGACCCTCTCCACATTATTCTTTTTGCCAAATTTTATAATAGCACACGAGTTGGATGTAAACCGTCCTGCGATTGGGTACGCAACAGCCACGGTTCGGTCAGACTACCCGTGTGCCACCGCCCATGCCTTGCAGTCTTCACATCAGCACAGTAGATTGGGCTCCACGAGGCTTGCCTCCCGGTCTCTAAAAATCACTTGCACGCTTGTAATCTCGAAAAATATCTACCGCCTGGAAGGTTTTAAATGTTTATAGACAAGATTGTATGTGCGGACCGTTCGATGTCTGTTACTCCCGCTCTGCTTTAGTCCCTTCATTCAAATTTTCAGTAGCCCCGCATTTTACATTCCCGCCTCTGCATCCCTCGCAATCTCAAAAATATCTGCTCGCCCTTGATCAAAATTTTCAGTAGCCCCGCCTTGTTACTCCCGCCTAGTAAAATTTTCAGTTGCCATGGTATTTCCTCAAACACACCTTGCCCCTCCCCCCCTCCACCAACACCCACCCACACTCCCAAACCTCCGCTCACACAGACACCACACCACCCCCGAACCCATTGGTAGGTCGCCGCCATCGCCGCCTGATAGAAATGCCCTAGAGCAATAATAAAGTTGTTATTTATATTTCCTTATATCATGATAAATGTTTATTATTCATGCTAGAATGTATAACCGTTAAACTTGATATTGTGAATCATAGACAAAACAAAGTGTCCCTTATGCCTCTACTGACTAGCTCGTTAATCAAAGATGGTTAAGTTTCCTGACCATAGACATGTGTTGTCATTTGATGAACGAGATCACATCATTAGGAGAATGATGTGATGGACAAGACCCATTCGTTAGCTTAGCATAATGATCGTTAAGTTTTATGCTAAAGCTTTCTTCATGACTTATACATATTCCTCTGACTATGAGATCATGCAACTCCCGAATACCGGAGGAACACCTTGTGTGCTATCAAACGTCACAACGTAACTGGGTGATTATAAGATGCTCTACAGGTGTATCCGAAGGTGTTTGTTGGGTTGGCATAGATCGCGAGATATCATTTGTCACTCCTCCGAGTATCGGAGAGCTATCTCTGGGCCCTCTCGGTAATGCACATCATATGAAGCTTGCAAGCAATATGACTAATGAGTTAGTTGCGGGATGATGTAGTACGGAACGAGTAAAGAGACTTGCCGGTAAACGAATTGAACTAAGGTATAATGATACCGACGATCGAATCTCGGGTAAGTAACATACCGATACAAAGGAATGATGTATGTTGTTATACCGGTTTGACTGATAAAGATCTTCGTAGAATATGTAGGAGCCAATATGAGCATCCAGGTTTTGCTTTGGTTATTGACTGAGATGTGTCTCGGTCATGTTCTACTAGTTCTCGAACCCGTAGGTCCGCACGCTTAACGTTCGATGATGATTTGTATTATGAGTTAGTGATTTGATGACCGAAGTTTGTTCGGAGTCCCGGATGAGATCACGACACGACGAGGAGTCTCGAAATGGTTGAGAGGTAAAGATTCATATATTGGAAGGCTATATTCGGACACTCGAAAAGGTTCCGAGTGAGTCGGGTGTTTTTTTCGGAGTACCGGGGAGTTCCGGGAATTCACCGGAGAGTAATGGGCTTATTGGGCCATACGGGAAAAGAGGAGGCAGGCCAAGGGGAGGTGGCCCACGCCCCCCAAGGGTCCAATTGGACTAGGGGAAGGGGGCGGCGCCCCCCTTACCTTTTCCTACTCCCTCCTCTTTTCCCTCTTTCCTTCTCTCCTACTCCGAAAAGGAAAGGGATTCTACTAGGACTTGAAGTCCTAGTAGGACCCAATACTCTTCGTGCGCCCCTAGGGGCCGGCCTCTTCCCTCCCTCCTTTATATACGTGGGAGGGGGCACCCAAAGACACACCAAGATTTGTCTTAGGCCGTGTGCGGTGCCCCCCTCCACAGTTTTACACCTCTCGGTCATATATCGTAGTGCTAGGCGAAGCCCTACGCCGGTAAACTTCATCATCACCGTCGCCACGCCGTCGTGCTGACGAACTCTCCCTCGACCTCTGCTGGATCAAGAGTTCGAGGGACTCATCGAGCTGAACGTGTGCTGAACACGAGGTGGCGTACGTTCGGTACTTGGATCGGTTGGATCATGAAGACGTTCGACTACATCAACCGCGTAACATAACGCTTCCGCTTTTTCGGTCTCGAGGGTACGGTGGACACCTCCCTCCCTCTCGTTGCT
>CM022301.1:579698674-579720155 GCA_011799875.1 Thinopyrum elongatum | reverse complement strand
GGATGGAGTAGAGAGGAAAACCACGAGATGGACATCGGTGGTGAGGGCACAGATACATTGGTTCTGGTATGTTACGTACATAGTCATGTTAGAACTCAAGCTGCTGGAGTTTATCGAATTGACGGGGATGTCAGCCAGGCGGCCAGTGTGCAGGGTATGTCAGCAGGGAGCATGGTCATGATGCAATGTGTTGAACGGAGCCCTGGTGGGAGAGAGAGATGGCTCCGGGGAGTTCAGAATCATATCGACAGAAGCTGACGACAGTCGAGATTAAGAGGCGCGGGGGCCCACAGAGTGCGCCACCGAGATGCGAGGATTTGTGTGCGGCAGCCATCGTGGTGGGGAGGAAGGGAGTGATCTCCCAAGGATGCCGTCCGGGAGATCGCTGATGATGCGGTCCGCCAGAGATTCTATTGGTTCCTCAGGTCCAGGGGGGGCCCGTTCTGGCCGCACAGTCGGGTCCAAGATCTCATCCAGCGGCGGCACTGGCCAGAGCCTCATCTGTTACATACCAATCTGAAAGAAAAAAAAATGGCATAAACAACAGTAGGACATTCAAAATCAATTCTCAAGTCTGGAAGAAAAAAAGGCCACAAACTTATATTGGACATTTCAAAATCATCTTAAGATCTGGCCATGAATTATTAGCACGCAAGCTAACCCTAGTCAGATGATTAGCAAAAATCATTGTGACAGAACAAAACAATTAATCACTAACTCTATACGGATAACATTCAAACAATCAATACACTTCGTGCATCTAAGGATCGTAATTACTCTGATTCATGGACTGAGAGAACATAACCATAGGATTTGTATTCCAGAAAAATTATAGAGGGGGGGGAGTAAACCAGAGAAAAAACATGATATGTTTGCGCACAAAGTGGTATATAGATGATCAAACCGATTTTCCGTCGGAGTCGTAGTCGTGCCGGAGTTGTGTTGACCTCCGGCTCCGGCTGGGGGGGCAGGACGGCGCTGACGAAGTCAGGCGGTGTGCTGCTGCCCGCGCCAAGACCTCCTCGGCGGGACGGCAACCTCCTGTGCCCAGCTTCACGCGTTGCGCGGGTGCTTCACCAGCCCCGGCGTCGCCACTACCCTCCGATGGTGCGCTTCGGCGGCATCCTCATACACTCCAGAGTCCAGAATTGGGGAGACCATGTGGACCGGGGGGGTGCGGCCGCTATTATGGCCGGCGGCTCGGGGCGCGCAATAATACGGACCAATGGAGCAAGGCAGGCTGCGGTCAAAAGCTGTCTGCCTCCGGTGAGCCTACGCGGTGGACTTCTGCCTTCTACCATCATTTCACACATCTACCGCAATGCCTCCCATCAATACGCACACCGCATGCACGCCTCCCGGTATGCCTGCGCGACGGACTGCTTTCGCATGCGTCCCGTCAACTCAGCCTACTCGCAGGCAACACGGGCGTGTGGCAGCAGTATATTTTTTGTTTATGATGATTCATTCTGCCGCTTTACTGCTTAAATGAAGCATGACACGGTCTAACGCACACGGTCCGTATAAATAATCTTGTATGAGATATTGGTTGCTAGTTTTTAATAATCTCCCGTTGTGAAGAAGATTATATCAAAATGGGTCACATTGACGAAAAAAATACAATATCACAGTCACGGTGTCCATATATGACACGACGATAAGTTTCATGAATTTCAACTAAGTTTTGGATTTACTGAATTTAAAAAATATATATTCTCAATATTTTGAAATCTCTTGACAGGGAAACATGCACCCAGGGACACATATGATTTGCAACCCATTTTGGTGCACATGTAGCTCAAATTGATTTTTGCCATAAACCAGGAAATCAATCAATGTATAAAAACGGTTGAATTGATGGTGTTTTTTTTAAATTAAACGACACTCCGCCTTCTTCACAATGTTCACTGCAGAAAGTTTGACATGCCTCAGAGTGGGCGTGGTGGTGGGGATGTGTGTGTCGTGGTGTGGTGTGTGGGGGGGGGGGGGAGGTGGGGGGGGAGGGGTATCTGTAGTGCACTACGAGTCATGAACCTCCATGTGGTATTTGATCATTTTGGGATCATATAGCCACATCAAAGTCATGAATTGGTTATAAGAATTACACAGCCCTTTCAACATAATGTTCGGGCCACATGCATGCATTGGATGGTCCTCTCAGACACTCTCCCTCGCTGTGGTTATCAGCGACGTGCCCATCGTTAGCCCGCAAAGGTTTTCAGTTTCCACCGACAACGAGAGGCATTTGACCAAAAGGTGGATTCATTGGCATGTGTGTGGTGTGGATCATGGGGGATTCCATATCAAAGTTCGAGACGTGCGTACACTCCCACAGTTGAAGTGGGGGGCTACACGCATCATGGTGTGTAGTGCGTTTTCGATTTGCGAAGCATGTGCCACGTCAAAGTTGTGCATTGGGTATTCAAACATCACCATAACACACGGGCGCATGCACGCGGTGGTTTGTGTCCTATGACATCACTCGCGTTGTGCCTCTATCTATGGGCCCATGAGGTCGTCGTCGACCAGTTGAATGTACAATGAGAGAGAGGTTATTTGACAACAAAGAATGGTTCTTTTGGTTTGTGTTACATATATGACGGTATAGGAGTATGTACATGTCAAAAGAGGGGCAACATGAATACTCTATATATATGCGTGTCATAACCTTGCTCCAGTGTGGGACTTTTCGGTTCCGAGGGCAGGTTCCACATCAAAGTTGTACATTATATTGGTATTCAAACATCACGCAATAATATGCAGGTGGTGGTTGCCCTTATATAGGAACTCACTCGCGTTGTGGCGCTTCCATCCGTGGGCATGCGAGGTTGTTCTCCATCACTTTGACCCAATGAGAGAGAGTTTATTTGATCATCAAGGAATGATTCTTTTTTGGTTTGTGCTATACAATAGAATAGTACATATATACCACGTGTCGAATGGGGGCGTACATATAGCACATACCAGCGTTCATGAACCTGCGCTCTCTGGGGGACTTTTTGGTTTTCTATATACGTGGTGCCACATCAAAGTTATGCATGCGTATTCAAACATCACACCAACAGCTCTTTGGGCCACATGCAGACGGTTGGTACGTAGTCCTATATAGGATGATCACTCGGTGCGACGTACGCTTCGCTTCTGTGTTGGGCCGCTAGTTGGTCGTCCATCACTTTGAACCGCGAGAGAGAGGTAGCGTTTGACGAACAAGAGATAATTCTTTTGAGGCTGTGTTACAGGGGTATATATAGTACGTGTCGAGGGGGGGGTGACAGCTTGGTCCATCACTTTCACCGACAGCGCGAGAGAGGTTAATTAATTTGACTAGGAGGGATTGGGGATAATTTTTGTTTTGTCATGATATAGATCATGAGTGAGATTACATATATATATATATAAATATATATAATAGCACATCTGTACACATAACATCCCGGCGGATCGAGGGGGGGGGGGGGGGGGGGAGGGCGAGCACACGATGTAGGAGATATGCGCTAGAGGCAATAATAAATGTTTTTGATTATCTCCCTGTTCATAATTAGGTTTATGTCCATGCTATAACTGCTATGGTTCTCAAGTCTGCAAATAAAATGAGGCTTGGAGGAAGACTCATATGCAGTGTGGGATAATAAACGATAAAATGTATTCCTAGTCAAGCCTCTATGACTGGCTCAAGTGTTGCATGATGGTTCTGTTTTCCTGATCATGGCAGTCTATGCCAGCAACTTTGAGGGCACAATGTTATAAGAACATTTGTGTTGAATCGAACCGATTGTGTTATGCTATGAGATTCATTCGTCCCAAGTTAGGTTAATAACAAGAGATGGTTATGTTTGCATGATTCCTTAGACCATGAGAGTATCGAGTTTTTTCATGCTTGCTTCATGAACTTGGGGTTTGTAAACGTCATCCGAAAATGGGTGGCTATTACGGCGGCTTACGGGTTCATGGAAAAGTATGTCAAGTAACTGATAGCTCAAGATTGGGGATTTGCTCCTCCGACGATGAGAGATACTCTCTGGGCCCTCTCGGTGTTACAGATCATCCTCTCTGGCCAGACACTTTGTGATTTGATTCACGGGGATGTCGGAACACGGGAACGAGAAAAGAGAACAATACCGGTAATGAGGTAACTAGTTAGTGGGACAAGTTGTTAATATCCGGGAATGCCAACATGTCTCACCTCGGGTATTGTAACATATCGTGAAGCAACAGGAATAGCACACGGCAACTGGAGGTTCACTCGGATATTCATTCGTGTGGGTATAGGGATCAATATGGGTGTCCACGGCTCCGATGCTGATCATATGATCGGAAAGTGTTCCGGTCATGTCTATACTTCACCGAACCTATAGGGTCACACGCTTAAGGGTCATCTATCTGCTGATACTAGACAGGGAGTCTGAGAGAAAGTCACCGAAAATGTTTCGGAGAAAACGGAAGAGTTCTGGGAGAGAACACGAAGAGTTTTGGTAAAACCGAAAGATTGTTTGGAATATATTATTAGGTCAAAAAGGGTTTCGGCACCGCCTGGAAATTTTCAGAGGGGTGCCAGAATTGGTCTGGAAATTCTGGGAATTTTCAGAGAGAAAAACCGGAAATGTTCCAAAAACTGCCGTAACCGCTGTTGATGCTTTCCGCTGATAAAAACCACCGCACCGAAAATGTTTCGGATCATGCCCAGAATAATTTTAGAGGGTGCCGAAATGTTCTGGGACCTTCTGGAATTTTTTCAGAAAAAAAGTTTCGGGAAAACATCTTGTCCCAGCGCGAGGGGAACAAGATCCCACGAATCGGGGGTGCTTGTTTGGTGGCTTTTTGTCTAGGGAGCATGATGTTTCATGGAGACATGTTGGTGGCTGTGTGGGGGGCCCCCCCATGGGGGGGGACACATGTGTGGGCCGGCCCCAAGGGTGTCCCCATGGTGTCCCCTTGCATTACCATTATGCCCTTTCATGTGTGACATGAAGCTTGGGTATTTTGGTATTCAACATCCACCCCCACCCCTTGCTTGGCCTATAAAGGAGGAGTGGGGCTGCCATCTCCTTCATCCCTTGCTCTCATACTCATGCCATGCAATTATCTGGCTTCTCTCTCCCTCCCACGAAAAGAGTTCGTAGAGCCGAAAGGCTGTCTGGGTTCCGGTGGGAACTAGTTCTGGACGGCGAAGCCCTGCCGGATAGATGACACCGTATGTGTGCAACTCTGTAGAGAGGTCGTATTTTGATCTTAGTGCCCGTGGGGCTGTTCGTGTATGCCTCCCGAGGGCTGTCCAAGTGACGGTCCGAGTTCTGTGAGGTCCCCGAAGGGCTGTCCGCGACACACGTCCGGGGACTGTCCGACCGCCTCGGAGGGCTGTCTGGGTGGCGGATGAGGGTATACATCCTCGCGGTTGGGAGGTTGTAAATCCTAGCTGCGGGATCTGCACCACCGATCGTCATCGACTCTACTTCCGCTGCGCTACGATCGTCGGTACGAAAAGATCAAAACTTGTATGCAGTCTCCATAGTGGTCATGGGCTGGTGCGGTAGTCGAAATATTTTTGTTTTCTGCTGCGTTACCCTACAGTGGCATCATGAGCCGTTGCTATGCGTAGATGCAGGTTGCGATCTAGAATACATGAGAGTATGGGTGTTGCACAATATAATTAGGTAGTAGATGAGTTCTATTATTGAAAATTATTTGTGCGGGTAGCAGATGAAATCTGTACCCGATGTTCTTGTTGCTTTCCTCAATTTGCGTAGTCCTGATCTGACAGCATTGTGGAATCTGACAAAGTTCTGGCAATCCACGATCCTTTCATGCTGCTCTGAGTAGCTGATTGACAGATCAACGAAGTGCAACAGTTCTTTGGGTTCCACTTTAGTCAAAGAAAGTGGATGTTGCCAGACGAAAGGGCAATGCAGAATTGATCTGCACGGGGGTCATGCGAGACGAAGTTCGTATGGGGCTCGGATTATTATCTCGTGTTTCATACACCCCGCGTTGTTAACTAGCGGCTTGGATATCATACTTGATGATGGACGTTGTAGCTTCGTTTGTTCGAAACCTTAGAAGCCACGTAAAACAAGTTTTTGCATGAACCGATTAGAGGCATCTAACTTGGTTTTGCAGGAGGGTTTGCATGGCATATGATGTGGTTTAGCAGTGCTCATAATAATTTGATTATGTATGAGATGTCTATATGATGTAAAATTAACATGACCTGCGTGTATGATTCGGCATGATGGCTGGAGCCAATGATGCACTTAATGACCTGCGTGTCAACCTTAAGTATGCATTTATTTATCTGCTATGGAGATAGCAATAAATATCTGGTGCATCGACAAGGGGTGGCAATCTTCGCGAAGGTGAACACCGACGTGAATGCCCGAAGACGAAGAAATACAAGACTTTCTCCGTCAGAAAGGGCTATACCATATCGTGCTAATTATGAATTGCCTAAGATGTTATCCCTTATGATGCACCTTTTGATTGCGCGGTAGTCGCTTTTATTAGGGTGATCTCTCACAAAATATCAAGTAGTTAGTGTTCTCCCAGTGTAGCACGTCACGGCACCAAACTTTTCGGGGTATCACATGCTACCATGGTAGAACGATTAGGGATGTGTGAGGGGGGTGAGTTGAACCTGCAGCAAGATCACTTGGTTGTCTTGAGTGTTCAGGCATGAAAGTCATGAGCTCGGAACACACGCATCGAAAGATGACAAAAGTCACATAGAGATGTGATTGGCAAGTTTGCCTACCGATTGAGATTTTCGTCATCAGTGATGCTACCATCAATGGCGTTGAATTGAAATGCGGATCTTGAATCACTCACAATCAATTATGAGAGAATTGATTTGAGTGGGAGCGCACTGTAGAATTAACTTGTTTAAATTCTCAGTGCAATTAATTTGAACCTGTCTAAGTGTGATTTGCATAAAAGTTATAGAATAATGGCTCGCGTTTCCACCTTCCCTGTTAATATTGAATAGCTGTAAATATTGGTTAAAACTTTACGGTTGGTAACGTAATGTGAGGATGTCCTCAAGAGTGCCGAAATGGACTTTGTCTATCGCATACTTTCGGTATTCTCTCGCTTAGCTATGGATCATGGACCTCGTCCTTCGATCCAAAGCTAGAATTCGTTTCAGTCAAGTGCAATATGTTTGCTTCCATGAGACCCAAACTTTGAAAGTTTGGATAGTTATGTGAATTTATGGAATGCTAAAAATCATTTTTCAGAGACAGACAAAGGCTAAAAGATATGAGATATCCAAAGCAATGTTTGTTTGCAAACTATAGAAGGAGTTTACTATGCATTAGACTGATAAGAGAGGGATCCAGAAGAACGCCTATCAAATGATGAAAGTGAATAAAACAACAACTTAAAGAGAAAGGAGTGTCCGAAGGGTGTTAGTGTGACTACACACCTAGGAAGTCCGGGGCTAATGCCACTTAAGTTGGGTGCTTCTTTTGAGAGTAGGAGAAATACTGAAAGTTAAACTGTTAGAAGTATAAAGGCAAAGAAAGAAGACTGGAATATCCAGCTCATGTATGAATGTCATACAAGTTTTTGATGTATAGAAGGTGGTCAAAGAGATAGTTCTTGGGAATTATGATTAAATTGGTAATCACTGATCTGGGTTTGTGAGTTAATCACAAAGATACCCGCTCGATGCATTCTGTTGCAACTCGATGTAAGAACTATTGGCCTGAAAGACTAGCCAGGAATGGGTTGAGATACACACATGGAACATAGTAAATGTTACTATACCTTCCATCGGTGGTATTACCTATGTATTTACTTTCTAATTCGTTTTAGAGTTTCACACTCTAGCCCTTTGCATAAGGTATCTTGCAAGAAGGTTGTTCATAGAGAAACTTTTAATGTTCGGTGTTATGAATACATGAGGGCCATACTTTCATTATGAATGGAGTATGTTATGAATATGGTATTAATCATTAACTCTAGGTTTACCTTCATAATTCATTTTAGAGTTTCATACACTCTAGCCATTGCACATGTTTGTTGCAAAAGAGTATATTAAAAAACACAATTTTGTTCAGATTCTGAGAAACATGAAGGGCCGTATTCCATCCAAGATGGGATGTATGTTATGAACACATGATAGTAATATGATAACATAACACTGACGCTAAATGTCGCAAGACTAAAAGAATACCACACATGTGTGGCACTGCATTTGGTCACATTGGGAGGAAAAACCCTCAAGGAAAATTCCATTATGATGGATTTTGAGGTCGTTTGATTTGAATCATCTGACACTTGCAACTTTCCTCCGAAAAGTGAAGTGACTGAAATACCGTACAGGCCAAAGGAATGAGCAAGAACTTATTGGTGATCATACATTTTGATGTATGTAGTCCGGTAAATGTGTTGCAAGTAGTGGATTTATCTATCTTCAGAAATGACTCAAGTAGATATATGGATATTTACTTGATGAGACGAAAGTCTGGATCTTTTGAAATCATTCGAAAGGTTTCAAAAATGAAGTAGAAGTTTTGTAACAAGAAAAATTATGTTTCTGCAATTCGATTGCAGAAAGGAATATTTGGTTACAGTTTAGCGAATGTCTGATGAGTTGTGAAAGGGATTTCATAACTTGCACTTCCCGGAACACCACTGCGAGTGGAAGTCCGTGAAGATGTAATCAAACCATTTATGACATGGTGAGATCAAGATGACATAAATAAATTTGCCATATCCCTTTTAAAGAGTGATGCTTTAGAGACTGCGGCTTTTACAACTGAAAAGAGCTCCATCGGATCTGTTGAAATGACACCATGGTATGGTACGCCAACCATGTTATATCTTTTCTTAACATTTGGATAATGGGGCTTGTGTAAAAGGTACAAACCTATTCCAAATCAAACAAAGTGCTACTTTGTGGTTCTCCAATCATTGGGTATTCCTCCCTCACTATACCGAGGCAAATAGGTTTGCCATAAAGAACGGTATGCTTTTGAAGATAGAAAATGGTTCTTTAAAAAGGTGAGTGGGGAGAATAGTGCAACTCGACAAGATAAATAGTATCTTCGTCATCAGATCAAAGGAAAGACCTTGGAAGTAATTCCAGGTTTCCTACTGCGACTGATACGGAAGTCTCTACAATAAAATGTATGGACTTCGGTCAAACTTGGCCTGAACCACGTAGGCAAGGCTCGTGCAAACCTCTCAGGTGCGCAGACGAGATTATTGTTGTGAGACAACAGTATACCTATGATACACAAGGAAGCGTTGATGAGCCCTGACTCCGGAATTGGCTAAATGCCAATACAATCCGAGATAGTCTCCATAAATGTTTCAAGATTAAAATCTTGATCACCTTTGGAAGACTTAGGGTCTAACGAATATTTATGGACTAAAAAACTAATACGGATAAAAATGTTTTATCCATAAAGCTCGACTTGTTGCAATATACAAGTTCAAGGAGTTGACTACGATGAGGTTGTTTTCACCGTAGCGATGCTTAAGTCGGTTTGGGTTGAACTAGCAATTAATACATATTTCATATCTGAGATATGAAACAAAGGATGACAAAAGGATTCCATTGATGGAAATAAAACTAAGGACTTGCATGTGTTACAGTCCAAGGTATTTTGTCAGTCCAGAGGATGCTAGTAAGTATGCGAACTTCAGAGTTCCAGCAATGGACAGAAGAGAGCAAATGGAGTTGGAATCTCTCGTGTTTTGATGAATGGTCAAAAAGGTTTTGAATTCATCAATGGGTAACAAGAAGATGCTTGTGATTAAGAAGTAAGTGGTAGCATAAGATTATTTCTAAAACGTTTGTGTGCTTGACACATTGTTAATTGAAATAAATTTCTTGACACGAATTAGGACTTCATTTAAAAAATGGTTTTTCGATGAAAGTACTAGGCTAAATAGCCTCGATATTAGGCATGAGATCTATGGAGATGATTACCTGATGGGCTAGGCTAAGCAAAGATACATATTGACAAGATGCTAAAACTTTTAGCATTTAAAAATGTCAAGGAGTGAGTCTTGCCAAAGTCACATGGAAAGAGTTTTTGCAAGACTCGGTGTCCCAAAACACTGATGAGTAAAATGCTGATGGAGATTCCACACACTCTTGTGTTGGATAATCATGTATTCCCTGGTATGTAAAAACAACCAGATATGTCCAATCTCCAAAGTTGTTGCGAGTGTAGATACCAAGGTGATCAAAAGTACTGATCATGGGACAACAGTGAAAAGGGTCATTCAGTACTATAGTAGCACTGATGACATGTTTTCTCGCAAGCAGGAGATCATGAAGAGTTCGTTGTAAAAGGTTACATCGATACAGTCTTCATCCATGCTCCAAGCGATTTCAATTTAAATAAGGGTTTTGTGTAACACACAATATGGTGGCACAGTTAGTTGGAATTGTTCCAAACAAGTTACTGTGGCGAATTCTATAACAGAGGCGAAGTATGTTGCCACTTTTAAAAAGCGACAAAGAAGATGTTGAATCATGTAGTCATTCATGAACCTTTGTATGGTTCCAAGATGGGTTTTGTCAATGGGACACTATTGCTAGTAGTTACTCCATAACTCAGTCTGAGAATCAGGTTCGACCGTGATTCACATACCTACAAAGCCAAGTCCACACAAAAATAGGATTTTGTGAAAGCGTGAAAACACCGAGGATATGCAAAGATACACACGGATCTGAAGTTGTCAGATCCGTGGGACATCAGGCTATACCACAGCGAGCATATTTTACACCAATGTGCCTAGGTGAAAGTGCATTAGCATTAACTAGATTATTGGACTCTAGTGCAAGTGGGAGTCTGTAGGGATATGACCTAGAGGCAATAATAAATGTTATGATTATCTCCCTGTTCATAATTAGGTTTTTTCCATGCTATAACTGCTATGGTTCTCAAGTTGCAAATAAAACGAGGCTTGGAGGAAGACTCATATGCACGTGTGGGATAATAAACGATAAATGTATTCTAGTCAAGCCTCTATGACTGGCTCAAGTGTTGCATGATGGTTCTGTTTTCCTGATCATGGGCATGTCTATGCAGCAACTTTGAGGGCACAATGTATAAGAAATTTGTGTTGAATCGACCCGATTGAGTTATGCTATGAGATTCATTCGTCACAAGTTAATGGTTAATAACACAGAGATGGTTATGTTTGCATGATCCTTAGACCATGAGAGTATCGAGTTTCTTCATGCTTGCTTCATGAACTTTGGGGTTTGTTAAATGTCATCGAAATGGGTGGCTATTACGGCGGCTTACGGGTTCATGGAAAAGTATGTCAAGTAAGTTGATAGCTCAAGATTGGGATTTGCTCCTCCGACAATGGAGAGATATCTCGGGCCCTCTCGATGTTACGGTATCCATCATCGTCTGGCCAGACACTTTGTGATTTGATCACGGGGATGTCGGAACACGGGAACGAGAAAAGAGAACAATACCGGTAACGGGGGGTAACTAGCATAGTGGACAAGTTATTGATCCACGGGAATGCCAACATGTCTCACCTCGGGTATTTGTAACATATCGTGAAGCAACAGGAATACTAGCCACGGCAACTGGAGTTCACTCGGATATTCATTCGTGTGGGTATAGGGATCAATATGGGTGTCCACGGCTCCGATGCTGATCATTGATCGGAAAGTGTTCCGGTCATGTCATACTTCACCGAACCTATAGGGTCACACGCTTAAGGTCATCTATCTGCTGAATACTAGACAGGGAGTCTGAGAGAAAGTCACCGAAAATGTTTCGGAGAAAACGGAAGAGTTCCGGAGAGAGAACACCGAAAGAGTTTGGTAAAACCGAAAGATGTTTCAGAATATATTATTAGGTCAAAAAGGGTTCGGCACCGCCTGGAAATTTTCAGAGGGTGCCAGAATTGGTCTGGGAACTCTGGGAATTTTCAGAGAGAAAAACCGGGGAAATGTTCCGAAACTTGCCGTAACCGCTGTTGATGAGCTTTCCGCTGATAAAAACCACCGCCACCGAAAATGTTCGGATATGCCAGAATAATTTAGAGGGTGCCAGAAATGTTCTGGGACCTTCTGGAATTTTTCAGAAAAAAGTTTCGCGGAAAACATCTTGTCCCAGCGCGAGGGGACAAGATCCCACGAATCGGGGGTTGCTTGTTTGGTGGCTTTTGTCTAGGGAGCATGCATGTTTCATGGAGACATGTTGGTGGCTTGTTGGGCCCCCCCCATGGGGGGGGGGACACATGTGTGGGCCGGCCCCAAGAAGTGTCCCCATGGTGTCCCCTTGCATTACCATTATGCCCTTTCAGTGTGGACATGAAGCTGGGTATTTTGGTATTTCAAAATCCCACCCCACCCCTTGCCTGGCCTATAAAAGGAGGAGTTGGGGCTGCCATCTCCTCATCCCTTGCTCTCATACTCATGCCATGCAATATCTGGCTTCTCTCTCCCTCCCACGAAAGAGTTTCGTAGAGCCGAAAGGATGTCTGGGTTCGGTGGGAACTAGTTCTGGACGGCGAAGCCCTGCCGGATAGATGACACCGTAGTGTGTGCAACTCTGTAGAAGGTCGTAGTTTCGATCTTAGTGCCCGTGGGGCTGTTCGTGTGTGCTCCCGAAGGGCTATCCAAGTGACGGTCCGAGTTCTGTGAGTCCTCCCGAGGGGGCTGTCGCGACACCTCTCCGGGGACTGTCCGACCGCCTCCCGGAGGCTGTCCAGCTGGCAGATGAGGGTATACATCCTTGCGGTGGGTAGTTTGTAAATCCTAGCTGCGGGGATCTGCACCACCGCGTCATCGACTCTACTTCCGCTGGCTACGAGTCGGTAACGAAAAGATCAAACCCTTGTATGCAGCTCCATAGTGGTCCTGGGCTGGGCGGAGGTCGAAATATTTTGTTTTCTGCTGCGTTACCCTACACCGACACGTCATGAACGACCTCTTGCTCTGTGTGGGGACCTCTGCGATTTTCAAAGCATGCACACATCAATGTTGTGCATTGGGTCGGGTATTCAACACATATGCATGATCATACACCTCCATAAATATGTTCGGGGCACACGCATGCAATAATGGTTGTCTTTGGACACACTCTCACTCGCTGGTTATGGGTGGCAAGCCTATATATATTCGGTGGGCCCGCGTGACGTCCATCATTTCGACCCACGACGAGAAAGGTTACTAGGGGGGATATATTCTCTTCTTTGCTTGTAGTTACCGTACAGTAGGTCGACCCATTCCAAGCTAATTAAGTTTGAGCGCATGCTACGCATCGTGAACCCTCGCTCGGTGTGGGGATTTTACGGTTCCAAAGCATGGTGCCACATCAAATTTGCGCATTGGGTATTCAAAACACCACACAACCACTTCCATATACATACTTGGGCCAAATGCACAGAGTGGGTTTGTCTTCATACAATACTCCCTCGCGAGGTTATCGGCGACAAGCTAGCCCATTTTGCGGGGGCCGCGTGGACGTCCATCACTTTGACCAACAACGAGCGGGAAGAGGTCGTACGACCAGGTGGATTCTGCTTGGTCCGTGTTATAGTACGTCTTGGTGAGATGCCCTCCACCCGATGTGTGTGTGTGGGGGGGGGGGGGGGGGGGCTACTCACGCTACCTACACCTCCGTGGGGTCGGGAAGTCCGGTAATTTGCGAGGCAACATGCCACATCAAAAGTATGTGAATGGTAGTTAAATATCACACACCACACCCTTTTCATACATATAGTAGGGCCACCCGCATGTGGTTCGTATGTGGTCTCACCATCTCGCACCACAAGCACACATTGTGGGTCGGCACACAGTCCACCTTTTTTGGGAAGCGAAAGGGGAAGTTTGACCATATATATATATATGATGGACTCCTATAGGTTTTGTGTTACGGTAGGGTGACATTTCAAACCTAGCTATTTGGGGGCATGCATTCGTAGCTAGGATTCCCTTACCACTGACACGAAGTGGGGTTCGTAGGGGGTGGCTGACTAGCAATACTGTGCTTTTGTGCGATAGGTGCCACATCAAAGTTGTGCATTGGGTATTCGAACATCAAACCACCCTTTTCATACATATATTTGGTCCACATGCCAGTGTGTTCGTGTTCTGACCCTCTCCCACATTATTCTTTTTGCCAAATTTATAAATAGCACACGAGTTGGATGTAGAAACCGTCTGCGATTGGGTACGCAACAGCCACGGTTCGGTCAGACTACCCGTGTGCCACGCCCATGCCTTGCAGTCCTTCACATCAGCACAGTAGATTGGGCTCCACGAGGCTTGCCTCCCGGTCTCTAAAATATCTACTGCCTTGTAATCTCGAAAATATCTACCGCCTGGAAGGTTTTAATGTTTGATAGCACAAGATTAGTATGTGCGGACCGCGTGCGATGTCTGTTACTCCCGCTCTGCTTTAGTCCCTTCATTCAAATTTTCAGTAGCCCCGGCATTTTACTCCCGCCTCTGCATCCCTCGCAATCTCAAAAATATCTGCTCGCCCTTGATCCAAATTTTCAGTAGCCCCGCCTTGTTACTCCCGCCTAGTAAAATTTTCAGTTGCCATGGTATTTCCTCAAACACCACCTTGCCCCTCCCCCCCTCCACACACACCACACACTCCCCAAACCTCCGCTCACACAGACACACACCACCCCCGAAACCATTGGTAGGTCGCCGCCATCGCCGCCTGATAGAAATATGCCCTAGAGGCAATAATAAAGTTGTTATTTATATTTCCTTATATCATGATAAATGTTTATTATTCATGCTAGAATTGTATTAACCGTAAACTTGATACATGTGTGAATACATAGACAAAACAAAGTGTCCCTAGTATGCCTCTACTTGACTAGCTCGTTAATCAAAGATGGTTAAGTTTCCTGACCATAGACATGTGTTGTCATTTGATGAACGAGATCACATCATTAGGAGAATGATGTGATGGACAAGACCCATTCGTTAGCTTAGCATAATGATCGTTAAGTTTTATTGCTAAAGCTTTCTTCATGACTTATACATATTCCTCTGACTATGAGATCATGCAACTCCCGAATACCGGAGGAACACCTTGTGTGCTATCAAACGTCACAACGTAACTGGGTGATTATAAAGATGCTCTACAGGTGTATCCGAAGGTGTTTGTTGGGTTGGCATAGATCGAGATTATCATTTGTCACTCCGAGTATCGGAGAGCTATCTCTGGGCCCTCTCGGTAATGCACATCATATGAAGCCTTGCAAGCAATATGACTAATGAGTTAGTTGCGGGATGATGTAGTACGGAACGAGTAAAGAGACTTGCCGGTAACGAGATTGAACTAGGTATAATGATACCGACGATCGAATCTCGGGTAAGTAACATACCGATGACAAAGGGAATGATGTATGTTGTTATACGGTTTGACTGATAAAGATCTTCGTAGAATATGTAGGAGCCAATATGAGCATCCAGGTTTTGCTATTGGTTATTGACTGGAGATGTGTCTCGGTCATGTCTACATAGTTCTCGAACCCGTAGGGTCCGCACGCTTAACGTTCGATGATGATTTGTATTATGAGTTATGTGATTTGATGACCGAAGTTTGTTCGGAGTCCCGGATGAGATCACAGACACGACGAGGAGTCTCGAAATGGTTGAGAGGTAAAGATTCATATATTGGAAGGCTATATTCGGACATCGAAAAGGTTCCGAGTGAGTCGGGTGTTTTTCGGAGTACCGGGGAGTTACGGGAATTCACCGGGAGAAGTAATGGGCCTTATTGGGCCATACGGGAAAAGAGGAGGCAGGCCAAGGGGAGGTGGCCCACGCCCCCCAAGGGTCCAAATTGGACTAGGGGAAGGGGGCGGCGCCCCCCTTACCTTTTCCTACTCCCTCCCTCTTTTCCCTCTTTCCTTCTCTCCTACTCCGAAAAGGAAAGGGATTCCTACTAGGACTTGGAAGTCCTAGTAGGACACCATACTCTTCGTGCGCCCCTAGGGGGCCGGCCTCTCTCCCTCCCTCCTTTATATACGTGGGAGGGGGCACCCCAAAGACACACCAAGATTTGTCTTAGCCGTGTGCGGTGCCCCCCTCCACAGTTTTACACCTCGGTCATATCATCGTAGTGCTTAGGCGAAGCCCTACGCCGGTAACTTCATCATCACCGTCGCCACGCCGTCGTGCTGACGGAACTCTCCCTCGACCCTCTGCTGGATCAAGAGTTCGAGGGACGTCATCGAGCTGAACGTGTGCTGAACACGGAGGTGGCGTACGTTCGGTACTTGGATCGGTTGGATCATGAAGACGTTCGACTACATCAACCGCGTTAACATAACGCTTCCGCTTTCGGTCTACGAGGGTACGTGGACACACTCTCCCCTCTCGTTGCTATGCATCTCCTAGATAGATCTTGCGTGAGCGTAGAATTTTTTTGAAATTGCATGCTACGTTTCCCAACAGTGGCGCCTGAGCCAGGTCTATGTGTAGATGATATGCACGAGTAGAACACAAAGAAGTTGTGGACGATGATAGTCATACTGCTTACCACCAACGTCTTATTTTGATTCGGCGGAATTGTTGGATGAAGCGGCCCGGACCAACCTTACATGACCGCGTTCATGAGACCGGTTCCACCGACAGACATGCAACTTGTTGCATAAAGGTGGTTGGCGGGTGTCTGTTTCTCCAACTTTAGTTGAATCAAATTTGACTACAGCCGGTCCTTGTTGAAGGTTAAAACAGCAAACTTGACGAAACATCGTTGTCGTTTTGATGCGTAGGTAAGAACGGTTCTTACTAGAAGGCCGTAGCAGCCACGTAAAACTTGCAACAACAAAGTAGAGGACGTCTAACTTGTTTTTGCAGGGCATGTTGTGATGTGATATGGTCAAGACATGATGTGATATAAGTTGTTGTATGAGATGATCATGTTTTGTAAAAGTTATCGGCAACTGGCAGGAGCCATATAGTTGTCGCTTTATTGTATGAAATGCAATCGCCATGTAATTGCTTTACTTTATCACTATGCGTTAGCGATAGTTGGCAAGACGACAACGACGCTACGATGGAGATCAAGGTGTTAAGCCGGTGACGATGGAGATCATGACGTTGCTTCGGTGATGGAGATCATGAGCACAAGATGATGATGGCCATATCATGTCACATATTTTTGATTGCATGTGATGTTTATCTTTTATGCATCTTATTTTGCTTAGTACGGCGGTAGAATTATAAGATGATCCCTCACTAAATTTCAAGGTATAAGTGTTCTCCCTGAGTATGCACCGTTGCGACAGTTCGTCGTGCCGAGACACCACGTGATGATCAGGTGTGATAAGCTCTACGTTCACATACAACGGGTGCAAGACAGTTTTGCACGTGTGGAATACTCGGGTTAAACTTGACGAGCCTAGCATATGCAGATATGGCCTCGGAACACTGATACCGAAAGGTCGAACGTGAATCATATAGTAGATATGATCAACATAGAGATGTTCACCATTGAAGACTACTCCATCTCACGTGATGATCGGACATGGTTTAGTTGATATGGATCACGTGATCATTTAGATGACTCGAGGGATGTCTATCTAAGTGGGAGTTCTTAAGTAATATGATTAATTGAACTTAATTTATCATGAACTTAGTCCTGATAGTATTTGCACTATGTTGTAGATCAATAGCTCGCGATATAGCTCTTATATTTTTTTGATATGTTCCTAGAGAAAAGTTGAAAGATGATAGTAGCAATGATGTGGACTGGGTCCGTGATCTAAGGATTATCCTCATTGCTGCACAGAAGAATTATGTCCTTGATGCACCGCTAGGTGATAGACCTGTTGCAGGAGCAGATGCAGACGTTATGAATGTTTGACAAGCTCGGTATGATGACTAATTGATAGTTTAGTGCACCATGCTTTACGGCTTCGAACCGGAACTTCAAAAATGTTTTGAACAACATGGAACATATGAGATGTTCCAAGAGCTGAAATTGGTATTTCAGACTCATGCCCGAGTCGAGAGGTATGAGACCTCTGACAAGTATTTTGCCTACAAGATGGAGGAGAATAGCTCAACCAATGAGCATGTGCTCAGAATGTCTGAGTACTACAATCGCTTGAATCAAGTGGGAGCTAGTCTTCCAGATAAGATAGTGATTGACAAAGTTCTCTAGTCACTATCACCAAGTTACTAGAACTTCGTGATGAACTATAATATGCAAGGGATGAGGAAAATGATTCCCGAGCTCTTCGCGATGCTGAAATCGGCAAAGGTAGAAATCAAGAAAAGCACCAAGTGTTGATGGTTGACAAGACCACTAGTTTCAAGTAAAAGGGCAAGAGAAAGAAAGTGAACTTCAAGAAGAATGGCAAGCAAGTTGCTACTCCCATGAAGAAGCCCAAAGCTAGACCCAAGCCTGAAACTGAGTGCTTCTACTGCAAAGGAAATGGTCACTGGAAGCGGAACTGCCCCAAATACTTGGCGGATAAGAAGGATGGCAAAGTGAACAAAAAGTATATATGATATACATGTTATTTATGTGTACCTTACTAGTGTTCATAGTAGCCCCTGGGTATTTGATACTTGTTCGGTTGCTAAGATTAGTAACTCGAAACAGGAGTTACAGAATAAATAGAGACTAGTTGAGGGTGGAGTGACGATGTGTGTTGGAAATGGTTCCAAGATTGATATGATCATCATCGCACACTCCCTATACTTTTCGGGATTAGTGTTGAACCTAAATAAATGTTATTTGGTGTTTGCGTTGAGCATGAATATGATTAGATCATGTTTATTGCAATACAGTTATTCATTTAAGACAAAGAATAATTGTTACTCCCTCTCTCTCAGTTTATAGGGCGTGCGCGTACCCCTAGGTCGTCAATTTGACCAACTTAATACAAGTCATATATTACAAAAAATATACCAATATAAACTTCAGATATTCTATTTTCAAACGGTATAATTTTTGTGTCATATAGTTTATATTAGGGTGATAAAATTGGCAACCTAGGTATATGCGCAGGACTTGTAAACTGAAACGGAGGGAGTATTCTGTTTACATGAATAAAACCTTCTATGGTCATACACCCAATGTTAATGGTTTATTGAATCTCGATCATAGTGATACACATATTCATAATATTGATGCCAAAAAGATGCAAAGTTGATAATGATAGTGCAACTTATTTGTGGCACTGCCGTTTGGGTCATATTGGTGTAAAGCGCATGAAGAAACTCCATGCAGATGGACTTTTGGAATCACTTGATTATGAATCATTTGATACTTGCGAACCGTGCCTTATGGGCAAGATGACTAAACTCCATTCTCCGGAACAATGGAGCGAGCTACTGACTTATTGAAAATAATACATACTGATGTATGCGGTCCGATGAGTGTTGAGGCTCGCGGCGGGTATCGTTATTTTCTAACCTTCACAGATGATTTGAGCAGATATGGGTATATCTACTTAATGAAACACAAATATGAAACATTTGAAAAGTTCAAAGAATTTCAGAGTGAAGTGGAAAATGATCATGTACAAAGAAAATGGATTGTCACTTTGTCCTCTCGGTTTAATGAATCATATATGAAGCTTGCAAGAAGTGAACTAATGAGTTAGTTGCAGCGATGATTTGGTCAGTGAGGATTACGAGGTAAGAGAGATTGCCGGTGGAGGGAACGAGATTGAACTACGGATAATGATACGACGATCGATAGAAGCCGGGTAAGTAAGTAACATTACCGATGACAACAGGAGAATGACGTTTGTGTTATACGGGGACGGATAAAGATTTCGTTTAGATATGTAGGAGCCCCAATATGAGCATCAGGTTCGACTATTGGTTATGACTGCGGAGATGTGTGTCGGGTCCCATGTTACATAGTTTCGAACCGACTAGGAGTCCGCACTAACAATGTCCGATGTCGATTTGTATTAGAGTTATGGATTTGATGACCGAAGTTTGTTCGGAGTCCGGATGAAGTCACGACCGCGAGGAGTCTCGAAAAGGGTGAGACGGTTAATATGTTAATATTGGGAAGGCTAGATGCGGACATCGAAAGGTTCCGAGTGGTTGGGGTGTTTTCGGAGTAGTACCGGGGAGTTTACGGGAATTCACAGGGGAAGTAATGGGCCTTGATTGGGACATACGGGAAAGAGGAGGCCAGGCCAAGGGGAGGTGGCCCCAGCACCCAAATGGGTCTCCAGAATTGGACTAGGGGAAGGGGGCGGACCCCCCTTGCCTTTTCCTACTCCCTCCCCTATGGTCCATCGTTCCTTCGCTCCGACTTGAAAAGGGAAGTGATTCCTACTAGCACTTGAAGTCCTAGTAGGACTCCATACTCTTGGCGCGCCTAGGGGCGGCGGCCTCTCTCCCTCCCTCCTTATATACGTGGGAGGGGGGCACCCCAAAGACACCCAAGATTTTTTTCTAGCAGGTGTGCGGTGCCCCTGCACAGTTTTACACTTGGTCATATCGTCTTAGGGCTTAGGACGAAGCCCTGCGCCGGTTAAACTTCATCATCACCGTCGCCCCATGCCGTCATGTCTAACCGGAAATCTCCCTCTGACCCTGCTGGATCAAGAGTTCGAGTGGGACGTCATCGAGATGAAAGTATATGTGCTGAACATGGAGTGCCCTACGGTCGGTACTTGGATCAGTGGAATCGTGGAACGTTCGACAACATCAAACGCGTTACATACGCTTCCGCTTTCGGTCTTAGAGGGTAAGTGACACACTCTCCTTTCGCGTGCATGCATCTCATTAGATAGATCTTAACGTGAGCGTAGAAATTTGTTTGAAATTGCTTTGCTACGTTTCCCAAAACACCGCCATCCATCCTCAATCTCTGCCTATGTGCCGGGGAGCTCGAGGAGCCAATGGCCAAAAAGAGGTTTATCGTGGCCTCTTCGCCCGATGCCGGAGAGGTGGCCGCCGAGGTGTCCCCGTCGTCCTCCGCGGGCTCTTTATCGATCCGCCGTCGCCGGTCCCCTGATCCCCCGCCGCCGCGCCCCTACGCCGGCTCGAGGACTTCCCCGTCCTTCTTCGGACCCGACAGCCGACGAGGTCCTACCTCGGGGTTCGGCTGCGGCGGTAGGGGACGTGGGTCACCGAGATTACAGATCAGGAGACCCACACCCGCCGGTGGCTCGGTAGCTTCCACACGGCCGAGCTCGCGGCCATGGAGTACGACCGCTGGTAGGTCCGCTACCACGGCACGGCGGCTAGGCTCAATTTGCCCTTCGGCACATGTCCGGTCGACCTCATTCCACCAGAGCCAGGGGTGGTGAGCTCGGCTATGGCGCGGGAGGACCGCGAGGCGTGGGAGCGCCTCGAGGCCAAGGCCGCCGACGAGGCCTACATGCAAGAGCTCAGCCGGCAGCACCCGGAGCTCATGGAGGCGGAGCGGGTGATCTTTGCCGGCGCGGAGGGCGGCGAGGTTATCGCGCTCTTCTCCGATGACGAGGTCAAAGGCGGCGAGGACGACGGCGCGAAGGGCATCAAGGTGGGCGGCGAGGACGAGGAGATCGA
>CM022301.1:579675714-579698649 GCA_011799875.1 Thinopyrum elongatum | reverse complement strand
CGATGTCGATGAGTGGTGAGGAGTGTCTTCCCCAACGACCCCGACGACGGCACTGGCCCGGACCGGATCACGGCACCACCGTACCTGACGAGGAAGGGATTGCTCGACTCCACTTCGGAACGCCGAAAGTAGTTAGCTTAGTTTAATTTCTTGTTTTATTTTGGTTATGCAACACTATCTATGTTTAGGTTGACTGCATTACTACTTTCGGTGAACCGCCTTGAACTTGATAAAATTGAAGTACAACGTTAAGTTTCGGGATCGACTGAGAAACGCCAAAAAATGGCTGGAGGATATAATATCCCACTAAGGTTTTATTCCTTAACTTTTTAAAGGATCGGCTAGAGATGGCCTATTGCCTTGTTTATTTCAGTTCCTTCCACAAGTGATCCTCTATATGTGCAACTATTGCAATGCAGTTCATTTCATCAATAACAGTTTCAACAAAATACCAACTATGAAGTTATGATAGTTGGTTCGCGTACAGGATATTGCAGTTTAACAGCCTTTTGTGTTTTTTAACAATAAATATGTACTTTAGACCTGCACAATACCAGTTTGAATGGCTATTTGCCTTGTTTTTTCAAATGTTGAGCTGATCCAGTTAACACACCTTCCACTCTTGTTTTTTGTTACTAGCGTGCATAAGCTAGCCATGCCCACTGAGCTATCATTTGTAGGAGTATGTTGATCTACACCAGGGATTATTGTGGTATGTTTAGCCTGTTGTGACTTAGATGACTTTATATGGATACATACGGATATATATCTAAGCCTTGTAGAACCCAGGTGTGTTTTTCCACACAGAGGTAGTTTCATCGCAGTGCTTATCTTATGTATCAACATTGTCAGGAATCAGTAGGCTGGTGTGCGACCGTATAGCCGGGGGCTGATAAGGATGAATCGCGAATCGGACATTTCATTGAAATATATCTGCAACCCATTTATCAGTAGCTAAACTTGGGCCATATTTAATATTCTGAGGCGAACATAGCAACATGATTGTAATTGAATGGCTAATATTTTGCAATCACAGGCTACATAGCAAACCAACAAGGAAGAGTGTACCTTAATGTTCTGATGATGATACGAGATATACATGTAAATAACATCTTAGAATGGGATGGGGAGTGTTGTGACTACAATTCATTTTGCAATGTTTTTAGCTTCTAATATTAAACTTGGTGCTTTAGGTACATATGTCATGACAAAGATACACACTTTGACCCATTTCTACGTATGGGGCATGAGTATATTCATGAACCAGCATCAAGTGAGGTAAAACGAAAGATTGTTTTTTTTATTAAAAGGTGGTCAAAGCAATGTCAATCGGAAACTATTTGTTTCACACTTTATCAGATAACAGTGAACTGCGGATGGAAGTAAGAACCCGTAGCCTTCTTTTACCTAATGCCGTGAATGAGTTGGTTAGAATGACAATGTTCTGAATCTTTTTTCCTTTCAGGGATCCTGAAGCATTTACACAAGATTACCTCTCAAAAACTAAATGATTGGCGGTCGGCCCATCACCAGGTGGATCGAGAGCATGTGTGCCTTCTTCATCCCAGGGAGCCACATAGGCCATTCCGCTTCACCTGTGTTTCAGCACCAGAATGTTGTCGCCTCTTCTGTTACCATCTGTAATAGTAACAAGATTAGAATCGGTCATCATTTCTTTTATTGGTGGCTCTTATGTTAATTCGGAACATTGTATCCCTATGGAATAACGAATAATGCATTGGTTGTTTGAAACCAATGGTATGCACATAAGTCTTAGCCTACTTTCAAGTTAAATATATGTACAATTTTAATGCAAGGCAATTAAAATTAGACGAAATTACGGTGTGCAGGTTCTTACCATCTACCGACCACCTCACTACCCGGCACGACGGTTAATTAAAGCACAGCGTGGTGCGCTACATCATCATCCGACATGGTGTCACGAAGAGGAAACAGTGTAACAATGCACACAGTTGCATGTGCAAAAGCATGTGTGATGTTTAGACCCTATCACAACGTTCGGGGAAAACTAAATGGTGTGACTTGTCTACCTATCGTCACTGTTAATAATCATGAACTGTTCTGTGAGTGCCAGGCATCGTAAATTGAGACAGTGTTGTAGTGCCTGGAATCGCTCGTCGTAGGTAAACCCAAAGCTCCGACATGATGGCAATTCGAGCACAAACGAATAACAAGGATTATGAAGATTTGGGATATCGAGATATCGGACAACGGGTATCTAGGGCAATGACTGTATGCAGCAAAGGCTCCCTAATCCCACGGTTTGTCGGGTACGTGTGGGAGGACCCCCATCGCCCACACCACTGGCGAACGGTTTCCAATGCCATCGGGGGAGAAAGGGTATTAAATTAAACCGTTTTGTATAGCCCCCGACCGTATAACAGTATTAGATGATGGGGTTCGAGAGTGACAGAAGCTAAACCCCTAGTTTATGCGCATTCCGTAAGGGGCTGATTGTGATCAAAAGTGTTAATGCTATGGTTCCATTTTATTACTACTACTTTTTCGTAGTGCGCTTGCTTTTCAGCGGGGTTAATCATAAGTAGGAGGTTTGTTCAAGTAAGACATCACCAGCAACGCGGTCCACCATCACTATCCAATATCAAATAGGCGAACGCAAATCAAACCCACATGAAAACGTGACTGGATGGAAAGTCCCAGGTACCCTCAAGAACACTTTGTTTACCATAAGAGACCGTTTGGTCCTGTCCTTTGCCTCACAAGGTTGGGGCTTACCTTGCTGCACCTTTTTTACATACCTTCACGTTACTTGCTCGTCTCAATTATCTATCTGGCTATCAAACTACTCGGTTACTTATAAATTTCAATGCTTGCAGACATAACCGCAGCACTGGGCTGAAAACCGCTTGTTCATTCCTTGTGCTCCTCGTTGGGTTCAGCACCTTACTTATCGAAGGACTGCGATTGAATCCCCCTATACTTGTGGGTCATGCAAGTGCCACCTCCAGCTACAGGATCAACGGTTGAGCGACAAATAAGGTTCGTATATGCATGCTATGCGACAAAACAAATGCAGCGAGACATGACCAAACTACTATACCACTACCGTTTTTTTTACGCTCACGTGGACTAGGAGAGTCCCTACAGCCAGTACCTTTGATTACCAAGCCTTGTGGACCAACCGGCTCGGAGAGACCCGAACACCCCGTATTCCAAGCCCAGAGATCAAGTCTTTCGGAATACGTCACGCTTGGCATCGACACAAATTAAGCAAATCTTTATTACATCGATATGGATACAAGGTTCTGATATAACCGGGATTACAACATGCAACGGCAAACACCAGTGCCTACTCGGTGCGATCTATGCTAGGGCAGCAGAACAACGTCATCGGTCACGGAATTAAACTTATAGCAGCGAAACAAGTGAACAACGCCGAGTGAATGGACTGCCACTCCGCAGGGAACTCTGGCTTGAACGCTGATACGTCTCCAACGATCTATAATTTTTTTATGTTCCATGCTATAATAATTAGGCTATTTGGAGTTTTCATATGCATTAAATGCCTAGTTTATATTATTAGTTTTGGACTAACCTATTAACCATAGAGGCACCAGTGCAGATCATGTTTTGGTTCCTTGTTTTGAGTATTCGCAAAAGGAATACCAAACGAGTCCAAGGATAAAACCTTCGTGATGATTTTTCGCCAAGAAGACAACCAGAAACGTGGAGATGAAGTCGGAGGAAGCCACGAGGCGGTCACAAGCGAAGGGGCAGGTCACCAGTGGGTAGGGCCACGTCCTCCCACCCTTGTGGGCCCTCGTGCACGCCTGACCTAATTTCTTTGCCTATATCATACTTCTACGTCCCCAAACCAAAGGAGAGCCACGAAAACACTGTTTCCAACCGCCGTCAACCATTCTACCGTGAGATACCATCTAGGGCCCTTTTTTTCGGCGTCCTGCGGGAGGGGGATCGATCACACAGGGCTTCTACATGAACTCCATTGCCCTTCGCCGATGACGTGAGTAGTACCATAGCTACCTACGAGTCCTAGCTGGATTAGATATGGCTCTTCTCTCTAGCTGTGAGTCTCATACACCATGTTCTCGCCCCGATGTTCTTAGAGATCTATTCGATTGTGTAATACTTTTTTGCGATTTTTGCCGAGATCCGATGATTGTGGATTATGATCAGCTTATCATGAATAATTATGTTGCATTCTTCCTCTGATTATTATATGCATATTGATATCATTGTAATTCTCTTCGAACTATCGGTTTGGTTTGGCCACAACTAGATTGTTTTTCGTGCAAGCTGGGATGAAGTGCTTAGACTTGTGGTTGCAATCTTGCGGTGTCTTTCCCAGCAGTGACAGTAGGGGTAGCAAGGCAAGTATTGTTATGTTGCCATCGAGGATAAAAGATGGGGTTTCATAATATGCTTACTGAGTTAATACTCGACATATGTCATCTTGCTGAAGGCATTACTTGGTGGTCTTTATGAAAGGAATACTCTAGATGCCAGGGCTGGATAGCGGTTGAGATGTGTGGAGTAGTAATAGTAGTAGAGCCAGGCAGGAGTTTGGTCTACTGACACGAGAAGTGATGCCTAATGCATGATCATTGCCGAGAGATCGTACATAACTTTGCGAGTCTATCAATTGCTCGCAGGAGTAATTTGTTCACACCACCGCCCAATATTTTATATCTAGAGAGAAGACTCGTGAAATCTTATGGCCCCCGGGTCTATTGTCCATCCTATAAGTTCCGATAATATTTTGCAATCTTGAATTTACAGATCTATAAACCAACAAAAATAACCAAAAATATGTTACGTTCGCGTTGACTATCAATCTATCAGATCTAATTTGACAAATAACCGTTGAAGGGATTAACAACCCTTTCTAGGTGGGATGCAAGGTTGTTTGAGTGTGTGAAGAGGTATTCGGTGACTTGGCGTGTTATCCTAATGGATTGATACATTGGTTCGCAAAATGAGGGAAAACTTATCTCTACGTTGATGAATCAAACTTTACTTCGTCAAGGGGAAAACCAACTGAAGCTCAAGAAGTATAGTAGAGGAAGAATTGTAGGGCACCGTTGACGGGGAGATCTACGCAAATGTCTAAGAATTAACAAAGTACCCCTCATAAACTCTCACTCTGAACATTATTCGCCATTTGCCTCGTTTTCCTCTCCCCCACTTCTAAAAGATTTTCGAAAAGATATTGCATTTCTTCGCCCATCTTTCCGTAGTCTTCTTGGCTTTGCCATTTTGTGGGCTATGCGTGAGAGAGTTGTATGCTGCCAGGATGGTCCCCCATCATGTAGCACTCTACCGATAAAAGTCCACAATTTTAAACAAAGGAGGGAGAAAATTAAAAGATGCTTGGATTATAGAGTTTGCAATGCTCAAAATAGATCTACTCGAAAGATATTCTTATTGTCGTTTCTTCTTCGCATTTATGGGGTGTATCATGGGAATAGATAGTTCTAGATACAGACCGAAGGGAAGTTATTGTGGTAATGCAAGACTTTGATCTTGAAAACGCCATGATAGATTGTTAGGCCCACAACCTCTTTGATAATGGAACTGTTTTACCTGAGCAGGTAATACAAAGGCTTGAATTATTGAAAAGTAATATGGCTACTGTTGAGTTGTATTGAAAATTTGGATTAAAAAGAGTCATAATCAGATTACTCAAATATTGGATTCTAAAGGAGGAGTCACTTTAACGAATCTTAGGAAAGGGAACCCATGAGTTACGAAAAGATAGATCAGATTCTACTAGAATGGAAAAGTGAAGAATTATACAACTGGGTTCCGCTTTTTTTAATCTATGAAAATACTCAAAATTCTCCTACTAAGACTGAAACGTTTTATTAGGTTCTAAGAATAAGGTGAATCTTCTAGTAAGATAATGAAGATCTCACATCAATAAGTGTTCACCCCAATTTTCAATCTTATAAGGAACCAATGTTACGAATGAATTCTGATTATGCAGGAGTTGAATCGATAAAACAAAGAATTACTGAGAATTATAAGTAGCAATTGAAGGGATTGCATACCAAGATGACAATATAGATCTTTCGTGTTATGCAAGCTAGGGCGTTAAAACAATAGCGCTGTTGGGAGGGCAACCCAATTTATTTTGTTTTTCTTTGAGGGTTTGTTTTGCAATAAATAATTATAAGTGATGTCGATGAGTGGAGGAGTGTCTTCCCCAACGACCCCGACGACGGCACTGGCCCGGACCCGGCTCACGGCACACCGTACCTGACGAGGAAGGATTGGCTCGACCTCCACTTCGACCGAAAGTAGTTTAGCTTAGTTTAAATTTATGTTTTATGTTTGGTTATGCAAAACTATCTATGTTTATGTTTGAATGCATACTACTTTCGGTTGAACCTGCTTTGAACTTGATCAAATTGAAGTTTACAACGTTAAGTTTAGGGGATCGACTAGAAACGGCCAAAAATTGCTGGAGTATATATATATATCCACTAAGGGTTTTATTCCTTTAACTTTTAAAGGATCGGCTAGAGATGGCCTTATGCCTTGTTTATTTCAGTTCTTCACAATGTGATCCTCTATATGTGCAACTATTTGCCATGCAGTTCAATTTCATCAATAACAGTTTCAACAATACCACTATGAATTATGATATTTGGTTGCTGTTAAGGATATTGCAGTTAACATGCCTTTTTGTTTTTTTAACAATAACTAGTGTACTTTAGACCTGCACAATACCAGTTTGAATGACTATTTGCTTGTTTTCAAATGTTATGCCTGATGCAGTTAACACACCTTTCCACTTCTTGTTTTGTTTAACTAGCGTGCATAAGCCTGCACACTGAAGCTATCATTTGTAGAGTATGTTGTCTACCATGGATATATTTGGTTGATGTTTAGCCTGTTGTGCTTAGCATGACTTTATATGTACTCATACAGGACAATATTGAGAACAGTGTTGTTTTTCATCGAGGTTAGTTTCATCGCATTGCTTATATGTACTCACTGTTCAGGATATCAGTAGCTGGTACCATATAGCCTGGGGGCTGATAAGGGATTAATCGTCGAATCGGACATTTCATTGAATATATCTGCAACCCATTTATCAGTAGCTTAACTTGGGCCATATTTAATATATCTGAGGCTACATAGCAACATGCATTGTATTGAATGGCTAAATATGCAATCCCAGGCTACATAGCAACAAGGAAGAGTGTTACCTTAATGTTCTGATGATGTCTAGATATACATGTAATAAAATCTTATATAATGGGATGGAGGGAGTGTTGTACTACATCATTTTGCAATTGTTGTTTAGCTTCTAATATTAACTTGGTGCTTTTAGGTACATATGTCATTGACAAAGATCCACACTTTGACCATTTCTACGTATGGGGCAATGAGATATTCATGAACCAGCATCAAGTGAGGAAACTGATAAAGATTGTTATTAAAATGGGTCAAAAGATGTCAATCGAACTATTTGTTTACACTTTATGCAAGATAACAGTGAACTGCAGGATGGTAAGTAAGAACCCTGTAGCCTTCTTTTTACTGCCCGTAATGAGTTGTGTTAGATGACAATGTCTGAATCTTTTTTCCTTTGCAGTGGATCCTGAAGCAGTTTACTCAAGATTACCTCTCAAACTACATGATTGGCGGTCGGCCATCACAAGGGGTTGGACTAGAGTCATGTGTGCCTTCTGCATCCAGGAGAGCACAATAGGGCCATTCCGCTTCACCTTGTTCAGCAACCAGAATGTTTGTCGCCTCTTTCTTTACCATCTGTAATAGTACAAGTATAGAACTCTGGTTCATCATTCTTTATTTGGTGCTTATGTAATTCTTAAACATATGTACCTATGAATCGAATAATGCATTGGTTGTTTGAACCTAATGGATATGAATAAAGCTATAGCCTACTTTCAAGTTTAAATTAGGTACAATTTTAAATAGCAGCAATTAAATTAGGACGAAATTACGGTGTGCAGGTCATTACCGCGCACACGGTTAATAAAGCACAGCGTGTGCGATATACATCATAATCCGACATGGTTCACGAAGAGGAAACGTGTGTAACAATGCACACAGTTGCCATTTGCAAAGCATGTGTGATGTTAGACACTATCACATACGGTGCGGGAAAACTAAATGTGTGTGATTGTCTACCTATCGTACACGGTTTATAATCATGAACTGTTTGTGATGTGCCAGGCATCGTAAATGTAGAGCCAGTTTGGTACGTGCCTGGAATCTGCGTCGTTTTAGGTAAACCACAAAACTCCGACAGTGATGGCAATGCGAGCACAAACGAATAGCAAGGATGAAGCATTTGGGATATTCGAGATATCGGAAACGGTAATATAGGGACAACTGTATGCATCAAGGCTCCCTATCCCCGACGGTTTCTGGGTCGTGTGGGAAGGACCCCCCATCGCCCACACTCACTTGGCGACGGTTCCAAATGCCATCGCGGAAAGGGGTTAAAAACCGTTTGTATAGCACCGACGCGTACCAGTATTAGATGATGGGTTGCGAGAGTGACAGAAGCTTAAACCCTAGTTTATGCGCTATTCCGTAAGGGGCTGATTTGGATCCAAAAGTTTAATGCTATGGTTAGATTTATTCTTAATACTTTTCTCGTAGTTGCGGATGCTTTCGAGGGGGTTAATCATAAGTAGGAGGTTTGTTCAAGTAAGAACATCACCTAAGCACCGGTCCACCCACATATCAAATTATCAAAGTAGCGAACGCAAATCAAACCAACATGATGAAAGTGACTGGATGAAAGTCCCATGTACCCTCAAGAACACTTTGTTTACCATAAGAGACCGTTTTGGCCTGTCCTTTGCCTCAAAAGGATTGGGCTACCTTGCTGCACTTTTTTACCATTACCGTTACTTGCTCGTTACAAATTATCTTGCTATCAAACTACTCGTTACTTATAATTTCAATGCTTGCAGACATTACCTTGCTGAAAACCGCTTGTCATTTCCTTCTGCTCCTCGTTGGGTTCGACACTCTTACTTATCGAAAGGACTGCGATTGATCCCCTATACTTGTGGGTCATCAATGCCACCTACACTCACAGGATCAACGGTTAGCGACAAGATAATGAGTCTATATGCATGCTATGCGACAAACAAATGCAGCAGACTGACAAGACTCTATACTACCGTTTTTTAACGCTCACGTGGACTAGGGAGTCCTACAGCCAGACCTGCTCTGATACCAAGCCTTGTGGCACCCCGGCTCGGAGAGACCGGAACACCCCGTATTCCAGCCCAGAGATCAAGTCTTCTGGAATACGGCACTGCTTGGCATAGAACAAATTAGCTCTTTATTACAATCGATATGGATACAAGGGTTCTGATATAACAGGGAATTACAACAGCACGGCAACACCATGCCTACTCAGGTTGCTCTATGCTAGCAGCAGAACAACTCATAGCAGCGGAATAACTTATAGCAGCGAAACAGTGAACAACGACGATGATGGACTCCACTCCGCAGGGACTCTGGCTGGAACGCTGATACGTCTCCAACGTATCTATAATTTTTTATTGTTCCATGCTATTATATTATCTATTTTGGATGTTTTATATGCATTAATATGCTATTTTATATTATTTTTGGGACTAACCTATTAACCTAGAGCCCAGTGCCAGATCATGTTTTTTCCTTGTTTTTGAGTTTCGCAGAAAAGGAATACCAAACAGAGTCCAAATGGAATAAAACCTTCGTGATGATTTTTCTTCGACCAGAAGACAACCAGAAGACTTGGAGATGAAGTCGGAGGAGCCACGAGGCGGCCACAAGGACGAAGGGCGCGCCCAGGGGGTAGGGCACGCCTCCCACCCTTGTGGGCCCCTCGTGCACCTCCTGACCTAATTTCTTTGCCTATATATACTCTTATATCCCCAAACCAACAGAGAGAGCCACGAAAACACTTTTCCACCGCCGCAACCTTCTGTACCCGTGAGATCCCATCTAGGGGCCTTTTTCGGCGTCCTGCCGGAGGGGGATTCGATCACACAGGGCTTCTACATGAACTCCATTGCCCTTCCGATGAAGCGTGAGTAGTTTACCATAGACCTACGAGTCCATAGCTAGTAGATAGATGGCTTCTTCTCTCTCTGTGATTCTCAATACCATGTTCTCCCCGATGTTCTTAGAGATCTATTCGATGTAATACTTTTTTGCGATGTGTTTGCCGAGATCCGATGAATTGTGGATTTATGATCAGCTTATCTATGAATATTATTTGAATCTCCTCTGAATTATTTTATGCATGATTTGATATCATTGTAATTCTCTTCGAACTATCGGTTTGGTTTGGCCAACTAGATTGGTTTTTCTTGCAATGGGAGAAGTGCTTAGCTTTGGGTTCAATCTTGCGGTGTCCTTTCCCAGTGACAGTAGGGGTAGCAAGGCACGTATTGTATTGTTGCCATCGAGGATAAAAAGATGGGGTTTTCATCATATTGCTTGAGTTAATTCCTCTACATCATGTCATCTTGCTTAATGCATTACTTTGTTCTTTATGAACTTAATACTCTAGATGCATGCTGGATAGCGGTTGATGTGTGGAGTAATAGTAGTAGATGCAGGCAGGAGTTGGTCTACTTGACACGGACGTGATGCCTATATTCATGATCATTGCCTTAGATATCGTCATAACTTTGCGCTTTTCTATCAATTGCTCGGCAGTAATTTGTTCACCCACCGTAATATTTTCTATCTCGAGAGAAGCCTCTAGTGAAATCTATGGCCCCCGGGTCTATTGTCCATCCTATAAGTTCCGATAATATTTTGCAATCTTGAATTTACAGATCTATAAACCAACAAAAATAACCAAAAATATGTTACGTTCGCGTTGACTATCAATCTATCAGATCTAATTTGACAAATAACCGTTGAAGGGATTAACAACCCTTTCTAGGTGGGATGCAAGGTTGTTTGAGTGTGTGAAGAGGTATTCGGTGACTTGGCGTGTTATCCTAATGGATTGATACCTTGGTTCTCAAACTGAGGGAAATACTTATCTCTACTTTGCTGCATCACCCTTTACTCTTCAAGGGAAAAACCAACGCAAGCTCAAGAAGTAGCAGGAAGAATTTCTGGCACCGTTGCCGGGGAGATCTACGCCAAGTCAAGACATACCAAGTACCCATCATAAACTCTCATCTCTTGCATTACATTATTCGCCATTTGCCTCTCGTTTTCCTCTCCCCCACTTCTAAAATGATTTTCGAAAAGATATGCCTTTTCTTCGCCCCTCTTCCGTTAGTCTTCTTTGTTTGCCTTTTGTGTGCTCATGCGTTAGATCGTTTGTCTTGCTTTCATGGATAGTCCTCCCATCATTGTTAGCACTCCCGATAATGAAGTCCTCAATTTTAAACAAAGGGAGGGAGAAAATTTAAAAGATGCTTGGTATAGAGTTTGCAATGCTCAAAATAGATCTACTCGAAAGCAATCTATTGTCGTTCTTCTTCGCAATTTTTATGTGGGTGTTACTCCTTGGAATAGATATGTTCTAGATACCATTACCGAAGGGAATTTCTTGGGTAGCCATACTTTTGATTCTTACAACGCCATGATAGATTTGTTAGGCCCACCACCTCTTTTGATCAATGGAACTGTTTTAACCTTGGAGCATGTAATACAAAGGCTTGATATTATTGAAAATAATATTGCTACTGTTGAGTTGATTGAAAATTTGGATAAAAAGATTCATAATCAGATTACTCAATATGGATCTAAAGTAGGAGTCACTTTAAAGAATCTTAGGGAAAGGGAACCCATAGTTAACGAAAAGATAGATCAAGATTCTACTAGAATTGGAAAATTGAAGATATTATTACCAACTTGGGTTCCGCTTTTTCCTCTATTAAAACTACTCAAAATCTTCCTCCTACTAAGATTGCCAAGTTTACTTATGTTCCTAAGAATAAGGGTGAATCTTCTAGTAAAGATAATGAAGATCTCAAATCAATAAGTGTTCACCCCAATTTTTTCAATCTTATTAAGGAACCAATTGTTACGAATGAATTTCTTGATTTATTGCCTAGGAGTTTGATTATCGATAAAACCAAAGAATCTCCTATGAATTATAAGTATGCAATTGAAGGATTGCATACCAAAGATGACAATACCTAGATCTATTCGTGTTTTATGCCTAGCTAAGGGCGTTAAACAATAGCGCTTGTTGGGAGGCAACCCAATTTTATTTTTGTTTTTTATTTTTAGGTTCTGTTTTGCAATAAATAATTCATCTAGCCTCTGGTTAGATGTGGTTTTGTGTTTTAATTAGTGTTTGTGCCAAGTAAGACCTTTGGGATGGCTTATGGTGATAGTTGATTTGATCCTGCTGAAAAACAGAAACTTTTGTGCCCAGTCCCAGAATTATTTAAATTCACTAGGGCGTGGGAAAACTCTGAATTTTGTACACAAGATTGATATACAAATTTTCTCTGTTGTCCTAATTTTTAAGAATTTTTGGAGTTACATAAGTATTAGAACAATTCGGATCTTCGCAGACTGTTCTGTTTTTGACAGATTCTGTTTTCTATGTGTTGTTTGCTTATTTTGATGAATCTATGGGTAGTATCGGGGGGTATGAACCATGGAAAAGTTGGAATAAAGTAGATATTACACCAATATAAATAAATAATGAGTTCACAACAGTACCGAAAGTGGTGATTTATTTTCTTATACTAACGGAACTTATGTGATTTTTCTGTTGGGTTTTGTGTTGTGAAGTTTTCAAGTTTTGGGTAAGGATTTGATGGACTATGGAATAAGGAGTGGCAAGAGCCTAAGCCTGGGGATGCCCAAGGCACCTCAAGGTAATATTCAAGGACAACCAAGAGCCTAAGCTTGGGGATGCCCCGGAAGGCATCCCCTCTTTCGTCTTCGTCTATCGGTAACTTTACTTGAGGCTATATTTTTATTCACCACATGATATGTGCTTTGCTTGGAGCGTCTTGTATGATTTGAGTCTTTGCTTTTTAGTTTGCCACAATCATCCCTGATGTATACACCTTTTGAGAGGTACACGCATGAATTGTGATTTATTAGAATACTCTATGTGCTTCACTTGTATCTTTTGAGCTAGGCAATTTTGCTCTAGTGCTTCAATTATATCTTTTTAGAGCACGGCGGTGGTTTTATTTTATAGAAATTGATGAACTCTCATGCTTCACTTATATTATTTTGAGAGTCTTTAAACAGCATGGTAATTTGCTTTGGATATAAATTTAGTCCTAATATGATAGGCATCCAAGAGGGATATAATAAAAACTTTCATATAAAGTGCATTGAATACTATGAGAAGTTTGATTCCTTATGATTGTTTTGAGATAAGAAGATGGTGATATTAGATTCATGCTAGTGAGTAATTGTGAATTTGAGAAATATTGTGTTAAAGTTTGTGATTCCCGTAGCATGCACGTATGGTGAACCGTTATGTGATGAAGTCAGAGCATGATTTATTTTTGATTGTCTTCCTTATGAGTGGCGGTCGGGGACGATTGATGGTCTTTTCCTACCAATCTATCCCCCTAGGAGCATGCGCATAGTACTTCCTTGTGATAACTAATAGATTTTTGCAATAAGTATGTGAGTTCTTTATGACTAATGTTGAGTCCATGGATTATACGCACTCTCACCCTTCCACCATTGCTAGCCTCTCTAGTACCGCGCAACTTTCGCCGGTGCCATAAACCCACCATATACCTTCCTCAAAACAGCCACCATACCTACCTATTATGGCATTTCCATAGCCATTCCTAGATATATTGCCATGCAACTTTCTACCGTTCCGTTTATTATGACACGCTCCATCATTGTCATATTGCTTTGCATGATCTTGTAGTTGACATCGTATTTGTGGCAAATCCACCGTTCATAATTCTTTCATACATGTCACTCTTGATTCATTGCACATCCTGGTACACCGCTGGAGGCATTCATATAGAGTCATATTTTGTTCTAAGTATCGAGTTGTAATTCTTGAGTTGTAAGTAAATAAAAGTGTGATGATCTTCATTATTAGAGCATTGTCCCATGTGAGGAAAGGATGATGGAGACTATGATTCCCCCACAAGTCGGGATGAGACTCCGGACAAAAAATAATAATAAAAAAAGAGGCCAATAAAAATGAGAGAAGGCCTAAATAAAAAAAATGAGAGAAAAGAGAGAAGGGGCAATGCTACTATCCTTTTACCACACTTGTGCTTCAAAGTAGCACCATAATCTTCATGATAGAGAGAGTCTCCTATATTGTCACTTTCATATACTAGTGGGAATTTTCATTATAGAACTTGGCTTGTATATTCCAATGATAGGCTTCCTCAAATTGCCCTAGGTCTTCGTGAGCAAGCGAGTTGGATGCACACCCACTTAGTTTCTTTTTGAGCTTTCATAAACTTATAGCTCTAGTGCATCCGTTGCATGGCGATCCCTACTCACTCACATTGATATCTATTGATGGGCGTCTCCATAGCCCGTTGATACGCCTAGTTGATGTGAGATTATCTCCTTCTTTTTGTCTTCTCCACAACCACCATCTATTCCACCTATAGTGCTATGTCCATGGCTCACGCTCATGTATTGCGTGAAAGTTGAAAAAGTTTGAGAACATCAAAAGTATGAAAAAATTGCTTGGCTTGTCATCGGGGTTGTGCATGATTTAAATATTTTATGTGATGAAGATGGAGTATAGCCAGACCATATGATTTTGTAGGATAAGCTTTCTTTGGCCATGTTATTTTGAGAAGACATAATTGCCTTGTTAGTATGCTTGAAATATTATTGTTTTTATGTCAATATTAAACTTTTGTTTTCAATCATACGGATCTGAACATTCATGCCACAATAAAGAAATTACATGGATAAATATGATAGGTAGCATTCCACATTAAAAATTTTGTTTTTATCATTTACCTACTCGAGGATGAGCAGGAATTAAGCTTGGGGATGCTTGATACGTCTCCAACGTATCTATAATTTTTGATTGTTCCATGCTATTATATTATCTGTTTTGGATGTTTTATATGCATTAATATGCTATTTTATATTATTTTTGGGACTAACCTATTAACCTAGAGCCCAGTGCCAGTTCCTGTTTTTTTTCCTTATTTTTGAGTTTCGCAGAAAAGGAATACCAAACAGAGTCCAAACGGAATAAAACCTTCGTGATGATTTTTCTTGGACCAGAAGACTTGGAGATGAAGTCGGAGGAGCCACGAGGCGGCCACAAGGACGGAGGGCGCGCCCAGGGGGGTAGGGCGTGCCCCCATCCTTGTGGGCCCCTCGTGCACCTCCTGACCTAATTTCTTTGCCTATATATACTCTTGTATCCCCAAACCAACAGAGAGAGCCATGAAAACACTTTTCCACCGCCGCAACCTTCTGTACCCATGAGATCCCATCTAGGTGCCTTTTCCGGTGTCCTGCCGGAGGGGGATTCGATCATGGAGGGCTTCTACATCAACTCCATTGCCCTTCCGATGAAGCGTGAGTAGTTTACCACAGACCTACGGATCCATAGCTAGTAGCTAGATGGCTTCTTCTCTCTCTTTGATTCTCAATACCTTGTTCTCCTCGATGTTCTGGAGATCTATTCGATGTAATACTTTTTTGCGATGTGTTTGCCGAGATCCGATGAATTGTGGATTTATGATCAGCTTATCTATGAATATTATTTGAATCTCCTCTGAATTCTTTTATGCATGATTTGATATCTTTGTAATTCTCTTCGAACTATCGGTTTGGTTTGGCCAACAAGGTTGGGTTTTCTTGCAATGGGAGAAGTGCTTAGCTTTGGGTTCAATTTTGCGGTGTCCTTTCCCAGTGACAGTAGGGACAGCAAGGCACGCATTGTATTGTTGCCATCGAGGATAAAAAGATGGGGTTTTCATCATATTGCTTGAGTTAATTCCTCTACATCATGTCGTCTTGCTTAATGCGTTACTCCGTTCTTTATGAACTTAATATTCTAGATGCATGCTGGATAGCGGTAGATGTGTGAAGTAATAGTAGTAGATGCAGGCAGGAGTCGGTCTACTTGACACGGACGTGATGCCTATATTCATGATCATTGCCTTAGATATCGTTATAACTTTGCGCTTTTCTATCAGTTGCTCGGCAGTAATTTGTTCACCCACCGTAATATTTTCTATCTCAAGAGAAGCCTCTAGTGAAATCTATGGCCCCGGGGTCAATTTTCCATCATATAAGTTTTTGATCTACTATTTTGCAATCTTTTACTTTCCGATCTATAAACCAAAAATACCAAAAATATTTACTTTATCGTTTATCTATCTCTATCAGATCTCACTTTTGCAAATAACCGTGAAGGGATTGACAACCCCTTTATCGCGTTGGGTGCAAGTTGTTTGATTGTTTGTGTAGGTATTCGGTGACTTGTGCATTGTCTCCTACTGGATTGATACCTTGGTTCTCAAACTGAGGGAAATACTTATCTCTACTTTGCTGCATCACCCTTTCCTCTTCAAGGGAAAAACCAACGCAAGCTCAAGAAGTAGCAAACATGTATCCTAGCTCGCAAACTCGGGATCCATGACAAACAAGCAAGCAGACAAGGCATGACCTGCAAACTGGCATGACACGCCAGGTCAGTACATTGAATGTACTTGCAAGCTCACAGTAACCAAAGCAATCAAGACAAACAACATCATGGAATTTACAGGTTAAAGCAATGATGAACATGATACCACTAGAACATAATAAGCATTGCATGAACATGTTGAACATAACACATCTAGCATCACATGAAATGAGCATGGCAATGTTACTCATGATATGCACAACATGATACTAGCATGCAGCATACTTAACATGATCCACTTACTCTGTTCGGGGTTACCTTGTAACCACCACATATACCACTTACCATCATGGACATCACACGATCACCTCAAGATCAAATCAAGCTTGGTATTAACAATACCGTAGTAATCATTACATGACCACAAGGAGCTTGATCCTTACCCGTGATTACCGCATAACACCACAAACATCAACCAGCTTCGGTATCCACGATACCATTGTGATCCTCTCACGATCACATAAAGATCAACCAACTTCTTTCCTCATCGAACCAGGGTTATAATTAAACAGGTTATTATTTCTGTTGACCCATAGAGTGACCTACTACGAACTGGGCCCTTATCCACGGGCACGGCTATCAATAGATTAAACACTCTGCAGAGGTTAGTACACTGTACCCACACCACAGAACCCATGGCCTCGTATTCCCATTCGGGTGGACCAACGGCATTCCGACAAAACCGATCTATTGCCATGACACTCTCCCGGCCACTCCGACAAACTCCCCTTTGGGCTAAGTCATGGGTGGCCCCGATGTCACCTCATGACATCCAACGGCCACCCTCGTGGCAAAACAAAAATGGTCCCAAACGGGGACAAGAGCGCTCAAACCAACATGGGCACACAAGGCTTATGTCCGTCTACCTGATCAGGGTAGCGCGCCCCCATAACCTTCCCTAGTTGGAGGCACCGGCGAGAGGCATGACAACAAACCCAATCAGGGCCCCCCCATAAAGGCAAGTGTGGCTGCACTGGTTAGCTCAATTCGATGGCACTATGACTCAGCCAACAGATGTTCAAGTTCGATTAATGTCCGGTTAAGCTTGAAAAGTAAATAGCTGAGCCATAATAACATGATGAAATAATAATGCACATGAGTATGATATCAACATAAGCATGGATGGGAAGCATAACCATTTAACATGTCAACAACAATAAATCATTTACTCTATTGGCTACAGATGAGCATGGCATACCGAGCACAAGTATAACACTACACATGAGCATGGCATGACCACTAGTATCAACAATAAATACCAGAATAGAGCATGGTAATATTAGCAAGTACTCATTTAACCCAATAGATGAAAATGATCATGGCATAAAGATAAGCATGGATTCACAAGCATATATAAAGCACTCACAAAATATTAGCATGCACAAAATATTTTATTGTTCAAGTAGAAAACCAATACTATTGCAAGGCTCACATGCAAGTGGCTGTCGTGGCTTGCCTGGGGTGACGAAGGCTCTGGGGAGAAGTGCGGTGAAGTCGCGGAACAATTCACCGGAACACTTCTCTCTCGGAGGGGGCTAGATAAGGGCAAGGGCGTAAAGGTCATTTTCATAGTGGGACCACCAAATGAAAATGATACCAACAGATAGAGTTCGACGAGACGAAGAAGTAGGCATTGGATTCACCTCAAACGGAGTTACGGTCGCGAAGATACGAGAGGTGGAAGATTAGGGACCAATCTATAAATATTCCTCCACAAACAGGCCCCTGGCTAAAAAACAGAATGTGCCTTTGCAGGAAATACGTCTTCTGCACAGGAAAACGACTTCTCAACCGAAGTAGATTCAACATACGCTTTCCCTAAATGAAAACATATTTGCAGAAAAACCGTTTCCACTTAAAACAGAGATGGGCCCGGCCCAGAGTCACTTACAAGCGGGGCCCAGGGGCAGGGGGTCTGGCGCTGCCATCGTCTTCCTCCTCCTGTTCCCCCGACAGGAAACAGAGGAGGGGGCGAGGCAGCGCGCTGCCGGCGGTGGCCCGGCCGGCTCCGGCCGTCTCCGGCTGAGCGGATAGCACCGGCGAGATCGGGAGGCCACGCCGCTTCCGTCCAGGGCCTCACACGCGCCGGGGAGAGGCCAGGGCGACGGTGACGAGGAACAACAGAGAGGGGGCGGGTGACGGCCAGATGAGGGGCACGCAGCCACTAGGCACTCCGGCGAGGGGCGAGGGGTTGGGAAGGCTCAGAGGGACGAGGAGAAGAAGATGGCGAGGTCAGGGAGGAGTGGAGGGGCTCAGTTCGCTCGATTTTCGCGGTGGCCAGAGGCGTCCACGGTGAACAGAGACAAAGCGAGGCCGTTCCGGTGGACTAGAGAAGTGGGGACGAGAGAGGTGAGGTGCGGGAGAGGACAGGGGTGCCTTATATAGGCCAGGGGAGGCTCTGGAGAGCTCGAGGGCGCTCGGGCATCACAACAATGGAGGTGGGGTAGTGGTCAGGTCATGGGCACGGCTGCCGGCAGTAGACGACGGCAAAACAGGAGAGGGGCAGAGCACAGTGCGAAGCAGTGGCTCACGGGGAAGCTCTAGGACAAAGAGATGCATCGAGACGACGAAGGAATGGAGGAGCACAGCGCCACGGTTTCCAGAGCGCGTTGGTTTGGCACGTCTGCACCATGATCACCGCGCGAACACGGCGGTGACACGTGCGCTGGGCTACCAAACGATGTCTGGGAGATAGACCATCTTACCCCGAGTGCCAAGGAAGAAACAACTAAGGGCAGGGGCAAAGAAGAGAAATGCACTTGGCTCCAAAGCAGAACAGCAACAACCTGTTTGTGCTGTGCTGGGGGGACACACGCTTGAGGATGAAGGAACTGGTTTGTCTGGGGTAGATCACATGCTAAGATGACTGTGCTGGCCAAAACTCAGACGAAATGGAGATGTCTAGATGGCATTTGCTGTAGAAAATGCCCCACTTGTCAGAATTGCAAGATATGAAGTAGCACTCTCATACTTGCTTGGAATGAGCTGAAACTTGGCAAGGCACAATGATTTGCGCAAATGGAGGTGCCATAAAAGTTTCATACCATTTGCATACACCAAAATGGTACTTGCTTCACAATGCAGCTCTCTAGACAGAATTTAAGAAAAATTGCTGAGGGAAAATGGATATATAAAATGAGTCCAAATTTTGGGGAGAGAGTTTATATGGGTAGGATCATGCCCTGGTAAATTTTCAACAAAAATGAAGCAATATAAAATATAGTTGCTTCACAACCTGAAAATCTGACCAGAAACCAAGATTTGATGCTGAGCTCACATAGAGTGATGACATGATCCCAAATCATGAGGTGAGTGATTATTTGATCATATGAAGAACCTTGCAAAATTTCAACTCATTTGGATTACCCTAGCTAGTACTTCCTTTACAAAGGCTTCCTCAGACAGGAACTTTGAAAATTTATTGAGTAAGGTTCACTAGGAAAATTAAGTTGAATTTTGGCATGGGGCAATGATATGGACAGGAAAAGGTGTCCAAAAAGTTTGGAGTCAATCAAGCAAAGATAAATGACACTTCCTTCTCAAAAAGCCACTTACGGCAGAATGAGAAAAGGAATATTTGTGAAATATCTTTGATGATGCCAAGGAAGGGTTTTGACATATCTGTGGAAGATATGACCCAAACAATTTATGAGAATTATTTGGGAATTTTGTGGATGACATAAAGGTAGGTTGCTTCACAACCTAGGGCAAACAGGGATATTCCTTTAATAGAAAAAGGAATGTTCCCAAGAAAAAGAATTTGGGTTTGTGCTAAGATGGGAAATGGGATGACCTTGTGATGGTTTTGAGGATGACAAGCCACTTGGGAGCCTGCGAAGAGATGGTCTTCCCAGGTTTCAGGACCACAGAGCCACAGAAAAAGAAATCCAAATCAAAATCCATATAGAAAATCAAAAGAAAAAGAAAGGGCCAAAATCCAGGGTGTCACAAAACATCACTTAGCTGTTTTCCAAAGGCTACAACTATTGTTCTATACATCCTATGGGTTAGTGCCTTATATCAATATTGATCACTCTCCTGTGATTTACAAGATAGTATCAATTGCATCTCTGCTAGAGTCCATTAGCTTGCTCAAAACTTTGTTTGAAAAGTGCACCTTGATATTAATTCTAGAAACTGTTATAATTTACAAACTTTGTTAGATGATTGCCATTGATCTATAGTTCTAATGGAGACACTTCATATAAGTGTTTTACTCTACATATGAATATTTTCTATATACATCAATCCATACATACATACATACATACATACATACATACATACATACATACATACATACATACATACATACATGGACAAAAAAATTCTATGAACATAAAAAATTCTATTAACAAAAATAATCATCATATCAACATTTTCTATATACATCCATCCATCCATCCATACATACATACATACATGGAAAAAAAATTCTATGAACATAAAAAAATTTAAGAACAAAAAAAGTGCTAAGTGTTGGGGCGGCTAGCAGAGAGCGGGGGCGGCGGTTAAGCAGCAGGGCAGGGGCGGCGGCGGCAGTGCAGGGGAAGGGGGCGGAGCTGACTGGGGGTGGTGTCGGAGCAGGGAGCGGCCGCGGGCGTCGGGGCAGGGCTCGGCGGCATCGGGGCAGGGCTCGGCGGCGTTGGGGCATGGAGCGGCGGCCGGCGTTGGGGTCAGGGCAGGGACGACGATGAGGAGCGGGCGGAGCAGCCTGGCGGCGTCGGGGGCAGGGCTCGGCGATGTTGGGGGAAGAAGAACTGAGATTTGGAGAAAACTGCTAAGTGCTGCTTATATAGCCCCACCTTTAGTCCCGGTTGGTGGCACCAACTGGGACTAAAGGCCACCCTTTCGTCCCGATTGGAGCCACCAACTGGGACTAAATGTCAATTTCAGCAGCCCAAAGGGCGGGAAGCACAGACCTTTAGTCCCGGTTGGTGGCTCGAACCGGGACGAAAGGGGCCTTTAGTCCCGGTTGGTGGCTCGAACCGGGACGAAAGGGGCCTTTAGTCCCGGTGCGGGCCACCAACCGGGACTGGAGGCTGTGCTGCCGCAGCCAAAAGTTTAGTCCCACCTCGCTAGTTGAGAGGGGCTCGGAGTGGTTTATAAGCGCTGCTGCCGCTACCCTCTGGAACTCCTCTCTAATGCAGGCAGTACATGCATATCTCACGCCCAGTTGGGCCTGCTTGCACTGCGGGCCTGCATCCTGGCCCATTTGTAGGGTTTCTAGTCGTATGCAGGCCGTGGTGGCTAGTAGGCTGGCCTTTTTTTTATTTTTTGCATATGTTATGTTTTTAAATTTTTAGTGTTATTTTTTGCATATGTTATTTTTAGTTATATAATTTTAGTTGCATAAATTTTATATAATTTTAGTTGCATAAGTTTTACTTTTTATTGATTCGTTTTAGTTGATTCCTTTTTCTATTAGAGTTTTATAAAAGCTTTTTAGTTTGCTATTAAAGTTTGTAACAAAAAATACTTTATGAAAATTCTTTTTACTATTAAAGTTTTTAGCAAAAAATACTTTGATAATTTTAGTTAATATTATTTTGATTCTTTTTAGTTGATTCTTTTTTCTATTGAAGAATATTATATTTTAATTGATTCTTTTTAGTTCATTCTTTTTGCTATTAGAGTTTTATAACAGCTTTTTAGTTCATTCTTTTTGCTATTAGAGCTTTATAAAAGCTTTTTAGTTCATTCTTTTTGCTATTAGTTCATTCTTTGAGCTAAATGACCCTAAAATTGAAAAGCACTACAAATGAATTCTGAAAAGGTTGAAACATGGCATGGTATCATAATTTCACCCACATAGCATGTGCTAAAAAGTTGAGAGGGTTACGGGAAAACTGCATGCACTTCGTGTACAAACTGGACAATCTCTTTCGAAGTATTAGGGTTTCGAACGAAAACTCATCTACTACAAAGGGATTTCATTTTTTTAAACTGCATGCGCCCTGATGGGTTGTGCCAACCCCGGTGGCCTCCCGCACCGCCTGTTTGCTCTATAAATACCCCAATATTCCAGAAAACCTAGGGGAGTCGACGAAAATCAATTACTGCTGCCGCAAGTTCCAAAAACCACATATCCAATCTAGATACCATCACGGAGGGGTTCATCATCCTCATTGGTGCCTCTCCGATGATGCGTGAGTAGTTCATTGTAGACCTACGGGTCCGTAATTAGTAGCTAGATGGCTTCCTCTCTCTCTTTTGATTCTCAATACAATGGTCTCTTGGAGATCTATTTGATGTAACTCTTTTTGCGGTGTGTTTGTTGGGATCCGATGAACTTTGAGTTTATG
>CM022301.1:579394612-579675489 GCA_011799875.1 Thinopyrum elongatum | reverse complement strand
TTGAACACTCTTCCAAACCCACTTCAATATTATTGCAAACATATTCATTATGAGGCTTAAATAAATTTTCAAGATCATAAGAATCATTACACCCCAATCATGATCATTGCAATAGTAGGTGGACCTAGCAATATTTCCATCCCCAAGCTTTGGGGTTCTTGATATTATTAGCACATTGACATTAATCGAATTTATAATAACATCATTGCAATCATGCTTTTCATTCAAGGAGAGATCATGAATCACTTTATAAATTCCTTCGTTTAACACTTCATCCACTTTTCAGATTCATAATCTCAGCAAAACTTCATGAGATAATCAGTGAACTCAATTACTAGCATTGGTTCATCATAATTGGATCTTTGAAAAGATACAAGTGGATGAGGATCCATAACAATATATTTTTGAGCAAGAGAAGAGCAACAAAAAGAAGGCACATGGCAACCCAAGCAAACTGAGATCTGACAAGAAAAAGGCTAACGAAAACGAGGTGAATAAAACTGACAAATTTTGTGAAGTGGCGGAGATCAAAATGAGAGGCAAATGGCAAATAATGTAATTGCAAGGAGATGAGATTTGTGATTGGAACCTGTAGATGTTTTATGTGTTCCTCCGGCAATGGCCCAAATTTGGCAAACGGACCGGGGGACTATCTTGACTTGATCCTCCCCGGTAACGGCGCCAAAAATTCTTTTGATTGCGGCTTGAACTACGTCGGTATTTCCTAAGAGGAAGGATATTGCAGCACAACTACGGTAGGTATTTCCCTTACAGTGATGAGACCAGGTTCGAACTAGAAGAGGACCATGCAACACCACGTAAACAGCTCCTGCACACACAAAACCATACTTGCAACCCGACGTAAGAGAGGGGTTGTCAATCCCTCACGGGTAAAAGGATAGGTAAAATTGTAGTAGATTGTATAATAGAATCTCCGGGAACCGAGATAAAATAAATAAATAAAATGCAGCAAGGTATTTTTGTGTTTTTGGATTAAAGATCTGAAAATAAAAGAAAATAAAAATAGATCTCGAAGGCAAATATATTAAGAAGACCCGGGGGCGTAGATTTCACTAGTGGCTTCGCTCAAAAAAATAGCATACAGTAGGTAAACAAATTACTGTTGGGCAATTGAGATCTTCAACTAATCATGATGATATCCAGGCAATGATCATTATATAGGCACACGTCCAAGATATTAGAACCGACTCCTGCCTGCATGTACTACTATTACTCCACACATCGACCGCTATCCAGCATGCATCTAGTGTATTAAGTTCATGGAGAATGGATTATGCAATAAGAATGATGACATGATGTAGACAAGATCTATTTATGTAGAAATAGACCCCATCTTGTTACCTTAATGCAATGATACATACTTGTGTTCCCCTTCTGTCACTGGTCAAGCACGTAAGATCGAACCCATCACAAAGTACCTCTTCCATGGCAGAAAAAATGATCTAGTTGGCCTAACTAACCAAAGATTCAAGAAGAAATACAGGCTATAAGCAATCATGCATATAAGAGATCAAAAGACTCAAATAACTTTCATGGATAAAAACATAGATCTGATCATAAACTCAAAGTTCATTGGATCCCAACACAACACCCGCAAAAAGAGTTACATCAAATAGATCTCCAAGAGACCATTGTATTGAGAATCAAAAGAAGAGAGGAAGCCATCTAGCTACTAATACGGACCCGATAGGTCTACAATGAACTACTCACGCATCATCGGAGAGCACCAATGAGGATGATGAACCTCCTCCGTGATGGTTCTAGATTGGATATGTGGTTTTGGAACTTGCGGCAGCAGTAATTGATTTCGTCGACTCCCCTAGGTTTTCTGGAATATTGGGGTATTATAGAGCAAACAGGCGGTGCGGGAGGCCACCGGGGTGGCACAACCCCCATCGGGCGCATGCAGTTTAAAAAATGAAATCCTTTGTAGTAGTGATTTTCGTTCGAAACCCTAATACTTCGAAAGATATTGTCGTTTGTACACGAAGTGCATGCAGTTTTCCGTAACCCCTCTCAACTTTTTAGCACATGCTATGTGGGGTGAAATTATGATACCATGCCATGTTTTCAACCTTTTCAGAATTCATTTGTAGTGCTTTTTCAATTTTAGGGTCATTTAGCTCAAAGAGACTAATAAGCAAAAAGAATGAACTAAAAGCTTTTATAAGCCTAATAGCAAAAGAATGAACTAAAAAGTCTGTTATAAAACTCTAATAGCAAAAAGAATGACTAAAAGAATCAATTAAAATATAATATTCTTCAATAGAAAAAGAATCAACAAAAAGAATCAAAATAATATACTAAAATTATCAAAGTATGTTTTGCTAAAAACTTTAATAGTAAAAAGATTTTCATAAGTATTTTTTTGTTACAAACTTTAATAGCAAACTAAAAGCTTATAAAACTCTAATAGAAAAAGGAATCACAAAACGAATCAATAAAAAGTAAAACTTATGCAACTAAAATTATATAAAATTTTGCAACTAAAATTATATAACTAAAAATAACATATGCAAAAAATAACACTAAAAATTTAAAAACGATAACATATGCAAAAAATAAAAAAAAGCCAGCCTACTAGCCACCACGGCCTGCATCGACTAGAAACCCTACAAATGGGCCAGGATCAGGCCCGCAGTGCAAGCAGCCACTGGGCGTGAGAATATGCAGGTATGCCTGCATTAGAGAGAGTTCCAGAGGGTATCGGCAGCAGCGCTTATAAACCACTCCGAGCCCCTCTCAACTAGCAGGTGGGACTAAACTTTTGCTGCGCAGCACAGCCTCCAGTCCCGTTGGTGGCCCGCACCGGGACAAAGGCCCCTTCGTCCCGTTCGACACCACCGGGACAAAGGCCCCTTTTCGTCCCGTTCGAGCCACCAACCGGGACTACAAGGTTCTGTGCTTACCCCGCCCTTTGGGCTGCTGAATTGACATTTATCCCCAGTTGGGGCTCCATCGGGACGAAAGGGTGCCTTTAGTCCCAGTTGGTGCCACCAACCGGGACTAAAGGTGGGGCTATATAGCGCACTTAGCAGTTTTTCTCTCCAAATCTCAGTTCTTCTACCCCAACATCGCCGAGCCCTGCCCCCGACGCCGCCAGGCTGCTCGCTCCGCGCTCCTCATCCCGTCCCTGCCCTGACCCCAACGCCGGCCGCCGCTCCATGCCCCAACGCCGCCGAGCCCTGCCCCGATGGCCCGCCCGAGCCCTGCCCCCCGACGCCCGGCGCTCTCCCTCTCCTACACAACCAACCCCCATTCATGCTTCCTCCCCGCCTCCCCTGCACTGGCCGTTCCTCCAGGCCTGCCCTGCTCGCCCCGGTCACTGGGTCCTTCCTTCCTTCTTCCTCCACCTCTCTCCGCAGACCCGTCTCGTCTCTCTGCCTAGCCGCCCCCACTTGCACTTTTTTGTTCTTTAAAATTTTTTATGTTCATATAAATTTTTTTCCATTTGTATGTATGTAGTTGGATTGATGGGATGTATGTAATATAGAAATGTTGATATGATGATTATTCACTATTTCGGAAGAGTGTCAACTTTGCATGCATGTGGATCATGAAAAGAAAATTTTATTTGATAGCTATATTATTGAATTTGATTATGATCCTACATGTAATTATTATGAGAGAGGAAAATATGGTTGTAGAAATTTTCATGTTACTAAATTACCTCTCGTCATGTTGAGATTGCTATTGTTTCTTTGTCCTTCCTTGCATACGCTAGGTTATTTTTGTCTTGATAATTTGTTTGCTTATAAAATGCCTATGCATAGGAAGTATGTTATACTTAAATGCATTTGTCACATGATTTATGATGCTCTCTTTGTGTTTCAATTATGATCTTTCTTGTGAGCATCAATAAAATTTTATGCCTAGCTAGGGGCGTAAAACGATAGCGCTTGTTGGGAGGCAACCCAATGAATAAAATTTATTTTTGCCTTTTTCTTCCTATTCTTGAGTGTTTGCAAAATTATGCTACTGTTATGATTGTGTTTTTTGTGTTTTAATTAGTGTTTGTGCCAAGTAAAGCCTTTGGGATAGCTTTGGTGATAGTTGATTTGATCTTGTTGGAAAACAGAAACTTTTGCGTCCAGTAAAACAATTTTGAAAATTCACAAAAGCGACAAAAACTTCTGAATTTTTTACACAAGATTGATATACAAATTTCCTCTATGGTCCGAAGTTTTCAGAATTTTTGGAGTTACGGAAGTATGAGAACAATGTGAATCTTTAGAGACTGTTCTATTTTTGATAGATTCTGTTTTTCTTTGCATTCTGTGCTTATTTTGATGAATCTATGGTTTGTATCGGGGGGTATGAGCCATGGTAAAGTTAGAATACAGTAGATATAATGCAATAACAAAATTTGAATGGATTTTCTACAGTACTTAAAGTAAAGATTGGTTTTCTTGTACTAACGGATCTCACGAAGGTTTTGTTGAGTTTTGTGTGATTGAAGTTTTCAAGTTTTGGGTGAGATCACGATGGATGAAGGAATAAGGAGTAAGAAGAGCCTAAGCTTGGGGATGCCCCATGGCATCCCAAGCTATTATCTAAAAGAGAAGCAAGCAACTAAGCTTGGGGATGCCCGAGTGGCATCCCCTCTTTCTTCTCACGGCCATCAGTATTTTACTTGGAGCTATATTTTTATTCATCACATATCATGAGTTTTGCTTGGAGCGTCTTGTATGATATGAATCTTTGCTTGTTTTGCTTTTTATTTTTAGTCTTGAATCCTTGCTGTACACACCTATTTGAGAGAGCCTAAATTATGCTATGACTTGTTAGAATTGCTCTCTATGCTTCACTTAAATCCTTTTGAGTTTTGGAATTGCTGTACTGCTTCACTTATATCTTTTTGAGCACGGTGTGCTTTAGTATTTTTGAAGAAATGCTCTCATGCTTCACTTAGATTTATTTGAGAATTAGTAAATTTTTTAAGAAATTCTCTCTTGCTTCACTTAAATTATTTTGAGAGAAGAAAATTTTATGCTCATGTTCTTCACTTAGATTTGTTTGAGCTATCAAAAGTAACTTATTATGAAATTAGTCCCAAAGTGATAGATATTCAAGAGGGATATAATAAAAACTTTCATGAAGATCATTGGACAAAATAAACTTGATTCCTTGTAATAGTTTTGCGATATGTTGATATAATATGTGAGTCATGTTAATGAGTAATTATTGCTTAGTAAGAATATTGGTGTTAAGGTTTGTGATTCCCTATGCAAGCACGAAAGTCAATAGTTATGCAATGTTACATCCTACTTGTGGTGCATTATTCGGTGTTAGTTATGCTTAATGCTCGCTTATGAGATTTTTCATTTCTTGGTTGGATGCTTCTCAATCTTTTGCTAGCCTTCATTTGCACTAAGTATGATCACTACTTGTGCATCCAAAATCCTTAAACCAGTTTTGCCATATGAGTCCGCTATACCTACCTATATGTGGTATTTCCGTGCTGTTCTAAGCAAATTTGTATGTGCCATCTCTAATTTTCAAAATAAATTTCTCTTTTGTGTGCTCGTACCGCTCATGAAATGGTAGGGGGTGGCTGATATATTTCCATGCTAGATGTGTTATTCTCAAGATGAGTGTTTATTCACTTGTCATTGCACGAGAGTACGGCAAAGGTATTAGGGATGCCCAGCCCCAAAATGAAAAATGAATTTACTTTATGTTGTCAAATAATAAATTCCTTGGAAAGTGTTGGTATGGAAGGCACCCGTGGATACGGCTAGCCATGGAAAGTGAAAGTATGGTGGAAAAAGGAATAAACTTTATTTTCTGTTTGGGAACAGCCTATGATATATCTAGCATGGAAAGTATTGGGAACTACTCGATCGTTTTCTTTGAAAAGGAAAGCATGCCACCCAAAATGTTTTATCTCTACTTTTTTCGCTTTGAGCTCTGGCACCTCTACAAATCCCTACTTCCCTCTACGAAGGGCCTTTCTTTTACTTTATGCAATTTTTATTTTATTTTGAGTCTCCATCTTCTCTTATAAAGCACCAACTAAGGGGCACTATGATTGTACTTGAGCATTGGGTGTAGCTAATATGCGAGTGTGTTTCATGAATGGATCAATGATTGAGCATAATGGGCTAGGGATAACTTGCTTTAGTGTTGATATTTTGAAAGACATGGTTGCTTGTTGATATGCTTGAGTATTGAAATCGTCATGTCAAAACTAGACTATTGCTTTGAATCATATAAAAGTCCAAATTTCCATGCTACAAATAAAAGAATATGTGATGAACATGTTAGGCAGCATTCCACATTAAAAATTCTGTTTTTATCATTTACCTACTCGAGGACGAGCAGGAATTAAGCTTGGGGATGTTGATACGTCTCCAACATATCTATAATTTTTGATTGTTCCATGTTGTTATATTATCATTCTTGGATGTTTTACAATCATTTTATAGCAACTTTATATAATTTTTTGGGACTAACCTATTGACATAGTGCCCAGTGCCAGTTGCTGTTTTTTGCTTGTTTTTTACTTCGCAGAATATCAGTACCAAACGGAGTCCAAACACAGCGAAACTTTTTGGAGATTTTTTTTGGACCAGAAGACATCCAGTGGGCCAAAGAAGTACCGAAGAGGGGGCCCGAGGTGAGCACAAGACACCAGGGCGCGCCTGGAGTCCCAGGCGTGCCCTGATGGGTTGTGCCCACCTCGGTGGCCTCCCGCACTGCCTCTTTGCTCTATAAATACCCCAATATTCCAGAAACCCTAGGGGAGTCGACGAAAATCAATTCCAGCCACCGCAAGTTCCAGAAACCACAGATCCAATCTAGACACCATCAAGGAGGGGTTCACCATCCTCATTGGTGCCTCTCCGGTGATGCGTGAGTAGTTCATTGTAGACCTATGGGTCCGTAGTTAGTAACTAGATGGCTTCCTCTCTCTCTTTTGATTCTCAATACAATGGTCTCTTGGAGATCTATTTGATGTAACTCTTTTTGCGGTGTGTTTGTTGGGATCCAATGAACTTTGAGTTTATGATCAGATCTATGTTTTTATCCATGAAAGTTATTTGAGTCTTTTGATCTCTTATATGCATGATTGCTTATAGCCTCGTATTTCTTCTTCGAATCTTTGGTTTAGTTAGGCCAACTAGATCATTTTTTCTTGCCATGGGAAGAGGTGCTTTGTGATGGGTTCGATCTTACGGTGCTTGATCCCAGTGACAGAAGGGGAACCGACACGTATGTATCATTGCCATTAAGTGTAACAAGATGGGGTCTATTTCTACATAAATAGATCTTGTCTACATCATGTCATCGTTCTTATTGCATTACTCCATTTCTCCATGAACTTAATACACTAGATGCATGCTGGATAGCGGTTGATGTGTGGAGTAATAGTAGTACATGCAGGCATGATTCGGTCTACTAATCTTGGACGTGATGCCTATATAATGATCATTGCCTGGATATCGTCATGATTATTTGAAGTTCTATCAATTGCCCAACAGTAATTTGTTTACCCACCGTATTCTATTTTTCTCGAGAGAAGCCAGTAGTGAAATCTACGGCCCCCGGGTCTCTTCTTTAATATATTTGCCTTCGAGATCTATTTTTATTTGCTTTTATTTTCAGATCTATTAATCCAAAAACACAAAAATACCTTGCTGCAATTTTTATTTATTTATTTTATCTCGCGTTCCCGTGAGATCTATTTATCCAATCTACTACAATTTTACCTATCCTTTTACCCGTGAGGGATTGACAACCCCTCTCTTACGTCGGGTTGCAAGTATTTGTTCTTTGTGTGCAGGAGCTGTTTACGTGGTGTTGCATGGTCCTCCTTCTGGTTCGATAACCTTGATCTCAGCACTGAGGGAAATACCTACCATAGTTGTGCTGCATCATCCCTTCCTCTTTGGAGCGCAATCATTCACATGTAATCCAGTCGTCAGACTGCTCCGGGTGTTTGGAGCGCAGAATATTCTTGTGTTCATTGACATACGGGGTCACCAAGGTAGAATTTTGTAGAACTGTGTAGTGTGCTTGAGCCCAAGAATGCCCGTCCCTACATATTATTGAATCTGCTCCTAGCGAGTCTTTTCTAGTCAGTCTCCCCTCATACCACGATTGAGGGAGACCAATCAGCTTAAGGTCAGGAATAAAGTCAACACAAAACCCAATGACCTCCTCTGTTTGATGGCCCATGGAGATGCTTCCTTCTGGCCTAGCACGGTTACGAACATATTTCTTTAAGACTCCCATGAACCTCTTGATGTCTGCTTGAACTACGTCGGTATTTCCCCAAAGAGGAAGGGATGATGCAGCACAACAGCGGTAGGTATTTCCCTCAGTGATGAGACCAAGGTTATCGAACCAATAGGAGAATCATGCGACACCACGTAAACAGCTCCTGCACACAAATAACAGATACTAGCAACCCGACGTATTAAAGGGGTTGTCAATCCCTTTCGGGTAACGGCGCCTGAAATTGGCAAGTGGACGGGATAATAATTGTAGTAGATTGGATAAATAGATCTCAAATAAAATAAAGTGCAGCAAAGTATTTTTGGGTTTTTGGAAATATAGAACTGAAAATAAAAGCAAATAAAAATAGATCGCAAAGGCAAATATATTAAAGAAGAGACCCGGGGGCCGTAGTTTTCACTAGTGGCTTCTCTCAAGAAAAATAGCAAACGGTGGGTGAACAAATTACTGTTGGGCAATTGATAGAACTTCGAATAATCATCACGATATCTAGGCAATGATCATTATATAGGCATCATGTCCAAGATTAGTAGACCGACTCCTGCCTGCATCTACTACTATTACTCCACACATCGACCGCTATCCAGCATGCATCTAGTGTATTAAGTTCATGGAGAAACGGAGTAATGCAATAAGAACGATGACATGATATAGACAAGAATATTTATGTAGAAATAGACCCCATCTTGTTATCCTTAATAGCAATGATACATATGTATCGGTTCCCCTTCTGTCACTGGGATCAAGCACCGTAAGATCGAACCCATCACAAAGTACCTCTTCCCATTGCAAGATAAATAGATCAAGTTGGCCAAACAAAACCTAAATATCAGAGAAGAAATACGAGGCTATAAGCAATCATGCATATAAGAGATCAAAGAAGACTCAAATAACGTTCATGGATAAAAAGATAGATTTGATCATAAACTCAAAGTTCATCGGATCCCAACAAACACACCGCAAAAAGAGTTCCATCAAATAGATCTCCAAGAGACCATTGTATTGAGAATCAAAAGAGAGAGAGGAAGACATCTAGCTACTAACTACAGACCCGTAGGTCTATAAAAGACTACTCACGCATCATCAGAGAGGCACCAATGGACATGATGAACCCCTCCGTGATGGTGTCCAGATTGGATGTGGTGGTTCTGGAACTTGCGGCGGCTGGAATTGATTTTCGTCGACCCTCCTAGGGTTTTTGGAATATTGGGGTATTTATAGAGTAAAGAGTCGGTTCGGGAGGCAACCGAGGTGGGCACAACCCATCGGGGCGCGCCTGGGCCTCCAGGCGCGCCCTGGTGGGTTGTGCTCCCCTCGGAGCACCCCCCAGGTGCTACTTCGGCCCACTGGATGTCTTCTGGTCCAAAAAAAATCCTCAAAAAGTTTCGCTGCATTTGGATTCCGTTTGGTATTGATTTCTTGTGATGTAAAAAACATGCAAAAAACAGCAACTGGCACTTGGCACTATGTCAATAGGTTAGTACCAAAAAATGATATAAAATGACTATAAAATGATTGTAAAACATCCAAGAATGATAATATAACAACATGGAACAATAAAAAATTATAGATACATTGGAGACGTATCACCTCTCAAAGGGGAACATATTGTGTAGAAATACAGGACCCATAATGGCAATCTCGTCGACTAGATGAACTAGGACGTGCGTCATGATATTGAAGAAGGATGGTGGGAACACCAACTCAAAACTGATAAGACATTGCACCAAATCATTCTTTAACCTTGGTAGGATTTCTGGATCGATTACCTTCTGAGAGATTGCATTGAGGAATGCACATAGCTTCACAATGGCTAATCGAACGTTGTCCGGTAGAAGCCCCCTCAATGCAACTGGAAGTAGTTGCGTCATAATCACGTGGCAGTCATGAGACTTTAGGTTCTGAAACTTTTTCTCTGGGATATTTCTTATTCCCTTTATATTGGACGAGAAGCCAGACGGGACCTTCATACTGAGCAGGCATTCAAAGAAGATTTCCTTCTCTTCTTTGGTAAGAGCGTAGCTGGCAGGACCTTGATACTGCTTTGGATGCATGCCATCTTTTTCGTGCACACGTTGCTGGTCCTCCTATGCCTTCGGTGTATCTTTTGTCTTCCCATACACGCCCAAGAAGCCTAGCAGGTTCACAAAAAGATTCTTCGTCACGTGCATCACGTCAATTGTAGAGCGGACCTCTTGGTCTTTCCAATAGGGTAGGTCCCAAAATATAGATTTCTTCTTCCACATGGGTGCGTGTCCCTCAGCGTCATTCGGAACAGATTGTCCGCCAGGGCCCTTTCCAAAGATTACATGTAAATCCTTGACCATATCAAGTATGTCATCATCAGTACGGAGGACGTGCTTCTTTCGGTGATCTGCCTCACCTTTGAAATGCTTGCCTTTCTTTCTTAAGGGATGGTTGGTCGGAAGAAATCGAGATGGGTCCCAGGTACACAATTCTTCTTGCATTTGTCCAAATATATACTTTCGATATCATCTAAATAGTGCATGCATGCGTGGTATCCCTTGTTGTTTCTGTCTGAAGTTACTAAGAGCAGGCCACCATTGATGGTTACAACAGCAACACATGTAGCTCAAATTCCTCCGTTGTGCTCATCCCACACCGTACAACCTTTTCCATTCCACAGCTATAAAGTTCTTCATAACTAGGCCTTAGGTAAATCAATGTCGTTGCCCGGGTTGTTAGGGCCTTGGATGAGCACTGGCATCATAATGAACTTCCGCTCATCACAACCAAGGAGGAAGGTTATAGATACATAGAGTCACGGGCCAGTGGTATGTTGCTCTGCTCTCTGCTCCCCAAAAGGATTAATGCCATCTGCACTTAAACCAAACCATATGTTCCTTGCGTCAATTGCAAAGTCCCCCCACTTTCTCTCAATTTTCTCCAATGCGACTCGTCAGCGGTGTGCTCTCAACTTCCCGTCTTTCTTACGGTCTTCTTTGTGGCCATCGCAACAACTTCGCATGCTCTTTGTTTCTGAACAGACGTTTCAACACGTGGTATATAGAGCTACCACATCCCTTGGCAGGAACCCTCTCCTGGGCGCTCGCCCTCAACATCACCAGGTTCATCTCGTCTGATCTTATACCGCAATGCACCGCAACCGGGCATGCGTTCAATTCCTCGTACTCACCGCGGTACTGGCATAGTCATTAGGGCATGCATGTATCTTATGCACCTCCAATCCATGAGGGCAGAGAACCTCTTGCTTCGTTATTACTGTCGGGCAATTCGTTATTCTTTGGAAGCTTCTTCTTCATTTTTCATTAGCGAACCAAATCCCTTGTCAGATAACCATTGTCTGCCTTCCATTTGCAGCAATTCCAGTGTGGTACCGAGCTTTGTGTTGTCATCTTCGCAATTTGGGTACACCCTTTTTGTGGATCCTCTAACATGCAATCGACTTCAACTTCTCTCTCCCTTTCACTTTTGCTTCTCTTTGTGCACAACAATGACCCGGCGAAGATCATCATCGGGCACATCGTCTGGTCCTCTTGATCTTCAGCTTCCCCCGTTGCAGTATCACCGTATTCAGGGAACATAGGATAGCTGTCATCACCTCCCTTCTTCTCCGTTGTCTTCCATCATAACCCCTCTTTCTCCGTGCTGGTCCAAACATATAGTGTGGCATGAAACCTTCTCAAGTAGGTGCAAGTGAAGGGTTTTGCGAGTTAGAGTAATCCTTCGTATTCTCACAGACAGTACATGGACAATACATAAAACCATTCTGCTTGTTTGTCTGAGCCACTACGAGAAATTTATGCAGGCCCTCATGTACTCGAGGTTGCGTCGTCACTGTACATTCATTGTCGTTCATTCTGTGTGCATTATATAATTAAGTGTATCAAAAACCATTACAGAACATCATGAATAGAGAAGTGACCAAATTATACAAGTTCATCATCACATTAAAACCAAGTACAGTAGTGATCAAATGTTGTTACTAAAAAAATAAATACATAAAGTTCATACATATTTCTCATAGAACAACATACAACTCTTCTAGAGCATCTAATTAAAACATAAATTGAAACTAACATACAACTATGTAAAACTTTTAAATGCAACAACAAATGCGATCATAATCGCAACTAAGGTAACAATTGATTCAACAACATAATATACCAGCCTCATTTATCAATGGCATATTTTCTTATCTTTCTAATCTTCAAGCGCATTCCATCCATCTTGATCTTGTGATCATCACGACATCGGCAACATGCAACTCCAATTCATCTTCTCCCCTCAATTCTTTTCAATTTTTCTTTCAAATACTCATTTTCTTTTTCAACTAATTTAACTTCTCGACAAGAGGGTCGGTTGGAATTCCGTTCACATACCTCCTAGATAAAACATCATGTCACGTTGGTCGGCATAATTGTCATAAACACTAAAAAACAAATAGTTTAAAAATATATCTACCACATCCGAATCATAGACCGGACAGGGCCGACGGGGCGGATACCGAAACCATGGCACTATATAATAACAACAATAATAAAAGTAAGAAATTTATACAAGTATCTATGTAAATCATACAAGTAAGAATTTTTTTCTTTTAAAAAGAAGATAAAACAAGAGGCTCACCATGGTGGTGCGTTGACGAGATCGCGGGCGATCGACGACGGTGAGGATGGGACGGGACGGGACGGACCGCCAAACTAGACACATCATGGGGAAAATGGATTTTTGGAGGTCGATCTTGGAGAGGAGAAACTTAACGTGGCTCGGATCATTTCATCGAACACCTCATGTGCATAGGAGGGTGAGAACAGAGCAGCACACCCTCCACACCGCCGACCGGCCAAAAACAGAGGAGTGAGCAGGTAGGGGCGAGCATATATATAGGCTCCTTTAGTCCGGTTCGTGTCTGGAACCGGGACTAAAGGGGTTGCGCCAGGAGCGAGGACCTTAGTCCTGTTCGTGTCTGGAACCGGGACTAAAGGGGTCAAATGAACCGGGACTGGTGCCTGCCGAGCACAGCCAGCGTCCTGGCCTTATGAACCGGGACACTGATGCACCCATTAGTCCCAGTTTGTAACACGACCAACTAATGCAAATATCTGGCCTGGACCAAAGCCCTGTTTTCTCATAGTGATAGTTGGATCATATGGTGTTCTTCCCTCTCTACTTGATGAATAAGTCTTTCCTTTTAAAATTTCATTATTATCGACTGAATATTTTGGATTTGAGAACACTTGATGTATGTGTTGCATGGGATCCCGTGGTGACAATGGGGTATTCCATTGAGTCACTTGATGTATGTTTTGGTAATCATCTCTTCGGATTCCCAGGGTGACAATGGGGTAATCTAGGCACATAGTGATACATGTTTTCGTCCTACTTTCTTCGATAGAAACTTTGGGGTACTCTTTAAAGTTATTTGTGTTGGATTGAATATGAAATTGTTTGATGCATGTCGAATATAATTCAACGGTTACTTGTGGAGATTGGAATATCTAGTGACATTAGAGTGATTGAGCGTATCATATGTGTTATTTTAGTATGAACTCTAGGGGCTGTTTGGGACACTTATAGTGATGGTTCAATAGATTGATCGGAAAGGATAAGTTAAGGTGGTTTGCTACCTACAATAATTCCATCTTATGTTCTCCGCTATTGATAAATACTTGGAGTGATTCTTTGTCACACGTTAAGGGATGATTATATGATCCAATTATGTTAGCACTGTTGAGGGATTGCCCTAGTGAAAGTATGAACCCTAGGCCTTATTTCTAAGCATTGGCAATACCTTTGTGCTCACTTTTATTACTTGTTACCTTGTTGTTTTTATTACTTCATATTACAAAAACCTATATCTCCTATCCATACTACACTTGTATCACCATCTCTTCGCCGAACTAGTGCACCTATATAATTTACCATTGTATTGGGTGCGTTGGGGACACAATAGATTTCTTGTATTTGATTGCAGGGTTGTTTGAGAGAGATCCACCTTCATCCTACACCTCTCATGGATTGATAACCTTAGGTCATCCACTTGAGGAAATTTGATGTTGTCCTACAAACTCTGCGCTTGGAGGCCCTACCACGACTCTACAAGAATAAAGTTGTGTAGTAGACATCACCGCCATGGCCGAATCAGACCGCGGGTGCACTCACACGGGCGGGCATCGATATTAACCAGAAACAGAGCACACCCGCCACAACCAACCCCCGCGCCCGCAAATGAAGTTGCGGTACAGCACTCGTAGCCACCACTCCTCTTTAGAGCCGGCGCCGCCTGCACAGCCTGTGGCCATCGCCCCCGGCATCCAGCCACATGACATCTCCGCCAACACAGCGAACAGCCCCTGCACCACACCAAAACGATGGAGCAGGTCCACCACGACATCCACCCAGAAAGGGGGTGCGATATCCTGGCATATATAGGGATGATAGATGATGACCTGCAAGTGCACAGGGCTGTTGTAGCACTTTCTTTGATAAGTGAAGTGTCGAATCCACAGGGAGCAAATAGGAGGGAATTACATACCTCGCAACTACGCTATCAACTACACATTACATACACACCCACAAACCGTAACTTGGAAATAGCCTACTTTAGTAAGTTGCTAAGAAGACAATAAAAGGGATAGTGTTTACTAAACTACAAACAAGAAATAAAAGACAGAAAATTAAGAGACTAACTAGGTGAAATGGTGCTTAAGTAGTAAACGTTCTCGAGGCAATCAAGTCATCACCAAGTATGATGTTGACAACACATGATAAACATGGCTCTCTTATTTTTATCACTAAGCACTTGTATATGATTCGCGTGGCGGAGCCAAATAAAGTATGCATCCCCACTAAGGTTATCGCGTACACTCGTGCAGCCCGTCGTTCTTCCCACTCTAGTTATCACAACGCTGATTAAGGGGAGTGAACTCCCGTCGGTTCACGGCCTTAAGTTCTAGGTTCTCCACTAATCCCTATTGCAATGATCCGGGAGGAAGCGAGAATAGGACTACCACCACCTACCTCCAAAACTACCCTTCTTCACCAGTATGACTTGCCTCAAGTCCACAAGGGGCTAATGCTGCGCTAGCACTCTTCACAACACCAATAGACAATCAACACAATACATATAAAGAGAATATTGGATCGCTTATTGAACAAGTACTAATTGTGCAAGAGTTGCGCAATTCTTCAAGAACTAATACAACTATTCAAACATATGATGAGGGAGAAGGCAAGTTACAAGCCGCCAGAGCAGGTGGAAGACAGGAGCATGTTGTGATGGTGATGGCAACAACGGCCGTGGTGGTTAGATGTGATGGTGGTGTGTGCCGGTGATGAGATCGCACCAGCCCGAAGGCGGTGCTGGCGCGGTGGAGGCTCCCCTTCTTCTCCTCTTGGCTGGGCCCTTCTCTTCTCTACGGAGTGGTCTTGTAGCAACAATGAGATGGATGACAGCTGCGTGGATGAATGAATGTGAATTGGAGGCGCTAGGGTTGGGAGTGTGCTTATATGAAGGCCTCCCGGTATCACCCTCCGTTGATGTGGTCATCCAATGGCTCAAGCTGAGCCTTTCTTCTCCCAGTCTCTTCATTATGAGACAAGGATCCCGTGGGAACTATTGGGGACGAAATTGTCGAAGATCCTTCTGGAGATGGAACTTTTGAAGTTGTTTGCATTCAACAGCCGCTCAAATGACCAGCACGCGGTCGTTTGGAACGCCGTCTTTCGTGCTACATTTTGTTGGCTAGTCTTTCTCCGGTAAAACGCGCCCATTTCTCATACGAACTTGGAATTTTACGTTCTTGGGCTCGTTGGATTCGTATGGACGACGCCGATGTATTTCTGGTCTTAGATATTGATTTGGAATACTTGGAAAATGACTTTTTCCGACCTTCAAAATGGCTAAGTTTGACCCCTGGCTGACTCCGTTTGAATCCATCCTTGCTCCTTCATCGTGCTTGGTCTAGGTTGCTCCAATACACTCTATAGACACAGAAAACAAATCAATACACAAATGTGCAATGCTCACAATGATAAGTGCAAAAACCAAAAATCATACATAATGATCATATTTGGTCAATGGGACTTGATAATTGAAGAGAACATCAACATATGAGCTCTAAAAATGCGTAAAATATGGGAGCCATCAACCTCCCCATTCTAAACCTTTCTCGTCCTCGAGTAGAAGGTTGGACTACCAAAAGCTCATTGCTACCAACTCTAAAGCATACATTGAACCAAACCCCAAAGCGATATCCGTGTTTATCGTGCAAGCATGCAAAAGGTTAACTAGCAAGGAGTAATACAAGCTATCCCCTAGTTCCATGCCATGGAGGTTGAGAAAGAGAAAATATTTTTGTGGAGTCCAAATTCCCATTGTCAAAGGTTCAGAGGGCGGGTTCAATATTATGTTACAAATGTGCCAAGAGGAACGTTCCTGCGGCCCAACGAGGATGTCGGTTCATCTGAGTGGGGTGTATGTGATAGCCTTGCTTATTAGGGATGATAACACTCATATCATAAAGGAATTCCTTCTTTTCCGGAAGGCTTGGAGTAATTCTAGGATGGGTGACTACCGCGAATGTGGTCCCGGTGCGCATGAGTGAGGATAAGTGTGCCAAAAAGACTAGTATAGATCTGTGGGGCCAGTCTAGTGTGACGACCCCCGGCTTAATGTGCACTAATCATAGCACGCATATGCGCACGATCAAGCCTAAGGACTCACTTGAAGATATCGCAACACAACTCTAAAACATAAATAAAGTCATACAAGCTTTATATTACAGAGCCAGGCGCTCGCGAGGGCTCGAATACATAGCTCGAATGGCAAACAAGCGTCAGCGAGAGCATAGATATCTGTGTACAGATATATTACAGAGAGAGAGAGATAGGCCTTCACAGAGGCTGGTAAAAATAAAAGCTATGATCGAAAGGCGTAGCTCTCCTGCCCTGGTCCTCCGATCCGACTCCTGGTCGTCAGTCGGCTCCTCTAGTAGTAGTACTCGCCAGGCGGGAAGTGTAGTGGTCACGACTGGGATGCTCGGCTCAGGGGCTCCTCCTCTGGTGGCATCAAATGGATATGGGGGAAAAGAAAAGTAAAGCAAACGTGATACTCATCCGATTACTCAGCAAGCAAGGATCTACACTACATATGCAACATTGTCAAAGGAATGGCTTGTATAGTGGACTGGGCTGCAGAAATGCCAGAATAGAGGGGGAAAACCTAGTCCTATCGAAGACTACTCTTCACATCTTCTGCAGTCTTGCTTGCATAGAAGAGTGCAGATACATAAAGTAAAAAGTATGTAGTAGTATCATCAACCTCGACTCGAGATCCTTTCTTGACTCCCTACCGAGAAAGCAATCCCAGAGCCGTACTATCCAGTTCTCACTCTCAGTTCAAGTTGTACCGATCGGGATACAACTTCGAGTGTCCATTACCGTAGGACAGGCTATCGATAGAAGTTTCTTCCCTGCAGGGGTGCACCAAGTTACCCACCACGCTCGCTTAACTCCGGCCGGACACACTTTACTGGGTCATGCCTTGCATTACCATTATGCCCCATGGTGTCCCCTTGCATTAACATTATGCCTTTCATGTGTGACATGAAGCTGGGTATTTGGTATTTCAACATCCCACCCCACCCCTTGCCTTGGCCTATAAAGGAGGAGTTGGGGCTGCCATCTCCTTCATCCCTTGCTCTCATACTCATGCCATGCAATTATCTGGCTTCTCTCTCCCTCCCACGAAAGAGTCTCTTAGAGCCGAAAGGCTTTCTGGGTTCGGGGTGAACTAGTTCTGGACGGCGAAGCCCTGTCCGGATAGATACACCGTATGTGTGTCAACTCTGTAGAGAGGTCGTAGTTTTGATCTTAGTGCCCGTGGGGCTGTTCGTGTATGCCTCCCGAAGGGCTGTCCAAGTGACGGTCCGAGTTGTGTGAGTCCTCCCGAAGGGCTGTCCGCGACACCGTCCGGGGGACTGTCCGACCGCCTCCCAGGGCTGTCTGGGTGGCGGATGAGGGTATACATCCTCGCGGTTGGAGGTTGTAAATCCTAGCTGCGGGGATCTGCAACCACCGATGTCGCATCGACTCTACTTCCGCTGCGCTACGATCGGTAACGAAAAGATCAAACCTTGTATGCGTCTCCATAGTGGTCCTGGGCTGGTGCGTAGGTCGAATATTTTTTGTTTTCTGCTGCGTTACCCTACAGTGGCATCATGGAGCGTGCTATGCGTAGATGCAGTTGCGATCTAGAATACATGAGATGTATGGGTGTTGCACAATATATTAGTAGTAGATGAGTTCTATTATTGAAAATTTATTGTGCGGTTAGCAGATGAAATCTGTTACCCGGATTTCTTGTTGCTTCCCTCGAATTTGCGTAGTCCTGATCTTGACAGCATTGTGGAATCTGACAAGTTCTGGCAATCCACGATCCTTTCATGCTGCTCCTGAGTATGCTGATTGAGCATGATCAACGAAGTGCTAACAGTTCTTTGGGTCCACTTAGTCAAAGAAAGATGGATGTTTCGCAGACGAAAGGGCAATGCAGATATGATCTGCACGGGGGTCATGCGTATGACGAAGTTCAGTATGGGGGCTCGAGATTTATATCGTGTTTCATACACCCTAGCACGCCGGTTGTTATCTAGCAAGCTTGGCTTATCAATACTTGAGATGTGACTGGTTGAGTCTCGGTTTGTTCGAAACCTTAGAAGCCACGTAAAACGAAGTTTTGCATGAACCGATTAGAGGCATCTAACTTGGTTTTGCAGGAGGGTTTGCATGTGCATATATGTGGTATAGCAGCTCATAATATTTGATTAGTATGAGATGTCTATATGATGTAAATTACATGACCTGCGTGTCATGATTCGGCATGATGGCTGAGCCATATGATTGCACTTTAATGACCTGCGTGTCACCTTAAGTTATTGCATTTATTATTCTGCTATGGAGATAGCAATAATATCTGGTGCATCGACAGGTGGTGGCAATCTTCGCGAAGGTGAACACCGACGTGAATGCCGAAGACGAAGAATATACAAGACTTCTCCGTCAGAAAGGGCTATACCATATCGTGCTAATTATGAATTGCCTAAGATGTTTATCCCTTATGATGCACCCTTCTTGATTGCTGCGGTAGTCGCTTTATTAGGTGATCTCTCACAAATATCAAGTAGTTAGTGTTCTCCAAGTGTAGCACCGTCACGGCACCTAACTTTTCGGGGTATCACATGCTACCATGGGTATGACATTAGGGATGTGTGAGGCGGGTGAGTTGAGACCTCGCAGCAAGATCACTTGGTTGTCTTGATGTTCAGGCATGAAAGTCATGAGCTCGGACACACGCATCGAAAGATGAACAAAAGTCACATAGAGATGTGATTGGCAAGTTTGCCTACCGATTGAGATTTTCGTCATCAGTGATGCTACCATCAATGGCGTTGAATTGAAATGCGGATCTTGAATCACTCACAATCAATATGAGAGATATGATTTGAGTGGGGCGCACTGTAGAATTAACTTGTTTAAATTTCAGTGCAATTAATTTTGAACACTGTCTAAGTGTGATTTGCATAAAGTTATAGAATAATGGCTCGCGTTTCCACCTTCCCTGTTAAATTGAATATCTGTTAATATCTGGTTAAAACTTTACGTTGGTAACGTATGTGAGGATTGTCCTCAAGAGTGGCCGAAATGGACTTGTCCTTATCGCATACTTTCGGTATTCTCTCTCGCTTATGCTTGGATCATGTGACTCTCGTCTCTGCCATCCAAAGCTAGAATTCCGTTTCAGTCAAGTGCAATATGTTTGCTTCCATGAGACCCAAACTTTGAAGTTTGGATAGTTATGTGATTATTCATGGAATCTAAAATCATTTTTCACAGAGACAGACAAAGGCTAAAGATATATGAGATATCCAAAGCAATGTTTGTTTGCAAACTATATAGTAAAGGGGTTTACTATGCATTAGACTGATAAGAGAGGGATCCAGAAGAACGCCTATCAATGATAAAAGGTGAATAAAACAACACTTAAAGAGAAGGAGTGTCCGAAGGTGTTGTGTGACTTACACACCTAGGAAGTCCGGGCTAATGCCACTCTAAGTTGGTGGCTTCTTTTGAGAGTAGGAGAAATACTGAAAGTTAAACTGTTATAAGTATAAAGGCATAGAAAGAAGACTGGAATATCCAGCTCATGTATGAATGTCATACAAGTTTTGATGTATAGAAGGCTGGTCAAAGATATAGTTCTTGGGAATTATGATTAAATTGGAATCACTGATTCTTGGGTATTGTGAGTTAATCACAAAGTTACCCGCATCGATTGCATTCTGTTGCAACTCGATGTAAGAACTACTATGGCCTGAAAGACTAGCCAGGAATGAGGTTGAGATACACACATGGAACATAGTAAATGTTACTATACTCCATCGGTGTATTACCTATGTATTTACTTTCATAATTCGTTTTAGAGTTTCACACTCTAGCCCTTTGCATAAGGTTCTTGCAAGAAGTTGTTCATAAGAGAACTTTTAATGTTCGGTGTTATGATAACATGAGAGGCCATACTTTCATTATGAATGAGATGTATTTATAATATTGATATAATATTACCTCTAGGTTTACCTTCATAATTCATTTTAGAGTTTCATACACTCTAGCCATTGCACAATGTTTGTTGCAAAGAAGTTATTCATAAAAACAACATTGTTGTTCAGTATCTGAATAACATGAAGGGCTACTTCCATCCAAGATGGGATGTATGTATGAACATTGATAGTAATATGATACACCATAACACTGACGCTAAATGTCGCAAGACTAAAAGAATACCACACATGTGTGGCACTGCATTTGGTCACATGGAGAAACCCTCAGAAAATCCATTATGATGGATTTTGGGTCGTTTGATTTTGAATCATCTGACACTTGCAACTTTCTCTCCGAAAAGTGAAGTGACTGAATATCCGTTCACAGGCCATAGAGAATGAGAAAGAACTTATGTTGATCATACATTTTGATGTATGTAGTCCGATAAATGTGTTGGCAAGTAGTGGATTTATCTATCTTCAGAAATGACTCAGAGATATATGGATATTTACTTGATGAGACGAAGTCTGGATCTTTTGAAATCATTCGAAGGTTTTCAAAAATGAAGTAGAAGTTATTGTAACAAGAAAAATTATGTTTTGCAATTCGATTGCAGAAAGGAATATTTGAGTTACAAGTTTAGCGAATGTCTGATGAGTTGTGAAAGGGATTTCATCAACTTGCACTTCCGGAACACACTGCGAGTGGAAAGTCCTGTGAAGATGTAATCAAACCATTATGACATGGTGAGATCAAAGATGACATAAATAAATTGTGCCATTATCCCTTTAAAGAGTGTATGCTTAGAGACTGCGGCTTTTACACTGAAAGAGCTCCTCGGATCTGTTGAAATGACACCATGGTATGGTACGCCCACCATGTTATATCTTTTCTTAAATTTGGAAATGGGGCTTGTGTAAAAGGTTACAAACCTATTCCAAATCAACAAGTGCTACTTTGTAGGTTATCCCAAGTCATTGGGTATTCCTCCCTCACTATACGAGGCAAATAGGTTTGCCATAAGAACGGTATGCTTTTGAGAAAATGGTTCTTTCAAAAGGTGAGTGGGAGAATAGTGCAACTCGACAAGATAAATAGTATCTTCGTCATCAGATCAAAGAAAGAGACCTTGGAAGTAATTCCAGGTTTCCTACTGCGACTGATACGGAAGTCTCTACAATAAAATGTATGGACTTCGGTCAAACTTGCAGCTGAACCACGTACGCAAGGCTCGTGCAAACCTCTCAGGTGCGCAGACGAGATATTGTTGTTAGACAACAGTATACTCTATGATACACAAGGAAGCGTTGATGAGCCCTGACTCCCGGAATTGGCTAATGCCAATACATCCGAGATAGTTCCTCCATATAAATGTTTCAAAGATAAAATTTGATACACCTTTGGAAGACTTTGGGTCTAACGAATATTTATGGAACTAAAAACTGATACGGATAAAAATGTTTTATCCATAAAGCTCGACTTGTTGCAATATACAAGTTCAAGAGTTGACTACATGAGGTTGTTTCACCGTAGTCGATGCTTAAAGTCTGTGGGTTTGGGTTGAACTAGCAATTATATACATATTTCATATCATGAGATATGAAACAAAGGATGACAAAAGATTTCATCTGATGGAAATAAAACTAAGGACTCATGTGTTACAGTCCAAGGTATTTGTCAGTCCAGAGGATGCAGTAAGTATGCGAACTTCAGAGTTCCAGCAATGGACAGAAGAGAGCAAATGGAGTTGGAATCTTCTTGTTTTGATGAAATGGTCAAAAGGGTTTTGAATTCATCACTGGGTAACGAAATGCTTGTGATTCAAGAAAGTAAGTGGTAGCATAATAATATTTCTAAAACGTTGTGTGCTTGACACATTGTTAATTGGAAATAATTTTCTTGACACGAATTAGGACTTCATTTAAAATTGGTTTTTCGATGAAGTACTTAGGCTAAATAGCCTCGATATTAGGCATGATGATCTATGGATATAGATTTACCTGATGGGGCTAAGCAAAGATACATATTGACAAGATGCTAAAACTTTTAGCATTTTAAAATGTCAAGGAGTGAGTCTTGCAAAGTCACATGGAAAGAGTTTTTGCAAGACTCGTGTGTCCCAAAACCACTGATGAGTAAATGCATGATGGGAGATTCCACACACACTCTTGTGTTTGGATTAATCATGTATTCCATGGTATGTAAAACAACCAGATATGTCCAATACTCCAAAGTTGTTGCGAGTGTAGATACCAAGGTGATCAAAAGTACTGATCATGGGACCAACTTGAAAAAGGGTCATTCAGTACTATAGTTGCACTGATGACATGTTTTCTCGCAAGCGAGATCATGAAAGAGTTCGTTGAAAAGGTTACATCGATACATGCTTCATCCATGCTCCAAGCGATTTTAATTTAAATTAAGGGTTTTGTGTAACACACATATGGTGCACAGTTGTTGAATTGTTCCAAACACATTACTGTGGCGAATTCTATAACAAGGCGAAGTATGTTGCCACTTTTAAAGCGACAAAGAAAGATGTTGAATCATGTAGTCATTCATAACTTTGTATGGTTCCAAGATGGGTTTTGTCAATGGAGCACTATTGCTAGTAGTTTACTCCATAACTCAGTCTGAGGAATCCAGGTTCGACCTGTTGATTCACATACCTACAAGGCCAAGTCCACACAAATATGGATTTTGTGAAAGCGTGAAAACACGAGATATGCAAAGATACCACGGATCTGAAGTTGTCAGATCCGTTGACATCAGCTATACCACAAGCGAAGCATATTTTACACCAATGTGCCATAGGTGTAAAGTCGATTAGCATTAACTAGATTATTGACTCTATGTCGAAGTGGGAGTCTGTAGAGATATGACTAGGGCAATAATAAATGTTATTGATTATCTCCCTGTTCATAATTAGGTTTATGTTCATGCTATAACTGCTATGGTTCTCAAGTCTGCAAATAAAACGAGGCTTGGAGGAAGACTCATATGCACGTGTGGGATAATAAACGATAAATGTATTCTCTTAGTCAAGCCTCTATGATTGGCTCAAGTGTTGCATGATGGTCTGTTTTCCTGATCGTGGCATGTCTATGCCAGAAACTTTGAGGGCACAATGTTATAAGACATCTTGTGTGAATATCGACCCGATTGATGTTATGCTATGAGATTCTATTTCGTCACAAGTTAATGGTTAATAACACAAGAGATTGTTAATGTTTGCATGATTCCTTAGACCATGAGTAGTATCGAGTTTCTTCATGCTTGCTTCATGACTTTGGGTTTGTTAAATGTCATCCGTAAATGGTGGCTATTACGGCGGCTTACGGGTTCATGGAAAAGTATGTCAGTAAGTTAAGCTCAAGATTGGGATTTGGCTCCTCCGACATGGAGAGATATCTCTGGGCCCCTCTCGATGTTACGGTATCCATCATCGTCTGGCCAGACACTTTGTGATTTGATCACGGGGATGTCGGAACACGGGAACGAGAAAAGAGACAATCCGGTAACGGGGTAACTACATAGTGGACAAGTTTTGATCCACGGGAATGCCAACATGTCTCACCTCGGTTATTTGTAACATATCGTGAACAACAGATAGTCCACACGGCCAACTGGAGGTTCATCGTCGATATTCATCTCGTGTGTGGTATAGGATCAATAGTGGGTGTCCACGGGCTCCGAGCTGATCATTGATCGGAAGTGTTCCGGTCATGTCTATACTTCACGCAACCTATAGGGTCACACGCTTAATGGTCATCTATCTGCTGAATACTAGACAGGAGTCTAGAGAAAGTCACCGAAATATGTTTCGGAGAAACGGAAGAGTTCCGGGAGAGAACACCGAAAGAGTTTTGGTAAAACCGAAAAGTATTTTCAGATATATTATTAGGTCAAAAGGTTTCGGCACCGCCTGGAAATTTTCAGAGGGTGCCAGAATTGGTCTGGGAACTTCTGGAATTTCAGATAGAAAAACCGGAATGTTCGCGAACTGCGCCGTAACCGCATGTTGATGCTTTTCCGTGCTGATAAAACCACCCACACGGAAAATGTTCGGACATGCCCAGAATAATTTTAGAGGGTGCTAGAATGTTCTGGGACCTTCTGGATTTTCAGAAAAAGTTTCGGCGAGGAAACATCTTGTCCCAGCGCCGAGGGGACAAGATCCGCACGAATCGGGGTTGCTTGTTTGGTGGCTTTTGTCTAGGGAGCATCATGTTTCATGAGAGACTATGTTGGTGGCTTGTTGGGCGGCCCCCCCCCATGGGGGGGGGGACCACTGTGTGGGCGCCCCAAGGGGTGTCCCATGGTGTCCCCTTGCATTACCATTACGGCCTCTTCAGTGTGTGACATGAGCTTGGTGATTTTGGTATTTCAACATCCCACCCACCCTTGCCTTGGCCTATAAAAGGAGGAGTGGGGGCTGCCATCTCCTCTCCCCTTGCTCTCATACTCATGCCATGCAATTATCTGGCTTCTCTGCTCTCCCCCTGCCACGAAAAGAGTTTCGTAGAGCGCAAAGGATGTCTGGGTTCCGGTGGGAACTAGTTCTGAGACGGAAGCCCTGCCGGATAGATGACACCGTATTGTGCAACTCTGTAGAGAGGCTAGTTTCGATCTTAGTGGGCCCGTGGGCTGTGGTGTCTCTCCGCGAAGGCTATCCAGTGACGGGTCCGAGTTTCTGTGAGTCCTCCCGAGGGCTGTCCGCGACACTCTCGGGGACTGTCCGGCTGGCAGATGAGGGTATACATTCCTCGCGGTTGGAGTTTATAATCCCTGAGCTGCGGGGATCTGCACCACCGATCGTCATCGACTCTACTTCCCGCTGCGCTACGATGTCGGTAACGAAAAGATCAACCTGTTGTATGCAGTCTCCATAGTGGGTCCTGGGCTGGTGCGTAGGTCGAAATATTTTTGTTTTCTGTCTGCGTTAACCCTACGCACGACCGTCATGAACGACCTCTTGCTCTTTCGTGTGTGGGACCTCTGCGATTTGTCAACGCATGCACCCACATCAATGTGGTGCATTGGGTCGGGTATTCACACATATGCATGCATCATACACCTTCCATAATATTTTCGGGCAGCACGCGTCAATAATGGTTGTCTTTGGACACACTCTCACTCGCTTGTTATGGGTGCGCAAGCCTATTATATATTCGTTGGCGCGCGTGACGTCCTCATTTCGACAACGACGAGAAAGGTTACTAGGGTGGATATATTCTTCTTTCTTTGCTTTGAGTTTACCGTACAGTAGGTCGGACCCATTCCAAGCCTAATTAAGTTTGAGCGCATGCAAACGCATCGTGACCCTCGCTCGGGTGTGGGATTTTACGGGTTCCAAGGCATGGTCCACTCAAATTTGCGGCATTGGGTATTCAAACACCACACACACCACCTTCCATATACATACTTGGTCCACATGCACAGAGTGGGTTTGTCTTCATACAATACTCCCTCGCGAGTTATCGGCGACAAGCTAGCCATTTTGCGGCCGTGTGGACGTCCATGCACTTTGACCACAACGAGCGGGAAGAGGTCGTACGACCAGGTTGGATTTACTGCTTGGTCCTGTTATAGTACGTCTTGGTGATGATGCCCTCCACCCGATGTGTGTGTGTGTGGGGGGGGGGGCTACTTCACGCTACCTCACAACCTCCGTGGGGTTCGGGAAGTCCGGTTAATTGCGAGGCACACATGCCACACATCAAAAGTTGTGAATGGTAGTTAAATATCACACACCACACCACCCCTTTCATACATATAGTAGGGCCACCCGCATGTGGTTCGTATGTGGTCTCACCCATCTCGCACCACAAGCACACATTGTGGGTCGTGCACACAGTCACCTTTTTTGGGAAGCGAAAGGGGAAGTTTGACCATATATATATATGATGGACTCCTATAGGTTTTGTGTTACGGTAGGGTGACATTTCAGACCTAGCTATTTGGGGGCATGCATTCGTAGCTAGGATTCCTTTACCACCGACACGAAGTGGGGTCGTAGGGGGTGGCTGACCTAGCAATACTGTGCTTTTGTGCGATAGGTCCACATCAAAGTTGTGCATTGGGTATTCGAACATCAAACCACTTTTTCATACATATATTTGGTCCACATGCAAGTGTGTTCGTGTTCTGAACCCTCTCCCATCATTATTCTTTTTGCCAATTTTAAATACACACGAGTTGGATGTAGAAACCGTCTGCGATTGGGTACGCACAGGCCCAGGTTCGGTCAGACTACCCATGTGCGCACGCCCAGCCTTGCAGTCCTTCACATCAGCACAGTAGTGATTGGGCTCCACGAGGCTGCCTCCCGGTCTCTAAAATATCTACTGCCTTGTAATCTCGAAAATATCTACCGCCCCGGAAGGTTTTAATGTTTGATAGCACAAGATTAGTATGTGCGGAACCGCGTGCGATGTCTGTTACTCCGCTCGCTTTAGAGTCCCTTCATTCAAATTTAGTAGTGCCCCGGCATTTACTCCCGCCTCTGCATGCCTCTTCGAATAACTCTAAATATGCTGCTCGCCCTTGATCCAATTTTCAGTAGCCCCGCCTTGTTACTCTCACGCCCTAGTAAATTTTCAGTGGCCATGGTATTTCCTCAAACACCACCTTGCCCTCCCCCCCTCCACACACACCACACCACACTCCCCAAACCTCCGCTCACACAGACACACACCACCCCAACCACGAACCATTGGTAGGTCGCCGCCATCGCCGCCTGATAGAATATGCCCTAGAGGCAATAATAAAGTTGTTATTATATTTCCTTATATCATGATAATGTTTATTATTCATGCTAGAATTGTTATTAACCGTAAACTTGATACATGTGTGAATACATAGACAAAAAAAAGTGTCCCCTAGTGGGGACACAATAGATTTTCTGTATTTGATTGCGGTTGGTTGAGAGAGATCACCCTTCATCCCTACAACCTCTCATTGGTTGATAAACCTTTAGGTCATCCACTTGAGGAATTTGATGTTGTCCTACAAAACTCTGCGCTTGGAGGGCCACTACCCGACTCTACAAGAATAAAGTTGTGTAGTTAGACATTCACGCCATGGCCGAATCAGCCGGCGGGTGCACTCACGAGCGGGGGTGGCATCGATATTAACCAGAAACAGAGCACACCCGCCACAACCCCGAAAAAAACAAAAAAAAAAAAAAAAAAAAAAAAAAGAAAAAAAAAAAACAAAAAAAAAAAACCCGCCCGCAATGAAGTTGCGGGTACAGCACTGTAGCCACCACTCGTCTCTTTAGAGCCGGCGCCGCATGCACAGCTGTGGCCATAGCCCCCGGCATCCAGCACAACATTATCATCTCCGCCAAACACAGGCGAACAGTGCCCCTGTCACCACACCAAAACGATGGCGCAGGTCCACCACCGAGCATCCACAGGAAAGGGGGTGCGATATCCTGGCATCTATTAGGGAGATAGATGATGACCTGCAATGTGCACAGGGCTGTTGTAGCCACTTCGTTGATAAGTGAAGTGTTCGAATCCCAGTGGAGAATAGGAGAGATATACATACCTCGCAACATACGGCTGATCAACTACAACATACATACTACACGCGCATCCAAACGTAACTTGGAAATAGCTACTTTAGTAAGGTGTCTAAGAAGACATTAATAAAGGGTATTTAGTGTTTACTAAACTAAAACAAGAAATAAAAGACAGAAAATTAGAACTAAACTAGGTGAAATTGTGCTTAGTAGTAAACGTTCATCGAGGCAATCAGAGTCATCACCAAGTATGTATGTTTGACAACACACTGATAAACATGGCTGCTCTATTTTGTATCACTTAAGGCACTGTGTATATGATTCGCTGTGGGCGGAGCCAAATAAAGTATGCATGCCGCCCACTAAGGTTATCGCGTAGCATCTTTGCCACATAGTGGCTTCTTGCTCCACTCTAGTTATCACAACTGTGATTAAGGGGAGTGAACTCCCTCGGTTTCCGGCCTTAAAGTTCTAGGTTCTCCATATCCCTATGCAATGATGCGGGAGGAAGCGAGAATAGGACTACACAACCTACCCTCGGGCTAATAACTTACCCTTCTCACCAGTAGACTGGCGCTCAAGTCCCACAAGGGCTAATGCGCGCTAGCATCTTCACAACACCATAAGACAATCAAAACAATACATATAAAGAAGAATATTGGGAGCTTATTGAAAAATGTTAAGTATGCTAATGTGCAGATTCGCGCAATTCTTCAAGAACTAATACAAACTATCAAACATATGATAGGGGAGATAGGCAAGTTACAAGCCGGCAGCAGAGCAGGTGGCAGTGACAGGAGCATGTGTGTGAGGGGTTGTGATGGCAACAACGGTTCCGGTGGTGGTATTAGATGTGATGGTGGGTGGTGTCCGGTTGATGAGATCGTCACCAGCCTGAAGGCGGTGGCATGGGGGTCGCGGTGGAGGCGTCCCCTTCTTCGTCCTCTGGCTGGGCCCTTCTCTTCCTACGGAGTGTCTTGAGCAAATCAATGAGATGGTATGACTAGCTGCCGTGTATGAATGAAGTGAATGGAGGCGCTTAGGGTTGGGAGTGCTTATTGTAAGGCCTGCTCCGGTATGCAATCCTCCGTTGATGTGGTACTATCCAAGGGCTCTAAGCTGAGCGCTTATCTTCTCCCAGTCCTCTTCATTATGAGACAGATCCCGTGCGTGAGACTATTGGGGACGAATTGTCGAAGAAAATCCTTCGGAGATGGAAACTTTTGAAGTTGTTTGCAGTTCACAAGCCGACTAATACGCAGCACGCGGTCGTTTGGTAATCGCCGTTCTTCGTGCTATCATTTTGTGGACAGTCTTTCTCCGGTAAAACGCCGCTCCATTTCTCATACGACTGGAATTAGCGTTCTTGGGTCGTTGGATTCGTATGGAGGGGGGGACGCGCGATGTATGTATTCTGGTCTTAGAATGATTTGCGATACTTGGAAAATGACTTTTCGACCTTCAAAATGGCTAAGTTTGAGCTCCCTTGGCTGCCTCCGTGTGAATCCATGCCTTGCTCCTCTTCACTCGTCGCTTGGTCCTAGGTTGCTCTCAATACACTCATAGACACAAGAAAACAAATCATACACGAAATGTGCAATGCTCACAGATGATAAAGTGCAAAAACCAAAAATTCATACATAATGGATATTTTGGTCAATGGACTTTGATAATAGAAGAGAACATCTAACTAATATGAGCTCTAAAAATGCGTAAAATATGGGAGCCATCAACCTGCTCCTCCATCTACAAGCCTTTCTCGTCCGAGTAGAAGGTTGACTACCAATAAGCCTATTGCTACCAACTAAAGCATACATGTGAACTGAAACGCGCAAAGCGATATTCCGTGTTTATCGTGACAGCATGCCAAAAGCGTAACTAGTCATAGGAGTAATACAGCTATCCCCTAGTTCCATGACCATGGAGGTTGAGAAAGAGAAAATATTTTTGTTGGAGTCCAAAATTCCATTGTCAAAAGGTTCAGAGGGCGGGTGTGCAATATTATGTTACAAATGTGCAAGAGAGGAACGTTCCTGCGGCGCACGAGGATGTCGGTTTATCTAGAGTGGGGTGTATGTGATAGCCTTGCTATTAGGGTATGATGATACACTCATATCATATAAAGGAACTTCCTTCTTTTACGGGAAGGATTGGAGTAATTCTAAGGAGGGTGGACTATCCGCGAAAGTGGGTCTTCTCGGGTTGTCCGCAAAGTGAGGATAACGAGTGTGCAAAAAAGTACTAGTATAGAATCTGTGGGGCCAAGTCTAGTGTGACGACCCCCGCGCTTAGATGTGCAGCTAATCATTATCACAGCAATATGCGTCACGATCAAGGCCTAAGGATCATCTTGAAGATATCGCAACAAACTCTAAAACATAATAAGTCATACAAGCTTTATAATTACAAGGGCCAGGCGCTTGAGGGCTCGAATACATAGCCGCGAATGGCATTTAAACAAGCGTCAGCGGAAGATAGATATCTGTGTACAGATATATTCAGAGTAGTAGAAGAGATAGGCCTTCACAGAGGGGTTGTAAAATAAAAGCTATGATCGATAAGGGAGTAGCCTCCTGTCCCTGGATCCTACGATCCCGACTCTGGTCGTGCAGTCGGCTCCTCGTAGTAGTAGTTGATCTCGCCTAGCGGGAAGTTTATCAACGACTGAGGCAGTCATCTGGCTGAGGGCTCTGCTCTTGGGCTGTCCTCTGGTGCTATCAAAATGGATATGGGGAAAAGATAAGTAAATGCAAGATGATACTTATCCGACAGTACAGCATAGAGCAAGGTATCTACTACTAAGCATATGGGCAAGATTGTCAAAGGAATGCTGTATAATGGACTGGGCTGCAGAAATGCCATAGAATAGAAGGGGGAAAAACCTAGTCCTATCGATAGGACTATTTCACATGCTTCTGATCAGTACTTGCTGGCATTAGAAGAGTGCAGATTACATAAAGTAACAAAAGTATTGTAGTATCATGCAACCTCGACCTCGGATCCCTTTCTTGACTCCCTACCGAGGAAGCCATCCAGAGCCGTACTAATCCAGTTCTCACTCTGTTCAAGTTGTAAGCCGATCGGGATACAACTTCGAGGTCCATGTACCGTGGACATGGCTATCGATAGAAGTTTCTCCCTGCAGGGGTGCACAAGTTACCACCACTGCTCGCTTAAGACTACCGGCGCGACAGCACTTAGCTGGGTCCAATGCCCATTGGCATTACATTATGCCCCATGTTCCCCTTGCATTATACGATTATGGCGCTTTATGGTGACATAGCTGGTATGTTTGGCTATTTCAACATCCCACCCCACCCTTGCTTGGCCTAATAAAGGAGGAGTTGGGGCTGCCCATCATCCTTCTATCCCTTGCTCTGCATACTGCATGCCATGCAATTGATCTGGATTCTCTCTCCCTCACCACGAAAGAGTCTCGTTAGAGCGAAAGGCTTCTGGGTTCGGGGTGACTAGTTCTGGTTCGGCGAAGCGCGTGACTGGGATAGATTACACGCGTATGTGTGTCAACTTGTAGAGAGGTCGTAGTTTTGATCTTAGTGCCCAGTGGGGCGCTGTTTCGTGTTGCCTACCGAAGGGCTGTCAAAGTGACGGTCCGGAGTTTGTGAGTTCCTCCCGAAGGGCTGTCGCGCGACACACGTCACGGGCGGACTGTCCGACCGTCGCCTCCGGCAGGGCTGGTCTGGGTGGAGGATGATGGGTTATAACATCCTCGCGGTGGGGTAGGATTGTAAATCATTAGCTGTGCGGGGATCTGCATCCAACCGATCAGTCGGATCGACTCTACTTCCGCTGCGTCTACGATGCGGTAAGCGAAAAGTTATCAACTTGTATGCACGTCTCCATATGGTCTGGGCTAGGTGCGTCAGGTCGAAATATTTTTGTTTCTCTGCTTGCGTTACCCTATCATTGTGGCATCATGGAGCGCGTGCTAATGCGTAGATGACATGTGCAGATCTAGAATAATGAGATGTAGGGTGTTGGCACAATATTCTAATTAGTAGTAGATGAGTTCTATTCATTGAAAAGTATTGTGAGGGGTAGAGATGAATCTGTTTCAAACAGCGAATGGTTCTTGTGCTTCCGCTCAGAATTTGCGTAGTCCTGATCTTGACAGCATTGTGGAATAGCTGAACATAAGTTCTGGCAATCCACGATCCTTTCATGCTTGGCTCTGAGTATGCTGGTTGAAGCATGATCAGACGAAGTGCTAACAGTTCTTTGGGCCACTTAGTCAAAGAAAGATGGATGTTTCGGCAGACGAAAGGGCCAATGCGAGATGATCTGACGGGGGGCATTGCGTTTGACGAAGTTCAGATGGGGCTCGAGATTTAAAAGATATATCGTGTTTCATACAGCCGTAGCACGCCCGCGTTGGTATCTAGCAATTTGGCTATCATTATGACTGAGATGGCGGTTGTATGCTTCGGTTTGTTCGAAACCTTAGAAGCCCGTAGAAACGAAGTGTTTGGGCATGACACCGATTAGAGGCATCTAATTTGGTTTTGCAGTGAGGGTTTGGTCATGTGCATATATGTGGTTATAGCATGGCTCATAATATTTGATTAGGTATGAGATGTCTAATGATTAAAATTACCATGGCACCTGGTGTCATATTCGGATATGCTGAGCCATATGATTGACACTTTAATGGGGACGCTGCGGTGTCAACCTTAAGTTATTGCTTATATTTATTCTGCTATGGAGATAGCAATAAATCTGGTTGCCAATCGACAAGGTGGTGGCAATCTTCCGCGAAGTGACACCGACGTGAATTGCCGAGACGAGAATATACAAGTACTTCTATCCGTCAGAAAGGCTATTACCATATCGTAGCTAATTATGAATTGCCTAAGATGTTTATTCCCTTTATGATGCACGCCTTCTTTGATTGCTGTCGGTAGTCGCTTTATTAGGGTGATCCTCTCACAAAATATCAAGTTAGTACGTGTTCTCTCCAAGTGTAGCAGCCGTCACGGCACCTAAGACTTTTCGGGGTATACACATGCTACTCCATGGGTATGAACTCATTTAGGGATGTTGTGATGGCGGGTGAGTTGAGACCATCGTCAGCAAGAAGGCTGGGTTTCTTGATGTTCAGGCATGAAAGTCATGAGCTCGGAATTCATCACGCATCGAAAGATGAACAAAAGTCACATAGAGATGTGATATGGCAAGTTTGCCTACGCGATTGAGATTTTCGTCATCAGTGTGATACCATCAATGCGTTGAATGAAATGGCGGATCTTGAATTCACTTCACGAAAATCAATATGAGAGATTATCGATTTGAGGGGAGGCGGCCTGTAGAATTAACGTTGTTTAAATTTCAGTGGCAATTAATTTTGAACACGTGTCTTAAGTGTGTTTGCTTATAAAAGTTATAGAATAATGGCTCGCGTTCCACGCTTCCCTGTTATAATGATTGAATAGTGTAGGCTGTAATATCTGGTAAAAAACTTTACGGTCTGGGTACAGTACTGTGAGGATTGTTCTTCTCAGAGTGGGCCGAAATGGGACTGTTGTCCTTCGCATATCTTTCCGGTATTATCTCTCGCTTATGCTATGGATGCATTGGACTCTCGTCTCTTGCTAGTTCATCCAAAGCTAGAATTCCGTTTTCAGTCAAGTTGCAATATGTTATGCTCATGAGTACCCCAACTTATGATAGTTTGGATAGTTATTGTGATTATCATTGGAATCTAAAAAGATCATTTTTCATCAGAGACACGTACAAAGGCATAAAGATATATTGGAGATTCCAAAGGCAATGTTTGTTTGCAAACTTACTATAGTAAAGGGGTTTACTATGACATTGACTGATAAGAGAGGGTATCACAAGAGAACGGCTATCAATGATTAAAAGTGAATAAAACAACACTTAACAGAGAAGGAAGTGTCCGAAGGTGTTAGTGTGACTTACACACCTAGGAAGTCCAGGGCTAATGCCACTCTGAATTGGTGCTCTCTTTTGGAGAGTAGAGAAATACTGGAAAGTTAAACTGTTTATAAAGACAGTATAAAGGCAATAGAAAGTAGAGACTGATATCTCCGGCTCTGTATGATGTCATACAAGTTTTTGATGTATAGAAGGTGGTGCAAAGATATTAGTTCTTGGGAATTATGATTAAATGGAATCTACTGATTCTTGGGGTATGTGAGTAACACAAAAGTTACCCGTATCGATTGGATTCTGTTGCACACTCGGATGTAAGAAAGAATACTATGGCCTGAAAGACTAGCCAGGAATGAGGTTGAGATACACAATGAACAAGAAATTTACATACCGATCATCGGTGTTGTATTAGCCTATGTATTTACTTTTCATTAGTTTTTTAGAGTTTGCACACTCTAGGTGCCCTTTGCCATAAGGTTCTTGCAAGAGCGTTGTTCATAAGGAACTTTTATGTCGGTGTTATGAATAACATGAGGAGGCCATACTTTCATTGATGAATGAGATGTATGTTTATAATATTGATTAAGATCATTACCTAGGTTTACCTTCAAATTCATTTTAGAGTCATACACTCTAGCCACTTGCACAATGTCTTGTGGCTAAAGTAAGTTATTCAGAAATAAAGCAACACTTGTTGTTTCAGTAGTCTGAATAACCAATGAGGCGTACTTCCATCCAAGATGGGATGTATGTTATGAACATTGATAGTAATAGTATACAGCCATAACACTGAAGCGCTAAAATGTCGCAAGACTAAAAGAATACCACACATGTGTGGCAGACTGCTTTGGTCACATTGGAGAAACCCTCAAGTGAAAATTCCATTATGGATGGATTTGATGGTCGTTTGATTTTGAATCATCTGACACTTGCAACTTTCGTCTCGAAAATGAGTGGACTGTAAATCGTTCACAGGCCATAAAGGATATGAGCAAAGAACTTATTGGTTGATCATTACCTTTGAGTATGTAGTCCGATAAATGTGTTGCAAGTATGGATTATCTATCTTCAGAAATGACTCAAGTGAGATATATGGATTTACTGATAGACGATAGTCTGGGATCATTTTGAAATCATTTCGAACGGTTTTCAACAATGACAGTAGAAGTTTATTGTAACAAGAAAATTATGTTTCTGGCATCTCGATTGCAGAAAGAGAAGATATTTGGTTACAAGTTTTAGCGAATGTCTGATGCAGTTGTGAAAGGGATTTCATATACTTGGGCACCTTCCGGAACACCACTGCGAGTGGAAAAGTCCTGTAAGAGTAACAATACGCATCTTATGACATGGGTGAGATCAAAGATGACATAAATAAATTGGCCATGTATCCCTTAAAAGTGTATGCTTAGAGACTGGCGGCTTTTACACTGAAAGTAGCTCTTCGGATTTGTTGAAATGACAGCCATGGTATGGTACGCGCCACCATGTTATATCTTTTCTTAAATTTGGAAATGAGCGGTGTTCGGAAAAGGTTTACAAACCTATTCGCAAATCAAAGCAAGTGCTACTGTAGGTTATCCAAGTCGATTGGGTATTCCTCCTCCACTATAATACGAGGCAAATAGGTTTGCCATAAAAGAACGGTATGCTTTTGACAGAAATGGTTCTTTCAAAAAAGGTGAGTGGAGAATTAGTGCAACTCGACAAGATAAATAGTATCTTCTCATCAGATTCAAGAAAGAGAGCGCTTGGAAGTAATCCAGTTTCCTACTGGCGAATGATACGAAGTCTACAATAAAATGTATGGACTTCGGTAAACTTGCATGCTGAACCACGTACGCAAGGCTCGTGCAAACCTCTCAGGTGCGCATGACGAGATATTGTGTGTTAGAGCAACAGTATACTTATGAGACACAAGAAGCGTGTGAGGCCCGACTCTCGGAATGTGCTAAATGCCTATACATCCGAGATAGTCTCATAGATTAAATGTTTCAAAAGATAAAATTTGAGATCACCTTTGGAGACTTATGGTCTAACGAATTTTATGGGAACTAAAAAAACTGATACGGATAAAAATGTTTTATCCTAAAGCTCGATTTTGAATAATACAAGTTCAATGAGTTGGACCTACGATGAGGTTGTTTCACCGTAGCGATCTTTAAAGCGTGTTGGTTGGGTTGAACTAGCATATATTACATATTTCATATGAAGATATGAAACTAAAGGATGACAAAGAGATTTCATCTGATGGAAATAAAAACAGGACTGCATGTGTTACAAGTTCCAGGGATATTTGTTCAGTCACAGAGGATAGGCTAGTAAGTATGGCGAACTTCAGAGTTCCAGCAATGGACAGAAAGAGCAAATGAGGTTGAATCTTCTTGTTTGTGATGAAATGGTCACAAAAGGTTTGAATTCATCAAGTGGGTAACGAATATGCTTGTGATTGCAAGAAAGAAGTGGTTAGCATAGATAATATTTCTAAAATACGTTGTGTGGCTTGACACTTATTGTTAATGGAAATATATTTTCTGACACGAATTATTGGACTCATTAAAATTGAGTTTTTCGATGAAGTACTTTAGGCTAATAGCCTCGTATTAGGTCATGAGTGATCTATGGAATATGATTTACCTGATGGGCTAAGCAAAGATAACATAGTGACAGATGTAAAAATTTTAGCATTTAGAAATGTCAGGAGTGAGATCTTGCAAAGTCAATGGAAAGTTTATTTTTGCAAGGACTCGTTGTCCCAAAACAACTGATGAGTAAATGCATGTAGGGAGTTCCCACACACATCTGGTGTTTGGATAATATGTATTTAATAGGTATGTAGAATTACAACGGGTCAGATATGTCCATACTCCGAAGTTGTTGCGAGTGTAGATACCAGTCGTGACAAAGTAATGATTCATGGGACAACAGCTTGGAAAAAGGGTCATTCAGTTAGCTATAGTTTCAGCTGATGACTATGTTTTCTCAGGTCAGTCGAAGTCATGAAGAGTTTCGTTGAAAAGGTTACATCGATACAGATCTTCATCCAGCTCCAAGGCGATTTGTGAATTTAAATTAAGGGTTTTGTGTAACACACATATGGGGTAGCAGTTAGGTGAATTGTGTCCAAAAACCATTATGCTGTGGCGAATTCTATAACAGAGAGGCGAAGTAGTTGCCACTTTTAAAAGCGACAAAGTAAGATGTTGAATCATGTATGATCATTCATAACTTTGTATGGTTGCCAAGATGGGTTTTGTCAAGGACACTATTGCTATATTGTTACTCCATAAACTCAAGTCTGTAGAATCCCAGGTTGACTGTTGATTCACATACCTCAAGGCCAAGTCCAACAACAAAATCTGGATTTTGGGAAAGCGTGAAAACACGAGGATAGAATAGAAGTACCATACGGATCGTGAAGTGTCAGATCGCGTGGTACATCAGGCTATAACCAGCAAGCGAAGCATATTTACATACCAATGTGCCATAGGTGTGTAAAGTTTCTGATTAGCTATTAACAGATTATTGACTCTATGCGAACGTGGGGAGTCTTGTAGAGATATGACTAGGGCAATAATAACTGTTAGTTGATTATCTCCCTGTTCATAATTAGGGTATGTCCATGGCTATATACTGCTATGGTTCTCAAGTCTGGCAAATAAACCAGAGTTGGAGGAAGACTACAGGCACGTGTGGGGATAATAAAACGATAAGAATGTATTCCTAGTAAGCCTCTATGATTGGCTCAAGTGTTGCATGATGGTCTGTTTTCCTATAAGTGGCATGTCTATGCCAGTAAACTTTGAGGGCACAATGTTATAAGACATTTGTGTGAATCGAACCCGATGGATGTTATGCTATGAATTCTATTCGTCACAAGTTAAGGTTAATAACAGCAACGAGATGGTTAATGTTTGACATGATTCCTTAGACCTTAATGGAGTAGTATCGAGTTTCTTCTATGCTTGCTCTGACTTTGGGTTTTGTTAAGATGTCATCGTAAATTGGTGCTGATTACGCGGCTTATCGGGTTCATGGAAAAGTATGTGCAAGTAAGTGATAGCTCAAGATTGGATTGGCTCCTCCGGACATGGAGATATCCTGGGCGCCCCTCTCGATGTTACGGTTATCCATCTCGTATGGCAGACACTTTGTGATTGATTCACGGGATTCAGGAACGCACGGGAACGGAAAAAGAGAACAATACCGGTAACGGTCGGGGTAATAGCATAGTGGACAAGTTCTTGATCACGGGAATGGCCACATGTTCTGCACCTCGGTGTATTTGTAATAGTGAAGCAACAGATAGTCACACGGAACTGAGGTTTCATCGCGATATTGCTATCATCGTGTGTGGTATAGGGATCAATAGGTGGGTGTCCACGGCTCCGATGCTGATCATTGATCGGAAAGTGTTCCGGTCATGTTATACTTCACGCGAACCTATAGGGTCACCACGCTTAGGGTCATCTATCTTGCTGAATACTAGACAGGTGAGTCTGAGAGGTAAAGTCACCGAAATATGTTTCGGAGTAACGGTTATAGAGTTCCGGGAGAGAACACCGAAAGAGTTTGGGTTTTTTATAAAACGAAAGCTATTTTCCAGAATATATTATTAGTTCAAAAAGGTTTTCGGCAGGGTCCGCCTGGAAAATTTGTTCAGAGGGTGCCAGAATGGTTTGGGAACTTCTGGAATTGTCAGAGAGAAAAACGGCAATGTTGACGCGTAAACCGTGTAGCATGTTGATCTTTTCCGTGTATAAAAACCACCGCTACCGCGAAATGTTCGGATGCATGCTTCCAGAATAATTTTAGAGGGTGCTAGAATGTTCCTGGGACCTTCTGAGATTTTTCAGAAAGAAAGTGCGGCGAGGAAACATCTGTCCAGCGCGAGGGACAGATCCCCGAATCGGGGTTGCTTGTTTGGTGGGCTTTTGTCTAGGAGCATCAGTTTCATGGAGAACTTGTTGGTGGCTTGTTGGGTGCCGCCCCCCCCATGGGCGGGGGGGAACCTGTGTGGGCGGCGCCCAAGGGGTGTCCCCATGGTGTCCCCTTGATAGCCATTACGGCCTGCTTTCATGTGTGACATGAGCTGGTGATTTTGGTATTTCAACATCTCCACCTCACGCCTTGCCTTGGCGCAATGACCCGGCGAAGATCATCATCGGGCACATCGTCTGGTGCCTCTTGATCTTCAGCTTCCCCCGTTGCAGTATCACCGTATTCAGGGAACATAGGATAGCTGTCATCATCCTCTTCTTCTCCGTTGTCTTCCATCATAACCCCTCTTTCTCCGTGCTTGGTCCAAACATTATAGTGTGGCATGAAACCCTTCTCAAGTAGGTGCAAGTGAAGGGTTTTCGAGTTAGAGTAATCCTTCGTATTCTCACAGACAGTACATGGACAATACATAAAACCATTCTGCTTGTTTGTCTGAGCCACTACGAGAAATTTATGCAGGCCCTCAATGTACTCGGAGGTGCGTCGGTCACTGTACATTCATTGTCGGTTCATCTGTGTGCATTATATAATTAAGTGTATCAAAAACCATTACAGAACATCATGAATAGAGAAGTGACCAAATTAATACAAGTTCATCATCACATTAAAACCAAAGTACAGTAGTGATCAAATGTTGTTACTAAAAAAATAAATACATAAAGTTCATACATAGTTCTCATAGAACAACATACAACTCTCTAGAGCATCTAATTAAAACATAAATTGAAACTAACATACAACTATGTAAAACTTTTAAATGCAACAACAAATGCGATCATAATCGCAACTAAGGTAACAATTGATTCAACAACATAATGATACCAAGCCTCATTATCAATGGCATATTTTCTTATCTTTCTAATCTTCAAGCGCATTCCATCCATCTTGATCTTGTGATCATCGACGACATCGGCAACATGCAACTCCAATTTCATCTTCTCCTCCTCAATTCTTTTCAATTTTTCTTTCAAATACTCATTTTCTTTTTCAACTAAATTTAACTTCTCGACAAGAGGGTCGGTTGGAATTTCCGGTTCACATACCTCCTAGATAAAAACATCTATGTCACGTTGGTCGGCATAATTGTCATAAACACTAAATGAAACAAATAGTTATAAAAGATAATATACCACATCCGAATCATAGACCGGACGAGGGCCGACGGGGGCGGATTTACCGAAACCATGGCAAATATAATAACAAACCATAATAAAAGTAAGAAATTTATACAAGTATCTATGTAAAATCATACAAGTAAGAATTTTTTTCTTTTAAAAGAAGATAAGAACAAGAGGCTCACCATGGTGGTGCCGGTGACAGGATCGGCCGGGGCGATCGACGACGGTGAGGATGGGGAGGGACGGGACGGACCGCCAAACCTAGACAAATCATGGGGAAAATGGAGTTGGAGGTCGAGCTGGAGAGGAGAAAGCTTAAGCGTGGCTCGGGCATTTCATCGAACACTCATGTGCATAGGAGGTGAGAACAGAGCAGCACACACCTCCCACACGCCGACCGGCCAAAAAACAGAGGAGTGAGCAGGTAGGGGCGAGCATATATATAGGCATCTCTTTAGTCCCGGTTCGTGTCTGGAACCGGGACTAAAGGGGTTGCGCCAGGAGCGAGGACCTTTAGTCCTGGTTCGTGTCTGGAACCGGGACTAAAGGGGTCAAATGAACCGGGACTGGTGCCTGCCGAGGCACAGCCAGCGTCCTGGCCTTATGAACCGGGACACTGATGCACCCATTAGTCCCAGTTTGTAACACGACCAGGACTAATGCAAATATCTGGCCTGGACCAAAGCCCTGTTTTCTACTATAGTGATAGTTGGATCATATGGTGTTCTTCCCTCTCTATCTTGATGAATTAAGTCTTTCCTTTTAAAATTTCATTATTATCGGACTGAATATTTTGGATTTGAGAACACTTGATGTATGTGTTGCATGTGGATACCCGTGGTGACAATGGGGTATTCCATTGAGTCACTTGATGTATGTTTTGGTAATCATCTTGCGGATTCCCAGGGTGACAATGGGGTAATCTAGGCACATAGGTTGATACATGTTTTCGTCCTACTTTCTTCGATAGAAACTTTGGGGTACTCTTTAAAGTTATTTGTGTTGGATTGAATATGAAATTGTTTGATGCATGTCGAATAATTAATTCACGGTTACTTGTGGAGACATTGGAATATCTAGGTGACATTAGAGTTGATTGATGCGTATCATATGGTGTTATTTTAGTATGAACTCTAGGGCTGTTTGGGACACTTATAGGGATGGTTCAATAGATTGATCGGAAAGGATAAGTTTAAGGTGGTTTGCTACCTACAATAATTCCATCTTATGTTCTCCGCTATTGATAAGAACTTTGGAGTGATTCTTTGTCACACGTTAAGGGATGATTATATGATCCAATTATGTTAGCACTGTTGAGGGATTGCCCTAGTGAAAGTATGAACCCTAGGCCTTATTTCTAAGCATTGCAATACCCTTTGTGCTCACTTTTATTACTTGTTACCTTGTTGTTTTTATTACTTCATATTACAAAAACCTATATCTACTATCCATACTACACTTGTATCACCATCTCTTCGCCGAACTAGTGCACCTATATAATTTACCATTGTATTGGGTGCGTTGGGGACACAATAGATTTCTTGTATTTGATTGCAGGGTTGTTTGAGAGAGATCACCTTCATCCTACACCTCTCATGGATTGATAAACCTTAGGTCATCCACTTGAGGGAAATTTGATGTTGTCCTACAAAACTCTGCGCTTGGAGGCCCTACCGACTCTACAAGAATAAAGTTGTGTAGTAGACATCACCGCCATGGCCGAATCAGACCGGCGGGTGCATCCACGAGCGGGGGGCATCGATATTAACCAGAAACAGAGCACACCCGCCACAACCCCGTCGCCCGCACGAATGAAGTTGCGGTACAGCACTCGTAGCCACCACTCGCTTTAGAGCCGGCGCCGCCTGCACAGCCTGTGGCCATCGCCCCGGCATCCAGCCACCATGAGCATCTCCGCCAACACAGCGAACAGCCCCTGCACCACACCAAAACGATGGAGCAGGTCCACCACGACATCCACCAGGAAAGGGGGTGCGATATCCTGGCATATTAGGGATGATAGATGATGACCTGCAAGTGCACAGGGCTGTTGTAGCACTTTCGTGATAAGTGAAGTGTCGAATCCACAGGGAGCAAATAGGAAGGAATTACATACCTCGCAACTACGCTATCAACTACACAATTACATACACACCCAAACCGTAACTTGGAAATAGCCTACTTTAGTAAGTTGCTAAGAAGACAAATAAAAGGGATAGTGTTTACTAAACTACAAACAAGAAATAAAAGACAGAAAATTAAAGAGACTAAACTAGGTGAAATGGTGCTTAAGTAGTAAACGTTCTCGAGGCAATCAGAGTCATCACCACAAGTATGATGTTGACAACACATGATAAACATGGCTCTCTATTTTTATCACTAAGCCACTTGTATATGATTCGCGTGGGCGGAGCCAAATAAAGTATGCATCCCCACTAAGGTTATCGCGTACACTCGTGCCACCGTCGTGCTTCCCCACTCTAGTTATCACAACGCTGATTAAGGGGAGTGAACTCCCCGTGGTCACGGCCTTAAGTTCTAGGGTTCTCCACTAATCCCTATTGCAATGATCCGGGAGGAAGCGAGAATAGGACTACCACCACCTACCCTCCAAAACTACCCTTCTCACCAGTATGACTTGCCTCAAGTCCACAAGGGGCTAATGCTGCGCTAGCACTCTTCACAACACCATGAGACAATCAACACAATACATATAAAGAGAATATTGGATCGCTTATTGAACAAAGTACTAATTGTGCAAGAGTTCGGCCAATTCCTCAAGAACTAATACAACTATTCAAACATATGATAGGGAGAAGGCAAGTTACAAGCCGGCACAGAGCAGGTGGAAGACAGGAGCATGGTGGTGATGGTGATGGCAACAACGGCCGTGGTGGATAGATGGTGATGGTGGTGGTGCCGGTGATGAAGATCGCACCAGCCCGAAGGCCGGTGCTCGCGGTGGAGGCTCCCCTTCTTCTTCCTCTTGGCTTGGCCCTTCTCTTCTCTACGGAGGTGGTCTTGTAGCAACAATGGAGATGGATGACAGCTGCGTGGATGAATGAATGTGAAGGTGGGAGGCGCCTAGGGTTGGAGGTGCTTATATGAAGGCCTCCCGGTATCACCTCCGTTGATGTGGTCATCCAAGGGCTCAAGCTGAGCCTTATCTTCTCCCAGTCTCTTCATTATGAGACAAGGATCCCGTGGGAACTATTGGGGACGAAATTGTCGAAGAATCCTGTCTGGAGATGGAACTTTTGAAGTTGTTTGCATGTCAACAGCCGCTCAAATGACCGCACGCGGTCGTTTGGAACGCCGTCTTTCGTGCTATCATTTTGTGCAGTCTTTCTCCGGTAAAACGGCCACCATTTCTTCATACGAACTTGGAATTTTACGTTCTTGGGCTCGTTGGATTCGTATGGACGACGCCGATGTATTTCTGGTCTTAGATATTGATTTGGAATACTTTGGAAAAATGACTTTTTCCGACCTTCAAAATGGCTAAGTTTGACCCCTGGCTGACTCCGTATTGAATCCATCCTTGCTCCTTTCATCGTGCTTGGTCCTAGGTTGCTCCAATACACCTATAGACACAAGAAAACAAATCAATACACAAATGTGCAATGCTCACAATGATAAGTGCAAAAACCAAAAATCATACATAATGGACATATATTTGGTTCAATGGGACTTGATATATGAAGAGAACATGCAACATATGAGCTCTAAAAATGCGTAAAATATGGAGCCATCAACCTCCCCATGCTTAAACCTTTCTCGTCCTCGAGTAGAAGGGTTGACTACCAAAAGCTCATTGCTACCAACTCTAAAGCATACATTGAACCAAACCCCAAAAGCGATATCCGTGTTTATCGTGCAAGCATGCAAAAGGTTAACTAGCAAGGAGTAATACAAGCTATCCCCTAGTTCCATTGCCATGGAGGTTGAGAAAGAGGAAAATATTTTTGTGGAGTCCAAATTCCCATTGTCAAAGGTTCAGAGGGCGGGTCAATATTATGTTACAAATGTGCCAAGAGGGAACGTTCCTGCGGCCCAACGAGGATGTCGGTTCATCTGAGTGGGGGTGTATGTGATAGCCTTGCTTATTAGGGATGATAGACTACTCATATCAATAAGGAATTCCTTCTTTTCCGGGAAGGCTTGGAGTAATTCTAGGATGGGTGACTAGCCGCGAAGTTGGTCCCGGGTGCGCATGAGTGAGGATAAAGTGTGCCAAAAAGACTAGTATAGATCTGTGGGGCCAGTCTAGTGTGACGACCCCGGCTTAATCGTGCACTAATCATACACGCATATGCGCACGATCAAGCCTAAGGACTCACTTGAAGATATCGCAACACAACTCTAAAACATAAATAAAGTCATACAAGCTTTATATTACAAGCCAGGGCCTCGAGGGCTCGAATACATAGCTCGAATGGCAAACAAGCGTCAGCGGAAGCATTAGATATCTGTGTACAGATATATTACAGAGAGAGAGAGATAGGCCTTCACAGAGGCGGGGTAAAAATAAAAGCTATGATCGAAAGGCGTAGGCCTCCTGCCCTGGATCCTCCGATCCGACTCCTGGTCGTCAGTCGGCTCCTCGTAGTAGTAGTACTCGCCAGGCGGGAAGTAGTAGTGGTCATCGACTGGGGCATCTGGCTCAGGGGCTCCGTCCTCTGGTGGCATCAAATGGATATGGGGGAAAAAGAAAGTAAAGCAAACGTGAGTACTCATCCGAAGTACTCAGCAAGCAAGGATCTACACTACATATGCAACATTGTCAAAGGAATGGCTGTATAAGTGGACTGGGCTGCAGAAATGCCAGAATAGAGGGGGAAAACCTAGTCCTATCGAAGACTAGCATCTTCACATCTTCTGCAGTCTTGCTGCATTAGAAGAGTGCAGATTACATAAAGTAAAGTAGTAGTAGTATCATCAACCTCGACCTGAGATCCTTTCTTGACTCCCTACGAGAAAGCAATCCCAGAGCCGTACTATCCAGTTCTCATCTCAGGTTCAAGTTGTACCGATCGGGATACAACTTCGAGTGTCCATTACCGTAGGACAGGCTATCGATAGAAGTTTCTTCCCTGCAGGGGTGCACCAAGTTACCCACCACGCTCGCTTAACTCCGGCCGGACACACTTTACTGGGTCATGCCCTTGCATTACCATTATGCCCCATGGTGTCCCCTTGCATTAACATTATGCCCTTTCATGTGTGACATGAAGCTTGGGTATTTTGGTATTTCAACATCCCACCCCACCCCTTGCCTTGGCCTATAAAAGGAGGAGTTGGGGCTGCCATCTCCTTCATCCCTTGCTCTCATACTCATGCCATGCAATTATCTGGCTTCTCTCTCCCTCCCACGAAAAGAGTTCGTAGAGCCGAAAGGCTGTCTGGGTTCCGGTGGGAACTAGTTCTGGACGGCGAAGCCCTGCCGGATAGATGACACCGTATGTGTGCAACTCTGTAGAGAGGTCGTAGTTTTGATCTTAGTGCCCGTGGGGCTGTTCGTGTATGCCTCCCGAAGGGCTGTCCAAGTGACGGTCCGAGTTCTGTGAGTCCTCCCGAAGGGCTGTCCGCGACACCGTCCGGGGGACTGTCCGACCGCCTCCCGGAGGGCTGTCTGGGTGGCGGATGAGGGTATACATCCTCGCGGTTGGGAGGTTGTAAATCCTAGCTGCGGGGATCTGCACCACCGATCGTCATCGACTCTACTTCCGCTGCGCTACGAGTCGGTAACGAAAAGATCAAACCTTGTATGCAGTCTCCATAGTGGTCCTGGGCTGGTGCGTAGGTCGAAATATTTTTGTTTTCTGCTGCGTTACCCTACAGTGGCATCATGAGCCGTGCTATGCGTAGATGCAGGTTGCGATCTAGAATACATGAGATGTATGGGTGTTGCACAATATAATTAGGTAGTAGATGAGTTCTATTATTGAAAATTATTTGTGCGGGTAGCAGATGAAATCTGTTACCCGATGTTCTTGTTGCTTCCCTCGAATTTGCGTAGTCCTGATCTTGACAGCATTGTGGAATCTGACAAAGTTCTGGCAATCCACGATCCTTTCATGCTGCTCCTGAGTATGCTGATTGACAGATCAACGAAGTGCTAACAGTTCTTTGGGTTCCACTTTAGTCAAAGAAAGATGGATGTTTCGCAGACGAAAGGGCAATGCAGATATGATCTGCACGGGGGTCATGCGTATGACGAAGTTCAGTATGGGGCTCGAGATTTTATTATCTCGTGTTTCATACACCCCGCGTTGTTAATCTAGCAGCTTGGATTATCATACTTGATGATGGACGTTGGTAGCTTCGGTTTGTTTCGAAACCTTAGAAGCCACGTAAAACAAGTTTTTGCATGAACCGATTAGAGGCATCTAACTTGGTTTTGCAGGAGGGTTTGCATGTGCATATGATGTGGTATAGCAGTGCTCATAATAATTTGATTATGTATGAGATGTCTATATGATGTAAAATTAACATGACCTGCGTGTCATGATTCGGCATGATGGCTGGAGCCATATGATTGCACTTTAATGACCTGCGTGTCAACCTTAAGTATTGCATTTATTTTATCTGCTATGGAGATAGCAATAATATCTGGTGCATCGACAAGGTGGTGGCAATCTTCGCGAAGGTGAACACCGACGTGAATGCCGAAGACGAAGAAATACAAGACTTCTCCGTCAGAAAGGGCTATACCATATCGTGCTAATTATGAATTGCCTAAGATGTTTATCCCTTATGATGCACCCTTCTTGATTGCGCGGTAGTCGCTTTTATTAGGGTGATCTCTCACAAAATATCAAGTAGTTAGTGTTCTCCCAAGTGTAGCACCGTCACGGCACCTAACTTTTCGGGGTATCACATGCTACCATGGGTATGAACGATTAGGGATGTGTGAGGCGGGTGAGTTGAGACCTCGCAGCAAGATCACTTGGTTGTCTTGATGTTCAGGCATGAAAGTCATGAGCTCGGAACACACGCATCGAAAGATGAACAAAAGTCACATAGAGATGTGATTGGCAAGTTTGCCTACCGATTGAGATTTTCGTCATCAGTGATGCTACCATCAATGGCGTTGAATTGAAATGCGGATCTTGAATCACTCACAATCAATTATGAGAGATATTGATTTGAGTGGGAGCGCACTGTAGAATTAACTTGTTTAAATTCTCAGTGCAATTAATTTTGAACACTGTCTAAGTGTGATTTGCATAAAAGTTATAGAATAATGGCTCGCGTTTCCACCTTCCCTGTTAATATTGAATAGCTGTTAAATATCTGGTTAAAACTTTACGGTTGGTAACGTAATGTGAGGATTGTCCTCAAGAGTGCCGAAATGGACTTTGTCCTATCGCATACTTTCGGTATTCTCTCGCTTATGCTATGGATCATGTGACTCTCGTCCTTCGATCCAAAAGCTAGAATTCCGTTTCAGTCAAGTGCAATATGTTTGCTTCCATGAGACCCAAACTTTGAAAGTTTGGATAGTTATGTGATATTCATGGAATCTAAAAATCATTTTTCAGAGACAGACAAAGGCTAAAAGATATGAGATATCCAAAGCAATGTTTGTTTGCAAACTATTAGTAAAGGAGTTTACTATGCATTAGACTGATAAGAGAGGGATCCAGAAGAACGCCTATCAAATGATGAAAGGTGAATAAAACAACAACTTAAAGAGAAAGGAAGTGTCCGAAGGGTGTTAGTGTGACTTACACACCTAGGAAGTCCGGGGCTAATGCCACTCTTAAGTTGGGTGCTTCTTTTGAGAGTAGGAGAAATACTGAAAGTTAAACTGTTATAAGTATAAAGGCAATAAGAAAGAAGACTGGAATATCCAGCTCATGTATGAATGTCATACAAGTTTTTGATGTATAGAAGGCTGGTCAAAGATATAGTTCTTGGGAATTATGATTAAATTGGTAATCACTGATTCTTGGGTATTGTGAGTTAATCACAAAGATACCCGCTCGATTGCATTCTGTTGCAACTCGATGTAAGAACTACTATGGCCTGAAAGACTAGCCAGGAATGAGGTTGAGATACACACATGGAACATAGTAAATGTTACTATACCTTCCATCGGTGTATTACCTATGTATTTACTTTCATAATTCGTTTTAGAGTTTCACACTCTAGCCCTTTGCATAAGGTATCTTGCAAGAAGGTTGTTCATAAGAGAACTTTTAATGTTCGGTGTTATGAATAACATGAGGGCCATACTTTCATTATGAATGAGATGTATGTTATGAATATTGGTATTAATACATTACCTCTAGGTTTACCTTCATAATTCATTTTAGAGTTTCATACACTCTAGCCATTGCACAATGTTTGTTGCAAAAGAGTTATTCATAAAAACAACAATTGTTGTTCAGTATTCTGAATAACATGAAGGGCCGTACTTCCATCCAAGATGGGATGTATGTTATGAACATTGATAGTAATATGATACACCCATAACACTGACGCTAAATGTCGCAAGACTAAAAGAATACCACACATGTGTGGCACTGCATTTGGTCACATTGGAGAAACCCTCAAGGAAAATTCCATTATGATGGATTTTGAGGTCGTTTGATTTTGAATCATCTGACACTTGCAACTTTCCTCCGAAAAGTGAAGTGACTGAAATACCGTTCACAGGCCATAAGGAATGAGCAAAGAACTTATTGGTGATCATACATTTTGATGTATGTAGTCCGATAAATGTTGTTGCAAGTAGTGGATTTATCTATCTTCAGAAATGACTCAAGTAGATATATGGATATTTACTTGATGAGACGAAAGTCTGGATCTTTTGAAATCATTCGAAAGGTTTTCAAAAATGAAGTAGAAGTTATTGTAACAAGAAAAATTATGTTTCTGCAATTCGATTGCAGAAAGGAATATTTGAGTTACAAGTTTAGCGAATGTCTGATGAGTTGTGAAAGGGATTTCATAACTTGCACTTCCCGGAACACCACTGCGAGTGGAAAGTCCGTGAAGATGTAATCAAACCATTTATGACATGGTGAGATCAAAGATGACATAAATAAATTTGCCATTATCCCTTTTAAAGAGTGATGCTTTAGAGACTGCGGCTTTTACACTGAAAAGAGCTCCATCGGATCTGTTGAAATGACACCATGGTATGGTACGCCCAACCATGTTATATCTTTTCTTAACATTTGGAATATGGGGCTTGTGTAAAAGGTTACAAACCTATTCCAAATCAAACAAGTGCTACTTTGTAGGTTATCCCAAGTCATTGGGTATTCCTCCCTCACTATACCGAGGCAAATAGGTTTGCCATAAAGAACGGTATGCTTTTTGAAGAAAATGGTTCTTTCAAAAAGGTGAGTGGGAGAATAGTGCAACTCGACAAGATAAATAGTATCTTCGTCATCAGATCAAAGGAAAGAGACCTTGGAAGTAATTCCAGGTTTCCTACTGCGACTGATACGGAAGTCTCTACAATAAAATGTATGGACTTCGGTCAAACTTGCAGCTGAACCACGTACGCAAGGCTCGTGCAAACCTCTCAGGTGCGCAGACGAGATATTGTTGTTAGACAACAGTATACCTATGATACACAAGGAAGCGTTGATGAGCCCTGACTCCGGAATTGGCTAAATGCCAATACAATCCGAGATAGTCTCCATATAAATGTTTCAAGATTAAAATCTTGATACACCTTTTGGAAGACTTAGGGTCTAACGAATATTTATGGAACTAAAAACTGATACGGATAAAAATGTTTTATCCATAAAGCTCGACTTGTTGCAATATACAAGTTCAAGGAGTTGACTACGATGAGGTTGTTTCACCGTAGCGATGCTTAAAGTCGGTTTGGGTTGAACTAGCAATTAATACATATTTCATATCATGAGATATGAAACAAAGGATGACAAAAGGATTTCCATCTGATGGAAATAAAACTAAGGACTTGCATGTGTTACAGTCCAAGGTATTTTGTCAGTCCAGAGGATGCTAGTAAGTATGCGAACTTCAGAGTTCCAGCAATGGACAGAAGAGAGCAAAATGGAGTTGGAATCTTCGTGTTTTGATGAAATGGTCAAAAAGGGTTTTGAATTCATCAATGGGTAACGAAGATGCTTGTGATTCAAGAAAGTAAGTGGTAGCATAATAATATTTCTAAAAACGTTGTGTGCTTGACACATTGTTAATTGGAAATAATTTTCTTGACACGAATTAGGACTTCATTTAAAAATTGGTTTTTCGATGAAGTACTTAGGCTAAATAGCCTCGATATTAGGCATGATGATCTATGGAGATAGATTTACCTGATGGGGCTAAGCAAAGATACATATTGACAAGATGCTAAAACTTTTTAGCATTTAAAAATGTCAAGGAGTGAGTCTTGCCAAAGTCACATGGAAAGAGTTTTTGCAAGACTCGGTGTCCCAAAACACTGATGAGTAAAATGCATGATGGAGATTCCACACACTCTTGTGTTTGGATTAATCATGTATTCCATGGTATGTAAAAACAACCAGATATGTCCAATACTCCAAAGTTGTTGCGAGTGTAGATACCAAGGTGATCAAAAGTACTGATCATGGGACAACAGTGAAAAAGGGTCATTCAGTACTATAGTAGCACTGATGACATGTTTTCTCGCAAGCGGAGATCATGAAGAGTTCGTTGTAAAAGGTTACATCGATACAGTCTTCATCCATGCTCCAAGCGATTTTCAATTTAAATTAAGGGTTTTGTGTAACACACAATATGGTGGCACAGTTAGTTGGAATTGTTCCAAACAAGTTACTGTGGCGAATTCTATAACAGAGGCGAAGTATGTTGCCACTTTTAAAAGCGACAAAGAAGATGTTGAATCATGTAGTTCATTCATGAACTTTGTATGGTTCCAAGATGGGTTTTGTCAATGGGACACTATTGCTAGTAGTTACTCCATAACTCAGTCTGAGGAATCCAGGTTCGACCTGTGATTCACATACCTACAAAGCCAAGTCCACACAAAATATGGATTTTGTGAAAGCGTGAAAACACGAGGATATGCAAAGATACACACGGATCTGAAGTTGTCAGATCCGTTGGACATCAGGCTATACCACAAGCGAAGCATATTTTACACCAATGTGCCATAGGTGTAAAGTGCATTAGCATTAACTAGATTATTGACTCTAGTGCAAGTGGGAGTCTGTAGGAGATATGACCTAGAGGCAATAATAAATGTTATTGATTATCTCCCTGTTCATAATTAGGTTTATGTTCCATGCTATAACTGCTATGGTTCTCAAGTCTGCAAATAAAACGAGGCTTGGAGGAAGACTCATATGCACGTGTGGGATAATAAACGATAAAATGTATTCCTAGTCAAGCCTCTATGATTGGCTCAAGTGTTGCATGATGGTTCTGTTTTCCTGATCATGGGCATGTCTATGCCAGCAACTTTGAGGGCACAATGTTATAAGAACATTTGTGTTGAATCGACCCGATTGATGTTATGCTATGAGATTCATTCGTCACAAGTTAATGGTTAATAACACAGAGATGGTTAATGTTTGCATGATTCCTTAGACCATGAGAGTATCGAGTTTCTTCATGCTTGCTTCATGAACTTTGGGGTTTGTTAAATGTCATCCGTAAATGGGTGGCTATTACGGCGGCTTACGGGTTCATGGAAAAGTATGTCAAGTAAGTTGATAGCTCAAGATTGGGATTTGCTCCTCCGACAATGGAGAGATATCTCTGGGCCCTCTCGATGTTACGGTATCCATCATCGTCTGGCCAGACACTTTGTGATTTGATCACGGGGATGTCGGAACACGGGAACGAGAAAAGAGAACAATACCGGTAACGGGGTAACTAGCATAGTGGACAAGTTATTGATCCACGGGAATGCCAACATGTCTCACCTCGGGTATTTGTAACATATCGTGAAGCAACAGGAATAGCACACGGCAACTGGAGGTTCACTCGGATATTCATTCGTGTGGGTATAGGGATCAATATGGGTGTCCACGGCTCCGATGCTGATCATTGATCGGAAAGTGTTCCGGTCATGTCTATACTTCACCGAACCTATAGGGTCACACGCTTAAGGGTCATCTATCTGCTGAATACTAGACAGGGAGTCTGAGAGAAAGTCACCGAAAATGTTTCGGAGAAAACGGAAGAGTTCCGGAGAGAGAACACCGAAAGAGTTTTGGTAAAACCGAAAAGATGTTTCAGAATATATTATTAGGTCAAAAAGGGTTTCGGCACCGCCTGGAAATTTTCAGAGGGTGCCAGAATTGGTCTGGGAACTTCTGGGAATTTTCAGAGAGAAAAACCGGAAATGTTCCGAAACTGCCGTAACCGCTGTTGATGCTTTCCGCTGATAAAAACCACCGCACCGAAAATGTTTCGGATCATGCCCAGAATAATTTTAGAGGGTGCTAGAAATGTTCTGGGACCTTCTGGAATTTTTCAGAAAAAAGTTTCGCGGAAAACATCTTGTCCCAGCGCGAGGGGACAAGATCCCACGAATCGGGGGTTGCTTGTTTGGTGGCTTTTTGTCTAGGGAGCATGCATGTTTCATGGAGACATGTTGGTGGCTTGTTGGGCCCCCCCCCCATGGGGGGGGGGACACATGTGTGGGCCGGCCCCAAGGGGTGTCCCCATGGTGTCCCCTTGCATTACCATTATGCCCTTTCATGTGTGACATGAAGCTTGGGTATTTTGGTATTTCAACATCCCACCCCACCCCTTGCCTTGGCCTATAAAAGGAGGAGTTGGGGCTGCCATCTCCTTCATCCCTTGCTCTCATACTCATGCCATGCAATTATCTGGCTTCTCTCTCCCTCCCACGAAAAGAGTTTCGTAGAGCCGAAAGGATGTCTGGGTTCCGGTGGGAACTAGTTCTGGACGGCGAAGCCCTGCCGGATAGATGACACCGTATGTGTGCAACTCTGTAGAGAGGTCGTAGTTTCGATCTTAGTGCCCGTGGGGCTGTTCGTGTGTGCCTCCCGAAGGGCTATCCAAGTGACGGTCCGAGTTCTGTGAGTCCTCCCGAGGGGCTGTCCGCGACACTCTCCGGGGACTGTCCGGCTGGCAGATGAGGGTATACATCCTCGCGGTTGGGAGGTTATAAATCCTAGCTGCGGGGATCTGCACCACCGATCGTCATCGACTCTACTTCCGCTGCGCTACGAGTCGGTAACGAAAAGATCAAACCTTGTATGCAGTCTCCATAGTGGTCCTGGGCTGGTGCGTAGGTCGAAATATTTTTGTTTTCTGCTGCGTTACCCTACACACGACACGTCATGAACGACCTCTTGCTCTGTGTGGGGACCTCTGCGATTTTCAACGCATGCACCACATCAATGTTGTGCATTGGGTCGGGTATTCAACACATATGCATGCATCATACACCTCCATAAATATGTTCGGGGCACACGCATGCAATAATGGTTGTCTTTGGACACACTCTCACTCGCTTGGTTATGGGTGGCAAGCCTATATATATTCGTGGGCCCGCGTGGACGTCCATCATTTCGACCAACGACGAGAAAGGTTACTAGGGTGGATATATTCTTCTTCTTTGCTTTGAGTTACCGTACAGTAGGTCGACCCATTCCAAGCCTAATTAAGTTTGAGCGCATGCTACGCATCGTGAACCCTCGCTCGGTGTGGGGATTTTACGGTTCCAAAGCATGGTGCCACATCAAATTTGCGCATTGGGTATTCAAACACCACACACACCACTTCCATATACATACTTGGGCCACATGCACAGAGTGGGTTTGTCTTCATACAATACTCCCTCGCGAGGTTATCGGCGACAAGCTAGCCCATTTTGCGGGCCGTGTGGACGTCCATCACTTTGACCAACAACGAGCGGGAAGAGGTCGTACGACCAGGTTGGATTCTGCTTGGTCCGTGTTATAGTACGTCTTGGTGAGATGCCCTCCACCCGATGTGTGTGTGTGTGGGGGGGGGGGCTACTTCACGCTACCTACAACCTCCGTGGGGTCGGGAAGTCCGGTTAATTTGCGAGGCACACATGCCACATCAAAAGTTGTGAATGGTAGTTAAATATCACACACCACACCCTTTTCATACATATAGTAGGGCCACCCGCATGTGGTTCGTATGTGGTCTCACCCATCTCGCACCACAAGCACACATTTGTGGGTCGGCACACAGTCCACCTTTTTTGGGAAGCGAAAGGGGAAGTTTGACCATATATATATATATGATGGACTCCTATAGGTTTTGTGTTACGGTAGGGTGACATTTCAGACCTAGCTATTTGGGGGCATGCATTCGTAGCTAGGATTCCCTTACCACCGACACGAAGTGGGGTTCGTAGGGGGTGGCTGACTAGCAATACTGTGCTTTTGTGCGATAGGTGCCACATCAAAGTTGTGCATTGGGTATTCGAACATCAAACCACCCTTTTCATACATATATTTGGTCCACATGCAAGTGTGTTCGTGTTCTGACCCTCTCCCACATTATTCTTTTTGCCAAATTTATAAATAGCACACGAGTTGGATGTAGAAACCGTCTGCGATTGGGTACGCAACAGCCACGGTTCGGTCAGACTACCCATGTGCCACGCCCATGCCTTGCAGTCCTTCACATCAGCACAGTAGATTGGGCTCCACGAGGCTTGCCTCCCGGTCTCTAAAATATCTACTGCCTTGTAATCTCGAAAATATCTACCGCCTGGAAGGTTTTAATGTTTGATAGCACAAGATTAGTATGTGCGGACCGCGTGCGATGTCTGTTACTCCCGCTCTGCTTTAGTCCCTTCATTCAAATTTTCAGTAGCCCCGGCATTTTACTCCCGCCTCTGCATCCCTCGCAATCTCAAAAATATCTGCTCGCCCTTGATCCAAATTTTCAGTAGCCCCGCCTTGTTACTCCCGCCTAGTAAAATTTTCAGTTGCCATGGTATTTCCTCAAACACCACCTTGCCCCTCCCCCCCTCCACACACACCACACACTCCCCAAACCTCCGCTCACACAGACACACACCACCCCCGAAACCATTGGTAGGTCGCCGCCATCGCCGCCTGATAGAAATATGCCCTAGAGGCAATAATAAAGTTGTTATTTATATTTCCTTATATCATGATAAATGTTTATTATTCATGCTAGAATTGTATTAACCGTAAACTTGATACATGTGTGAATACATAGACAAAACAAAGTGTCCCTAGTATGCCTCTACTTGACTAGCTCGTTAATCAAAGATGGTTAAGTTTCCTGACCATAGACATGTGTTGTCATTTGATGAACGAGATCACATCATTAGGAGAATGATGTGATGGACAAGACCCATTCGTTAGCTTAGCATAATGATCGTTAAGTTTTATTGCTAAAGCTTTCTTCATGACTTATACATATTCCTCTGACTATGAGATCATGCAACTCCCGAATACCGGAGGAACACCTTGTGTGCTATCAAACGTCACAACGTAACTGGGTGATTATAAAGATGCTCTACAGGTGTATCCGAAGGTGTTTGTTGGGTTGGCATAGATCGAGATTATCATTTGTCACTCCGAGTATCGGAGAGCTATCTCTGGGCCCTCTCGGTAATGCACATCATATGAAGCCTTGCAAGCAATATGACTAATGAGTTAGTTGCGGGATGATGTAGTACGGAACGAGTAAAGAGACTTGCCGGTAACGAGATTGAACTAGGTATAATGATACCGACGATCGAATCTCGGGTAAGTAACATACCGATGACAAAGGGAATGATGTATGTTGTTATACGGTTTGACTGATAAAGATCTTCGTAGAATATGTAGGAGCCAATATGAGCATCCAGGTTTTGCTATTGGTTATTGACTGGAGATGTGTCTCGGTCATGTCTACATAGTTCTCGAACCCGTAGGGTCCGCACGCTTAACGTTCGATGATGATTTGTATTATGAGTTATGTGATTTGATGACCGAAGTTTGTTCGGAGTCCCGGATGAGATCACAGACACGACGAGGAGTCTCGAAATGGTTGAGAGGTAAAGATTCATATATTGGAAGGCTATATTCGGACATCGAAAAGGTTCCGAGTGAGTCGGGTGTTTTTCGGAGTACCGGGGAGTTACGGGAATTCACCGGGAGAAGTAATGGGCCTTATTGGGCCATACGGGAAAAGAGGAGGCAGGCCAAGGGGAGGTGGCCCACGCCCCCCAAGGGTCCAAATTGGACTAGGGGAAGGGGGCGGCGCCCCCCTTACCTTTTCCTACTCCCTCCCTCTTTTCCCTCTTTCCTTCTCTCCTACTCCGAAAAGGAAAGGGATTCCTACTAGGACTTGGAAGTCCTAGTAGGACACCATACTCTTCGTGCGCCCCTAGGGGGCCGGCCTCTCTCCCTCCCTCCTTTATATACGTGGGAGGGGGCACCCCAAAGACACACCAAGATTTGTCTTAGCCGTGTGCGGTGCCCCCCTCCACAGTTTTACACCTCGGTCATATCATCGTAGTGCTTAGGCGAAGCCCTACGCTGGTAACTTCATCATCACCGTCGCCACGCCGTCGTGCTGACGGAACTCTCCCTCGACCCTCTGCTGGATCAAGAGTTCGAGGGACGTCATCGAGCTGAACGTGTGCTGAACACGGAGGTGGCGTACGTTCGGTACTTGGATCGGTTGGATCATGAAGACGTTCGACTACATCAACCGCGTTAACATAACGCTTCCGCTTTCGGTCTACGAGGGTACGTGGACACACTCTCCCCTCTCGTTGCTATGCATCTCCTAGATAGATCTTGCGTGAGCGTAGAATTTTTTTGAAATTGCATGCTACGTTTCCCAACAGTGGCGCCTGAGCCAGGTCTATGTGTAGATGATATGCACGAGTAGAACACAAAGAAGTTGTGGATGATGATAGTCATACTGCTTACCACCAACGTCTTATTTTGATTCGGCGGAATTGTTGGATGAAGCGGCCCGGACCAACCTTACATGACCGCGTTCATGAGACCGGTTCCACCGACAGACATGCAACTTGTTGCATAAAGGTGGTTGGCGGGTGTCTGTTTCTCCAACTTTAGTTGAATCAAATTTGACTACAGCCGGTCCTTGTTGAAGGTTAAAACAGCAAACTTGACGAAACATCGTTGTCGTTTTGATGCGTAGGTAAGAACGGTTCTTACTAGAAGGCCGTAGCAGCCACGTAAAACTTGCAACAACAAAGTAGAGGACGTCTAACTTGTTTTTGCAGGGCATGTTGTGATGTGATATGGTCAAGACATGATGTGATATAAGTTGTTGTATGAGATGATCATGTTTTGTAAAAGTTATCGGCAACTGGCAGGAGCCATATAGTTGTCGCTTTATTGTATGAAATGCAATCGCCATGTAATTGCTTTACTTTATCACTATGCGTTAGCGATAGTTGGCAAGACGACAACGACGCTACGATGGAGATCAAGGTGTTAAGCCGGTGACGATGGAGATCATGACGTTGCTTCGGTGATGGAGATCATGAGCACAAGATGATGATGGCCATATCATGTCACATATTTTTGATTGCATGTGATGTTTATCTTTTATGCATCTTATTTTGCTTAGTACGGCGGTAGAATTATAAGATGATCCCTCACTAAATTTCAAGGTATAAGTGTTCTCCCTGAGTATGCACCGTTGCGACAGTTCGTCGTGCCGAGACACCACGTGATGATCAGGTGTGATAAGCTCTACGTTCACATACAACGGGTGCAAGACAGTTTTGCACGTGTGGAATACTCGGGTTAAACTTGACGAGCCTAGCATATGCAGATATGGCCTCGGAACACTGATACCGAAAGGTCGAACGTGAATCATATAGTAGATATGATCAACATAGAGATGTTCACCATTGAAGACTACTCCATCTCACGTGATGATCGGACATGGTTTAGTTGATATGGATCACGTGATCATTTAGATGACTCGAGGGATGTCTATCTAAGTGGGAGTTCTTAAGTAATATGATTAATTGAACTTAATTTATCATGAACTTAGTCCTGATAGTATTTGCACTATGTTGTAGATCAATAGCTCGCGATATAGCTCTTATATTTTTTTGATATGTTCCTAGAGAAAAGTTGAAAGATGATAGTAGCAATGATGTGGACTGGGTCCGTGATCTAAGGATTATCCTCATTGCTGCACAGAAGAATTATGTCCTTGATGCACCGCTAGGTGATAGACCTGTTGCAGGAGCAGATGCAGACGTTATGAATGTTTGACAAGCTCGGTATGATGACTACTTGATAGTTTAGTGCACCATGCTTTACGGCTTCGAACCGGAACTTCAAAAATGTTTTGAACAACATGGAACATATGAGATGTTCCAAGAGCTGAAATTGGTATTTCAGACTCATGCCCGAGTCGAGAGGTATGAGACCTCTGACAAGTATTTTGCCTACAAGATGGAGGAGAATAGCTCAACCAATGAGCATGTGCTCAGAATGTCTGAGTACTACAATCGCTTGAATCAAGTGGGAGCTAGTCTTCCAGATAAGATAGTGATTGACAAAGTTCTCTAGTCACTATCACCAAGTTACTAGAACTTCGTGATGAACTATAATATGCAAGGGATGAGGAAAATGATTCCCGAGCTCTTCGCGATGCTGAAATCGGCAAAGGTAGAAATCAAGAAAAGCACCAAGTGTTGATGGTTGACAAGACCACTAGTTTCAAGTAAAAGGGCAAGAGAAAGAAAGTGAACTTCAAGAAGAATGGCAAGCAAGTTGCCACTCCCATGAAGAAGCCCAAAGCTAGACCCAAGCCTGAAACTGAGTGCTTCTACTGCAAAGGAAATGGTCACTGGAAGCGGAACTGCCCCAAATACTTGGCGGATAAGAAGGATGGCAAAGTGAACAAAAAGTATATATGATATACATGTTATTTATGTGTACCTTACTAGTGTTCATAGTAGCCCCTGGGTATTTGATACTTGTTCGGTTGCTAAGATTAGTAACTCGAAACAGGAGTTACAGAATAAATAGAGACTAGTTGAGGGTGAAGTGACGATGTGTGTTGGAAATGGTTCCAAGATTGATATGATCATCATCGCACACTCCCTATACTTTTCGGGATTAGTGTTGAACCTAAATAAATGTTATTTGGTGTTTGCGTTGAGCATGAATATGATTAGATCATGTTTATTGCAATACAGTTATTCATTTAAGACAAAGAATAATTGTTACTCCCTCTCTCTCAGTTTACAGGGCGTGCGCGTACCCCTAGGTCGTCAATTTGACCAACTTAATACAAGTCATATATTACAAAAAATATACCAATATAAACTTCAGATGTTCTATTTTCAAACGGTATAATTTTTGTGTCATATAGTTTATATTAGGGTGATAAAATTGGCAACCTAGGTATATGCGCAGGACTTGTAAACTGAAACGGAGGGAGTATTCTGTTTACATGAATAAAACCTTCTATGGTCATACACCCAATGTTAATGGTTTATTGAATCTCGATCATAGTGATACACATATTCATAATATTGATGCCAAAAAGATGCAAAGTTGATAATGATAGTGCAACTTATTTGTGGCACTGCCGTTTGGGTCATATTGGTGTAAAGCGCATGAAGAAACTCCATGCAGATGGACTTTTGGAATCACTTGATTATGAATCATTTGATACTTGCGAACCGTGCCTTATGGGCAAGATGACTAAACTCCATTCTCCGGAACAATGGAGCGAGCTACTGACTTATTGAAAATAATACATACTGATGTATGCGGTCCGATGAGTGTTGAGGCTCGCGGCGGGTATCGTTATTTTCTAACCTTCACAGATGATTTGAGCAGATATGGGTATATCTACTTAATGAAACACAAATATGAAACATTTGAAAAGTTCAAAGAATTTCAGAGTGAAGTGGAAAATCATCGTAACAAGAAAATGGATTTGTCACTTTGTCCTCTCGGTAATGCACATCATATGAAGCCTTGCAAGAAATGTGACTAATGAGTTAGTTGCAGGATGATGCATTACGGAACGAGTAAAGAGACTTGCCGGTAACGAGATTGAACTAGGTATAATGATACCGATGATCGAATCTCGGGCAAGTAACATACCGATGACAAAGGGAATGACGTATGTTGTTATACGGTTTGACGGATAAAGATCTTCGTAGAATATGTAGGAGCCAATATGAGCTTCCAGGTTCCGCTATTGGTTATTGACCGGAGATGTGTGTCGGTCATGTCTACATAGTTCTCGAACCCGTAGGGTCCGCACGCTAAATGTTCGATGACGATTTGTATTATGAGTTATGTGATTTGATGACCGAAGTTTGTTCGGAGTCCCGGATGAGATCACGGACATGACGAGGAATCTCGAAATGGTGGAGCGGTAAATATTCGTATATTGGAAGGCTATATTCGGACAACGGAAAGGTTCCGAGTGATTCGGGTGTTTTTCGGAGTACCGGGGAGTTACGGGAATTCACCGGGAGAAGTAATGGGCCTTATTGGGCCATACGGGAAAAGAGGAGGCAGGCCAAGGGGAGGTGGCGCACGACCCCATGGGTCCGAATTGGACTAGGGGAAGGGGGCGGCACCCCCCTTGCCTTTTCCTACTCCCTCCCTCTTTTCCCTCTTTCCTTCTCTCCTACTCTGAAAAGGAAAGGGATTCCTACTAGGACTTGGAAGTCCTAGTAGGACTCCATACTCTTGGCGCGCCCCTAGGGGGCCGGCCTCTCTCCCTCCCTCCTTTATATACGTGGGAGGGGGGCACCCCAAAGACACACCAAGATTTGTCTTAGCCGTGTGCGGTGCCCCCTGCACAGTTTTACACCTTGGTCATATCGTCTTAGTGCTTAGGCGAAGCCCTGCGCCGGTAACTTCATCATCACCGTCGCCATGCCGTCATGCTAACGGAACTCTCCCTCGACCCTCTGCTGGATCAAGAGTTCGAGGGACGTCATCGAGCTGAACGTGTGCTGAACATGGAGGTGCCGTACGTTCGGTACTTGGATCAGTTGGATCGTGAAGACGTTCGACTACATCAACCGCGTTAACATAACGCTTCCGCTTTCGGTCTACGAGGGTACATGGACACACTCTCCTTTCTCGTTGCTATGCATCTCCTAGATAGATCTTACGTGAGCGTAGAATTTTTTTGAAATTGCATGCTACGTTTCCCAACACCGCCCACTCCATCCTCAATCTCTGCCTATGTGCCGGGGAGCTCGAGGAGCCAATGGCCAAAAAGAGGTTTATCGTGGCCTCTTCGCCCGATGCCGGAGAGGTGGCCGCCGAGGTGTCCCCGTCGTCCTCCGCGGGCTCTTTATCGATCCGCCGTCGCCGGTCCCCTGATCCCCCGCCGCCGCGCCCCTACGCCGGCTCGAGGACTTCCCCGTCCTTCTTCGGACCCGACAGCCGACGAGGTCCTACCTCGGGGTTCGGCTGCGGCGGTAGGGGACGTGGGTCACCGAGATTACAGATCAGGAGACCCACACCCGCCGGTGGCTCGGTAGCTTCCACACGGCCGAGCTCGCGGCCATGGAGTACGACCGCTGGTAGGTCCGCTACCACGGCACGGCGGCTAGGCTCAATTTGCCCTTCGGCACATGTCCGGTCGACCTCATTCCACCAGAGCCAGGGGTGGTGAGCTCGGCTATGGCGCGGGAGGACCGCGAGGCGTGGGAGCGCCTCGAGGCCAAGGCCGCCGACGAGGCCTACATGCAAGAGCTCAGCCGGCAGCACCCGGAGCTCATGGAGGCGGAGCGGGTGATCTTTGCCGGCGCGGAGGGCGGCGAGGTTATCGCGCTCTTCTCCGATGACGAGGTCAAAGGCGGCGAGGACGACGGCGCGAAGGGCATCAAGGTGGGCGGCGAGGACGAGGAGATCGACGTCGATGAGTGGAGGAGTGTCTTCCCCAACGACCCCGACGACGGCACTGGCCCGGACCCGGCTCACGGCACACCGTACCTGACGAGGAAGGATTGGCTCGACCTCCACTTCGACCGAAAGTAGTTTAGCTTAGTTTAAATTTATGTTTTATGTTTGGTTATGCAAAACTATCTATGTTTATGTTTGAATGCATACTACTTTCGGTTGAACCTGCTTTGAACTTGATCAAATTGAAGTTTACAACGTTAAGTTTAGGGGATCGACTAGAAACGGCCAAAAATTGCTGGAGTATATATATATATCCACTAAGGGTTTTATTCCTTTAACTTTTAAAGGATCGGCTAGAGATGGCCTTATGCCTTGTTTATTTCAGTTCTTCACAATGTGATCCTCTATATGTGCAACTATTTGCCATGCAGTTCAATTTCATCAATAACAGTTTCAACAATACCACTATGAATTATGATATTTGGTTGCTGTTAAGGATATTGCAGTTAACATGCCTTTTTGTTTTTTTAACAATAACTAGTGTACTTTAGACCTGCACAATACCAGTTTGAATGACTATTTGCTTGTTTTCAAATGTTATGCCTGATGCAGTTAACACACCTTTCCACTTCTTGTTTTGTTTAACTAGCGTGCATAAGCCTGCACACTGAAGCTATCATTTGTAGAGTATGTTGTCTACCATGGATATATTTGGTTGATGTTTAGCCTGTTGTGCTTAGCATGACTTTATATGTACTCATACAGGACAATATTGAGAACAGTGTTGTTTTTCATCGAGGTTAGTTTCATCGCATTGCTTATATGTACTCACTGTTCAGGATATCAGTAGCTGGTACCATATAGCCTGGGGGCTGATAAGGGATTAATCGTCGAATCGGACATTTCATTGAATATATCTGCAACCCATTTATCAGTAGCTTAACTTGGGCCATATTTAATATATCTGAGGCTACATAGCAACATGCATTGTATTGAATGGCTAAATATGCAATCCCAGGCTACATAGCAACAAGGAAGAGTGTTACCTTAATGTTCTGATGATGTCTAGATATACATGTAATAAAATCTTATATAATGGGATGGAGGGAGTGTTGTACTACATCATTTTGCAATTGTTGTTTAGCTTCTAATATTAACTTGGTGCTTTTAGGTACATATGTCATTGACAAAGATCCACACTTTGACCATTTCTACGTATGGGGCAATGAGATATTCATGAACCAGCATCAAGTGAGGAAACTGATAAAGATTGTTATTAAAATGGGTCAAAAGATGTCAATCGAACTATTTGTTTACACTTTATGCAAGATAACAGTGAACTGCAGGATGGTAAGTAAGAACCCTGTAGCCTTCTTTTTACTGCCCGTAATGAGTTGTGTTAGATGACAATGTCTGAATCTTTTTTCCTTTGCAGTGGATCCTGAAGCAGTTTACTCAAGATTACCTCTCAAACTACATGATTGGCGGTCGGCCATCACAAGGGGTTGGACTAGAGTCATGTGTGCCTTCTGCATCCAGGAGAGCACAATAGGGCCATTCCGCTTCACCTTGTTCAGCAACCAGAATGTTTGTCGCCTCTTTCTTTACCATCTGTAATAGTACAAGTATAGAACTCTGGTTCATCATTCTTTATTTGGTGCTTATGTAATTCTTAAACATATGTACCTGTGAATCGAATAATGCATTGGTTGTTTGAACCTAATGGATATGAATAAAGCTATAGCCTACTTTCAAGTTTAAATTAGGTACAATTTTAAATAGCAGCAATTAAATTAGGACGAAATTACGGTGTGCAGGTCATTACCGCGCACACGGTTAATAAAGCACAGCGTGTGCGATATACATCATAATCCGACATGGTTCACGAAGAGGAAACGTGTGTAACAATGCACACAGTTGCCATTTGCAAAGCATGTGTGATGTTAGACACCATCACATACGGTGCGGGAAAACTAAATGTGTGTGATTGTCTACCTATCGTACACGGTTTATAATCATGAACTGTTTGTGATGTGCCAGGCATCGTAAATGTAGAGCCAGTTTGGTATGTGCCTGGAATCTGCGTCGTTTTAGGTAAACCACAAAACTCCGACAGTGATGGCAATGCGAGCACAAACGAATAGCAAGGATGAAGCATTTGGGATATTCGAGATATCGGAAACGGTAATATAGGGACAACTGTATGCATCAAGGCTCCCTATCCCCGACGGTTTCTGGGTCGTGTGGGAAGGACCCCCCATCGCCCACACTCACTTGGCGACGGTTCCAAATGCCATCGCGGAAAGGGGTTAAAAACCGTTTGTATAGCACCGACGCGTACCAGTATTAGATGATGGGTTGCGAGAGTGACAGAAGCTTAAACCCTAGTTTATGCGCTATTCCGTAAGGGGCTGATTTGGATCCAAAAGTTTAATGCTATGGTTAGATTTATTCTTAATACTTTTCTCGTAGTTGCGGATGCTTTCGAGGGGGTTAATCATAAGTAGGAGGTTTGTTCAAGTAAGAACATCACCTAAGCACCGGTCCACCCACATATCAAATTATCAAAGTAGCGAACGCAAATCAAACCAACATGATGAAAGTGACTGGATGAAAGTCCCATGTACCCTCAAGAACACTTTGTTTACCATAAGAGACCGTTTTGGCCTGTCCTTTGCCTCAAAAGGATTGGGCTACCTTGCTGCACTTTTTTACCATTACCGTTACTTGCTCGTTACAAATTATCTTGCTATCAAACTACTCGTTACTTATAATTTCAATGCTTGCAGACATTACCTTGCTGAAAACCGCTTGTCATTTCCTTCTGCTCCTCGTTGGGTTCGACACTCTTACTTATCGAAAGGACTGCGATTGATCCCCTATACTTGTGGGTCATCAATGCCACCTACACTCACAGGATCAACGGTTAGCGACAAGATAATGAGTCTATATGCATGCTATGCGACAAACAAATGCAGCAGACTGACAAGACTCTATACTACCGTTTTTTAACGCTCACGTGGACTAGGGAGTCCTACAGCCAGACCTGCTCTGATACCAAGCCTTGTGGCACCCCGGCTCGGAGAGACCGGAACACCCCGTATTCCAGCCCAGAGATCAAGTCTTCTGGAATACGGCACTGCTTGGCATAGAACAAATTAGCTCTTTATTACAATCGATATGGATACAAGGGTTCTGATATAACAGGGAATTACAACAGCACGGCAACACCATGCCTACTCAGGTTGCTCTATGCTAGCAGCAGAACAACTCATAGCAGCGGAATAACTTATAGCAGCGAAACAGTGAACAACGACGATGATGGACTCCACTCCGCAGGGACTCTGGCTGGAACGCTGATACGTCTCCAACGTATCTATAATTTTTTATTGTTCCATGCTATTATATTATCTATTTTGGATGTTTTATATGCATTAATATGCTATTTTATATTATTTTTGGGACTAACCTATTAACCTAGAGCCCAGTGCCAGATCATGTTTTTTCCTTGTTTTTGAGTTTCGCAGAAAAGGAATACCAAACAGAGTCCAAATGGAATAAAACCTTCGTGATGATTTTTCTTCGACCAGAAGACAACCAGAAGACTTGGAGATGAAGTCGGAGGAGCCACGAGGCGGCCACAAGGACGAAGGGCGCGCCCAGGGGGTAGGGCACGCCTCCCACCCTTGTGGGCCCCTCGTGCACCTCCTGACCTAATTTCTTTGCCTATATATACTCTTATATCCCCAAACCAACAGAGAGAGCCACGAAAACACTTTTCCACCGCCGCAACCTTCTGTACCCGTGAGATCCCATCTAGGGGCCTTTTTCGGCGTCCTGCCGGAGGGGGATTCGATCACAAAGGGCTTCTACATGAACTCCATTGCCCTTCCGATGAAGCGTGAGTAGTTTACCATAGACCTACGAGTCCATAGCTAGTAGATAGATGGCTTCTTCTCTCTCTGTGATTCTCAATACCATGTTCTCCCCGATGTTCTTAGAGATCTATTCGATGTAATACTTTTTTGCGATGTGTTTGCCGAGATCCGATGAATTGTGGATTTATGATCAGCTTATCTATGAATATTATTTGAATCTCCTCTGAATTATTTTATGCATGATTTGATATCATTGTAATTCTCTTCGAACTATCGGTTTGGTTTGGCCAACTAGATTGGTTTTTCTTGCAATGGGAGAAGTGCTTAGCTTTGGGTTCAATCTTGCGGTGTCCTTTCCCAGTGACAGTAGGGGTAGCAAGGCACGTATTGTATTGTTGCCATCGAGGATAAAAAGATGGGGTTTTCATCATATTGCTTGAGTTAATTCCTCTACATCATGTCATCTTGCTTAATGCATTACTTTGTTCTTTATGAACTTAATACTCTAGATGCATGCTGGATAGCGGTTGATGTGTGGAGTAATAGTAGTAGATGCAGGCAGGAGTTGGTCTACTTGACACGGACGTGATGCCTATATTCATGATCATTGCCTTAGATATCGTCATAACTTTGCGCTTTTCTATCAATTGCTCGGCAGTAATTTGTTCACCCACCGTAATATTTTCTATCTCGAGAGAAGCCTCTAGTGAAATCTATGGCCCCCGGGTCTATTTTCCATCATATAAGTTTCCGATCTACTATTTTGCAATCTTTTACTTTCCGATCTATAAACCAAAAATACCAAAAATATTTACTTTATCGTTTATCTATCTCTATCATATCTCACTTTTGCAAATAACCGTGAAGGGCTTAACAACCCCTTTATCGTGTTGGGTGCAAGTTGTTTGATTGTTTGTGCAGGTATTCGGTGACTTGTGCGTTGTCTCCTACTGGATTGATACCTTGGTTCTCAAACTGAGGGAAATACTTATCTCTACTTTGCTGCATCACCCTTTACTCTTCAAGGGAAAAACCAACGCAAGCTCAAGAAGTAGCAGGAAGAATTTCTGGCACCGTTGCCGGGGAGATCTACGCCAAGTCAAGACATACCAAGTACCCATCATAAACTCTCATCTCTTGCATTACATTATTCGCCATTTGCCTCTCGTTTTCCTCTCCCCCACTTCTAAAATGATTTTCGAAAAGATATGCCTTTTCTTCGCCCCTCTTCCGTTAGTCTTCTTTGTTTGCCTTTTGTGTGCTCATGCGTTAGATCGTTTGTCTTGCTTTCATGGATAGTCCTCCCATCATTGTTAGCACTCCCGATAATGAAGTCCTCAATTTTAAACAAAGGGAGGGAGAAAATTTAAAAGATGCTTGGTATAGAGTTTGCAATGCTCAAAATAGATCTACTCGAAAGCAATCTATTGTCGTTCTTCTTCGCAATTTTTATGTGGGTGTTACTCCTTGGAATAGATATGTTCTAGATACCATTACCGAAGGGAATTTCTTGGGTAGCCATACTTTTGATTCTTACAACGCCATGATAGATTTGTTAGGCCCACCACCTCTTTTGATCAATGGAACTGTTTTAACCTTGGAGCATGTAATACAAAGGCTTGATATTATTGAAAATAATATTGCTACTGTTGAGTTGATTGAAAATTTGGATAAAAAGATTCATAATCAGATTACTCAATATGGATCTAAAGTAGGAGTCACTTTAAAGAATCTTAGGGAAAGGGAACCCATAGTTAACGAAAAGATAGATCAAGATTCTACTAGAATTGGAAAATTGAAGATATTATTACCAACTTGGGTTCCGCTTTTTCCTCTATTAAAACTACTCAAAATCTTCCTCCTACTAAGATTGCCAAGTTTACTTATGTTCCTAAGAATAAGGGTGAATCTTCTAGTAAAGATAATGAAGATCTCAAATCAATAAGTGTTCACCCCAATTTTTTCAATCTTATTAAGGAACCAATTGTTACGAATGAATTTCTTGATTTATTGCCTAGGAGTTTGATTATCGATAAAACCAAAGAATCTCCTATGAATTATAAGTATGCAATTGAAGGATTGCATACCAAAGATGACAATACCTAGATCTATTCGTGTTTTATGCCTAGCTAAGGGCGTTAAACAATAGCGCTTGTTGGGAGGCAACCCAATTTTATTTTTGTTTTTTATTTTTAGGTTCTGTTTTGCAATAAATAATTCATCTAGCCTCTGGTTAGATGTGGTTTTGTGTTTTAATTAGTGTTTGTGCCAAGTAAGACCTTTGGGATGGCTTATGGTGATAGTTGATTTGATCCTGCTGAAAAACAGAAACTTTTGTGCCCAGTCCCAGAATTATTTAAATTCACTAGGGCGTGGGAAAACTCTGAATTTTGTACACAAGATTGATATACAAATTTTCTCTGTTGTCCTAATTTTTAAGAATTTTTGGAGTTACATAAGTATTAGAACAATTCGGATCTTCGCAGACTGTTCTGTTTTTGACAGATTCTGTTTTCTATGTGTTGTTTGCTTATTTTGATGAATCTATGGGTAGTATCGGGGGGTATGAACCATGGAAAAGTTGGAATAAAGTAGATATTACACCAATATAAATAAATAATGAGTTCACAACAGTACCGAAAGTGGTGATTTATTTTCTTATACTAACGGAACTTATGTGATTTTTCTGTTGGGTTTTGTGTTGTGAAGTTTTCAAGTTTTGGGTAAGGATTTGATGGACTATGGAATAAGGAGTGGCAAGAGCCTAAGCCTGGGGATGCCCAAGGCACCTCAAGGTAATATTCAAGGACAACCAAGAGCCTAAGCTTGGGGATGCCCCGGAAGGCATCCCCTCTTTCGTCTTCGTCTATCGGTAACTTTACTTGAGGCTATATTTTTATTCACCACATGATATGTGCTTTGCTTGGAGCGTCTTGTATGATTTGAGTCTTTGCTTTTTAGTTTGCCACAATCATCCCTGATGTATACACCTTTTGAGAGGGACACGCATGAATTGTGATTTATTAGAATACTCTATGTGCTTCACTTGTATCTTTTGAGCTAGGCAATTTTGCTCTAGTGCTTCAATTATATCTTTTTAGAGCACGGCGGTGGTTTTATTTTATAGAAATTGATGAACTCTCATGCTTCACTTATATTATTTTGAGAGTCTTTAAACAGCATGGTAATTTGCTTTGGATATAAATTTAGTCCTAATATGATAGGCATCCAAGAGGGATATAATAAAAACTTTCATATAAAGTGCATTGAATACTATGAGAAGTTTGATTCCTTATGATTGTTTTGAGATAAGAAGATGGTGATATTAGATTCATGCTAGTGAGTAATTGTGAATTTGAGAAATATTGTGTTAAAGTTTGTGATTCCCGTAGCATGCACGTATGGTGAACCGTTATGTGATGAAGTCAGAGCATGATTTATTTTTGATTGTCTTCCTTATGAGTGGCGGTCGGGGACGATTGATGGTCTTTTCCTACCAATCTATCCCCCTAGGAGCATGCGCATAGTACTTCCTTGTGATAACTAATAGATTTTTGCAATAAGTATGTGAGTTCTTTATGACTAATGTTGAGTCCATGGGTCCATGGATTATACGCACTCTCACCCTTCCACCATTGCTAGCCTCTCTAGTACCGCGCAACTTTCGCCGGTGCCATAAACCCACCATATACCTTCCTCAAAACAGCCACCATACCTACCTATTATGGCATTTCCATAGCCATTCCTAGATATATTGCCATGCAACTTTCTACCGTTCCGTTTATTATGACACGCTCCATCATTGTCATATTGCTTTGCATGATCTTGTAGTTGACATCGTATTTGTGGCAAATCCACCGTTCATAATTCTTTCATACATGTCACTCTTGATTCATTGCACATCCTGGTACACCGCTGGAGGCATTCATATAGAGTCATATTTTGTTCTAAGTATCGAGTTGTAATTCTTGAGTTGTAAGTAAATAAAAGTGTGATGATCTTCATTATTAGAGCATTGTCCCATGTGAGGAAAGGATGATGGAGACTATGATTCCCCCACAAGTCGGGATGAGACTCCGGACAAAAAATAATAATAAAAAAAGAGGCCAATAAAAATGAGAGAAGGCCTAAATAAAAAAAATGAGAGAAAAGAGAGAAGGGGCAATGCTACTATCCTTTTACCACACTTGTGCTTCAAAGTAGCACCATAATCTTCATGATAGAGAGAGTCTCCTATATTGTCACTTTCATATACTAGTGGGAATTTTCATTATAGAACTTGGCTTGTATATTCCAATGATAGGCTTCCTCAAATTGCCCTAGGTCTTCGTGAGCAAGCGAGTTGGATGCACACCCACTTAGTTTCTTTTTGAGCTTTCATAAACTTATAGCTCTAGTGCATCCGTTGCATGGCGATCCCTACTCACTCACATTGATATCTATTGATGGGCGTCTCCATAGCCCGTTGATACGCCTAGTTGATGTGAGATTATCTCCTTCTTTTTGTCTTCTCCACAACCACCATCTATTCCACCTATAGTGCTATGTCCATGGCTCACGCTCATGTATTGCGTGAAAGTTGAAAAAGTTTGAGAACATCAAAAGTATGAAAAAATTGCTTGGCTTGTCATCGGGGTTGTGCATGATTTAAATATTTTATGTGATGAAGATGGAGTATAGCCAGACCATATGATTTTGTAGGATAAGCTTTCTTTGGCCATGTTATTTTGAGAAGACATAATTGCCTTGTTAGTATGCTTGAAATATTATTGTTTTTATGTCAATATTAAACTTTTGTTTTCAATCATACGGATCTGAACATTCATGCCACAATAAAGAAATTACATGGATAAATATGATAGGTAGCATTCCACATTAAAAATTTTGTTTTTATCATTTACCTACTCGAGGATGAGCAGGAATTAAGCTTGGGGATGCTTGATACGTCTCCAACGTATCTATAATTTTTGATTGTTCCATGCTATTATATTATCTGTTTTGGATGTTTTATATGCATTAATATGCTATTTTATATTATTTTTGGGACTAACCTATTAACCTAGAGCCCAGTGCCAGTTCTTGTTTTTTTTCCTTATTTTTGAGTTTCGCAGAAAAGGAATACCAAACAGAGTCCAAACGGAATAAAACCTTCGTGATGATTTTTCTTGGACCAGAAGACTTGGAGATGAAGTCGGAGGAGCCACGAGGCGGCCACAAGGACGGAGGGCGCGCCCAGGGGGGTAGGGCATGCCCCCATCCTTGTGGGCCCCTCGTGCACCTCCTGACCTAATTTCTTTGCCTATATATACTCTTGTATCCCCAAACCAACAGAGAGAGCCATGAAAACACTTTTCCACCGCCGCAACCTTCTGTACCCATGAGATCCCATCTAGGTGCCTTTTCCGGTGTCCTGCCGGAGGGGGATTCGATCATGGAGGGCTTCTACATCAACTCCATTGCCCTTCCGATGAAGCGTGAGTAGTTTACCACAGACCTACGGATCCATAGCTAGTAGCTAGATGGCTTCTTCTCTCTCTTTGATTCTCAATACCTTGTTCTCCTCGATGTTCTTGGAGATCTATTCGATGTAATACTTTTTTGCGATGTGTTTGCCGAGATCCGATGAATTGTGGATTTATGATCAGCTTATCTATGAATATTATTTGAATCTCCTCTGAATTCTTTTATGCATGATTTGATATCTTTGTAATTCTCTTCGAACTATCGGTTTGGTTTGGCCAACAAGGTTGGGTTTTCTTGCAATGGGAGAAGTGCTTAGCTTTGGGTTCAATTTTGCGGTGTCCTTTCCCAGTGACAGTAGGGACAGCAAGGCACGCATTGTATTGTTGCCATCGAGGATAAAAAGATGGGGTTTTCATCATATTGCTTGTGTTAATTCCTCTACATCATGTCGTCTTGCTTAATGCGTTACTCCGTTCTTTATGAACTTAATACTCTAGATGCATGCTGGATAGCGGTAGATGTGTGAAGTAATAGTAGTAGATGCAGGCAGGAGTCGGTCTACTTGACACGGACGTGATGCCTATATTCATGATCATTGCCTTAGATATCGTTATAACTTTGCGCTTTTCTATCAGTTGCTCGGCAGTAATTTGTTCACCCACCGTAATATTTTCTATCTCAAGAGAAGCCTCTAGTGAAATCTATGGCCCCGGGGTCAATTTTCCATCATATAAGTTTTTGATCTACTATTTTGCAATCTTTTACTTTCCGATCTATAAACCAAAAATACCAAAAATATTTACTTTATCGTTTATCTATCTCTATCAGATCTCACTTTTGCAAATAACCGTGAAGGGATTGACAACCCCTTTATCGCGTTGGGTGCAAGTTGTTTGATTGTTTGTGTAGGTATTCGGTGACTTGTGCATTGTCTCCTACTGGATTGATACCTTGGTTCTCAAACTGAGGGAAATACTTATCTCTACTTTGCTGCATCACCCTTTCCTCTTCAAGGGAAAAACCAACGCAAGCTCAAGAAGTAGCAAACATGTATCCTAGCTCGCAAACTCGGGATCCATGACAAACAAGCAAGCAGACAAGGCATGACCTGCAAACTGGCATGACACGCCAGGTCAGTACATTGAATGTACTTGCAAGCTCACAGTAACCAAAGCAATCAAGACAAACAACATCATGGAATTTACAGGTTAAAGCAATGATGAACATGATACCACTAGAACATAATAAGCATTGCATGAACATGTTGAACATAACACATCTAGCATCACATGAAATGAGCATGGCAATGTTACTCATGATATGCACAACATGATACTAGCATGCAGCATACTTAACATGATCCACTTACTCTGTTCGCGGTTACCTTGTAACCACCACATATACCACTTACCATCATGGACATCACACGATCACCTCAAGATCAAATCAAGCTTGGTATTAACAATACCGTAGTAATCATTACATGACCACAAGGAGCTTGATCCTTACCCGTGATTACCGCATAACACCACAAACATCAACCAGCTTCGGTATCCACGATACCATTGTGATCCTCTCACGATCACATAAAGATCAACCAACTTCTTTCCTCATCGAACCAGGGTTATAATTAAACAGGTTATTATTTCTGTTGACCCATAGTGTGACCTACTACGAACTGGGCCCTTATCCACGGGCACGGCTATCGATAGATTAAACACTCTGCAGAGGTTAGTACACTGTACCCACACCACAGAACCCATGGCCTCGTATTCCCATTCGGGTGGACCAACGGCATTCCGACAAAACCGATCTATTGCCATGACACTCTCCCGGCCACTCCGACAAACTCCCCTTTGGGCTAAGTCATGGGTGGCCCCGATGTCACCTCATGACATCCAACGGCCACCCTCGTGGCAAAACAAAAATGGTCCCAAACGGGGACAAGAGCGCTCAAACCAACATGGGCACACAAGGCTTATGTCCGTCTACCTGATCAGGGTAGCGCGCCCCCATAACCTTCTCTAGTTGGAGGCACCGGCGAGAGGCATGACAATAAACCCAATCAGGGCCCCCCCATAAAGGCAAGTGTGGCTGCACTGGTTAGCTCAATTCGATGGCACTATGACTCAGCCAACAGATGTTCAAGTTCGATTAATGTCCGGTTAAGCTTGAAAAGTAAATAGCTGAGCCATAATAACATGATGAAATAATAATGCACATGAGTATGATATCAACATAAGCATGGATGGGAAGCATAACCATTTAACATGTCAACAACAATAAATCATTTACTCTATTGGCTACAGATGAGCATGGCATACCGAGCACAAGTATAACACTACACATGAGCATGGCATGACCACTAGTATCAACAATAAATACCAGAATAGAGCATGGTAATATTAGCAAGTACTCATTTAACCCAATAGATGAAAATGATCATGGCTTAAAGATAAGCATGGATTCACTAGCATATATAAAGCACTCACAAAATATTAGCATGCACAAAATATTTTATTGTTCAAGTAGAAAACCAATACTATTGCAAGGCTCACATGCAAGTGGCTGTCGTGGCTTGCCTGGGGTGACGAAGGCTCTGGGGAGAAGTGCGGTGAAGTCGCGGAACAATTCACCGGAACACTTCTCTCTCGGAGGGGGCTAGATAAGGGCAAGGGCGTAAAGGTCATTTTCATAGTGGGACCACCAAATGAAAATGATACCAACAGATAGAGTTCGACGAGACGAAGAAGTAGGCATTGGATTCACCTCAAACGGAGTTACGGTCGCGAAGATACGAGAGGTGGAAGATTAGGGACCAATCTATAAATATTCCTCCACAAACAGGCCCCTGGCTAAAAAACAGAATGTGCCTTTGCAGGAAATACGTCTTCTGCACAGGAAAACGACTTCTCAACCGAAGTAGATTCAACATACGCTTTCCCTAAATGAAAACATATTTGCAGAAAAACCGTTTCCACTTAAAACAGAGATGGGCCCGGCCCAGAGTCACTTACAAGCGGGGCCCAGGGGCAGGGGGTCTGGCGCTGCCGTCGTCTTCCTCCTCCTGTTCCCCCGACAGGAAACAGAGGAGGGGGCGAGGCAGCGCGCTGCCGGCGGTGGCCCGGCCGGCTCCGGCCGTCTCCGGCTGAGCGGATAGCACCGGCGAGATCGGGAGGCCACGCCGCTTCCGTCCAGGGCCTCACACGCGCCGGGGAGAGGCCAGGGCGACGGTGACGAGGAACAACAGAGAGGGGGCGGGTGACGGCCAGATGAGGGGCACGCAGCCACTGGGCACTCCGGCGAGGGGCGAGGGGTTGGGAAGGCTCAGAGGGACGAGGAGAAGAAGATGGCGAGGTCAGGGAGGAGTGGAGGGGCTCAGTTCGCTCGATTTTCGCGGTGGCCGGAGGCGTCCACGGTGAACAGAGACGAAGCGAGGCCGTTCCGGTGGACTAGAGAAGTGGGGACGAGAGAGGTGAGGTGCGGGAGAGGACGGGGGTGCCTTATATAGGCCAGGGGAGGCTCTGGAGAGCTCGAGGGCGCTCGGGCATCACAACAATGGAGGTGGGGTAGTGGTCAGGTCATGGGCGCGGCTGCCGGCAGTAGACGACGGCAAAACAGGAGAGGGGCAGAGCACAGTGCGAAGCAGAGGCTCACGGGGAAGCTCTAGGACAAAGAGATGCATCGAGACGACGAAGGAATGGAGGAGCACAGCGCCACGGTTTCCAGAGCGCGTTGGTTTGGCACGTCTGCACCATGATCACCGCGTGAACACGGCGGTGACACGTGCGCTGGGCTACCAAACGATGTCTGGGAGATAGACCATCTTACCCCGAGTGCCAAGGAAGAAACAACTAAGGGCAGGGGCAAAGAAGAGAAATGCACTTGGCTCCAAAGCAGAACAGCAACAACCTGTTTGTGCTGTGCTGGGGGGACACACGCTTGAGGATGAAGGAACTGGTTTGTCTGGGGTAGATCACATGCTAAGATGACTGTGCTGGCCAAAACTCAGACGAAATGGAGATGTCTAGATGGCATTTGCTGTAGAAAATGCCCCACTTGTCAGAATTGCAAGATATGAAGTAGCACTCTCATACTTGCTTGGAATAAGCTGAAACTTGGCAAGGCACAATGATTTGCGCAAATGGAGGTGCCATAAAAGTTTCATACCATTTGCATACACCAAAATGGTACTTGCTTCACAATGCAGCTCTCTAGACAGAATTTAAGAAAAATTGCTGAGGGAAAATGGATATATAAAATTAGTCCAAATTTTGGGGAGAGAGTTTATATGGGTAGGATCATGCCCTGGTAAATTTTCAACAAAAATGAAGCAATATAAAATATAGTTGCTTCACAACCTGAAAATCTGACCAGAAACCAAGATTTGATGCTGAGCTCACATAGAGTGATGACATGATCCCAAATCATGAGGTGAGTGATTATTTGATCATATGAAGAACCTTGCAAAATTTCAACTCATTTGGATTACCCTAGCTAGTACTTCCTTTACAAAGGCTTCCTCAGACAGGAACTTTGAAAATTTATTGAGTAAGGTTCACTAGGAAAATTAAGTTGAATTTTGGCATGGGGCAATGATATGGACAGGAAAAGGTGTCCAAAAAGTTTGGAGTCAATCAAGCAAAGATAAATGACACTTCCTTCTCAAAAAGCCACTTACGGCAGAATGAGAAAAGGAATATTTGTGAAATATCTTTGATGATGCCAAGGAAGGGTTTTGACATATCTGTGGAAGATATGACCCAAACAATTTATGAGAATTATTTGGGAATTTTGTGGATGACATAAAGGTAGGTTGCTTCACAACCTAGGGCAAACAGGGATATTCCTTTAATAGAAAAAGGAATGTTCCCAAGAAAAAGAATTTGGGTTTGTGCTAAGATGGGAAATGGGATGACCTTGTGATGGTTTTGAGGATGACAAGCCACTTGGGAGCCTGCGAAGAGATGGTCTTCCCAGGTTTCAGGACCACAGAGCCACAGAAAAAGAAATCCAAATCAAAATCCATATAGAAAATCAAAAGAAAAAGAAAGGGCCAAAATCCAGGGTGTCACAAAACATCACTTAGCTGTTTTCCAAAGGCTACAACTATTGTTCTATACATCCTATGGGTTAGTGCCTTATATCAATATTGATCACTCTCCTGTGATTTACAAGATAGTATCAATTGCATCTCTGCTAGAGTCCATTAGCTTGCTCAAAACTTTGTTTGAAAAGTGCACCTTGATATTAATTCTAGAAACTGTTATAATTTACAAACTTTGTTAGATGATTGCCATTGATCTATAGTTCTAATGGAGACACTTCATATAAGTGTTTTACTCTACATATGAATATTTTCTATATACATCAATCCATACATACATACATACATACATACATACATACATACATACATACATACATACATACATACATACATGGACAAAAAAATTCTATGAACATAAAAAATTCTATTAACAAAAATAATCATCATATCAACATTTTCTATATACATCCATCCATCCATCCATACATACATACATACATGGAAAAAAAATTCTATGAACATAAAAAAATTTAAGAACAAAAAAAGTGCTAAGTGTTGGGGCGGCTAGCAGAGAGCGGGGGCGGCGGTTAAGCAGCAGGGCAGGGGCGGCGGCGGCAGTGCAGGGGAAGGGGGCGGAGCTGACTGGGGGTGGTGTCGGAGCAGGGAGCGGCCGCGGGCGTCGGGGCAGGGCTCGGCGGCATCGGGGCAGGGCTCGGCGGCGTTGGGGCATGGAGCGGCGGCCGGCGTTGGGGTCAGGGCAGGGACGACGATGAGGAGCGGGCGGAGCAGCCTGGCGGCGTCGGGGGCAGGGCTCGGCGATGTTGGGGGAAGAAGAACTGAGATTTGGAGAAAACTGCTAAGTGCTGCTTATATAGCCCCACCTTTAGTCCCGGTTGGTGGCACCAACTGGGACTAAAGGCCACCCTTTCGTCCCGATTGGAGCCACCAACTGGGACTAAATGTCAATTTCAGCAGCCCAAAGGGCGGGAAGCACAGACCTTTAGTCCCGGTTGGTGGCTCGAACCGGGACGAAAGGGGCCTTTAGTCCCGGTTGGTGGCTCGAACCGGGACGAAAGGGGCCTTTAGTCCCGGTGCGGGCCACCAACCGGGACTGGAGGCTGTGCTGCCGCAGCCAAAAGTTTAGTCCCACCTCGCTAGTTGAGAGGGGCTCGGAGTGGTTTATAAGCGCTGCTGCCGCTACCCTCTGGAACTCCTCTCTAATGCAGGCAGTACATGCATATCTCACGCCCAGTTGGGCCTGCTTGCACTGCGGGCCTGCATCCTGGCCCATTTGTAGGGTTTCTAGTCGTATGCAGGCCGTGGTGGCTAGTAGGCTGGCCTTTTTTTTATTTTTTGCATATGTTATGTTTTTAAATTTTTAGTGTTATTTTTTGCATATGTTATTTTTAGTTATATAATTTTAGTTGCATAAATTTTATATAATTTTAGTTGCATAAGTTTTACTTTTTATTGATTCGTTTTAGTTGATTCCTTTTTCTATTAGAGTTTTATAAAAGCTTTTTAGTTTGCTATTAAAGTTTGTAACAAAAAATACTTTATGAAAATTCTTTTTACTATTAAAGTTTTTAGCAAAAAATACTTTGATAATTTTAGTTAATATTATTTTGATTCTTTTTAGTTGATTCTTTTTTCTATTGAAGAATATTATATTTTAATTGATTCTTTTTAGTTCATTCTTTTTGCTATTAGAGTTTTATAACAGCTTTTTAGTTCATTCTTTTTGCTATTAGAGCTTTATAAAAGCTTTTTAGTTCATTCTTTTTGCTATTAGTTCATTCTTTGAGCTAAATGACCCTAAAATTGAAAAGCACTACAAATGAATTCTGAAAAGGTTGAAACATGGCATGGTATCATAATTTCACCCACATAGCATGTGCTAAAAAGTTGAGAGGGTTACGGGAAAACTGCATGCACTTCGTGTACAAACTGGACAATCTCTTTCGAAGTATTAGGGTTTCGAACGAAAACTCATCTACTACAAAGGGATTTCATTTTTTTAAACTGCATGCGCCCTGATGGGTTGTGCCAACCCCGGTGGCCTCCCGCACCGCCCGTTTGCTCTATAAATACCCCAATATTCCAGAAAACCTAGGGGAGTCGACGAAAATCAATTACTGCTGCCGCAAGTTCCAGAAACCACATATCCAATCTAGATACCATCACGGAGGGGTTCATCATCCTCATTGGTGCCTCTCCGATGATGCGTGAGTAGTTCATTGTAGACCTACGGGTCCGTAATTAGTAGCTAGATGGCTTCCTCTCTCTCTTTTGATTCTCAATACAATGGTCTCTTGGAGATCTATTTGATGTAACTCTTTTTGCGGTGTGTTTGTTGGGATCCGATGAACTTTGAGTTTATGATCAGATCTATGTTTTTATCCATGAAAGTTATTTGAGTCTTTTGATCTCTTATATGCATGATTGCTTATAGCCTCGTATTTCTTCTTTGAATCTTTGGTTAGTTAGGCCAACTAGATCAATTTTTCTTGCCATGGGAAGAGGTACTTTGTGATGGGTTCGATCTTACGGTGCTTGATCCCAGTGACAGAAGGGGAACCAACATGTATGTATCATTGCCATTAAGGGTAACAAGATGGGGTCTATTTCTACATAAATAGATCTTGTCTACATCATGTCATCATTCTTATTGCATTAATCCATTTCTCCATGAACTTAATACACTAGATGCATGCTGGATAGCGGTCGATGTGTGGAGTAATAGTAGTACATGCAGGCAGGAGTCGGTCTACTAATCTTGGACGTGATGCCTATATAATGATCATTGCCTGGATATCATCATGATTAGTTGAAGATCTATCAATTGCCCAACAGTAATTTGTTTACCTACTGTATGCTATTTTTCTTGAGCGAAGCCACTAGTGAAATCTACGGCCCCCGGGTCTCTTCTTTAATATATTTGCCTTCGAGATCTATTTTTATTTTCTTTTATTTTCAGATCTATTAATCCAAAAACACAAAAATACCTTGCTGCAATTTTTATTTATTTATTTTATCTCGCGTTCCCGCGAGATTTATTTATCCAATCTACTACAATTTTACCTATCCTTTTACCCGTGAGGGATTGACAACCCCTCTCTTACGTCGGGTTGCAAGTATTTGTTCTTTGTGTGTGCAGGAGCTGTTTACGTGGTGTTGCATGGTCCTCCTTCTAGTTCGAACCTTGGTCTCATCACTAAGGGAAATACCTACCGTAGCTGTGCTGCATCATCCCTTCCTCTTTAGGAAAATACCGACGTAGTTCAAGCCGCAATCAAAAGGAATTTCTGGCGCCGTTACCGGGGAGGATCAAGTCAAGATAGTCCCCCGGCTCCGTGCCAATTTCTGGCGCCATTGCCGGGGAGACATCATCAACATCTACTAGGTTCCTAATCACAAATCTCATCTCCTTGCAATTTACATTATTTGCCATTTGCCTCTCATTTTGATCTCCGCCACTTCACAAAAATTTGTCATTTTATTCACCCTCTTTTTCGTTCGCCTTTTTCTTGTCAGATCTCATGTTTGCTTGGGTTGCCATGTGCCTTCTTTTTTCTTGCATCTTCTCTTGCTAAAAATATATTGTTATGGATCCTCATCCACTTGCTAATCTTTTCAAAAGATCCAATTATGATGAACCAATTGCTAGTAAATTGAGTTCACTAGATTATCTTCATGAAGTTTTGCTTGAGATTTATGAATCTGAAAATTGTGATGAAGTGTTAAACGAAGGAATTTATAAAGTGATTCATGATATCTCCTTGAATGAAAAGCATGATTGCAATGATGTTATTATAAATTCTATTAATGTCAATTGTGCTAATAATATGCAAGACCCCAAGCTTGGGGATGCTAATATTGCTAGGTCCACTACTTATTGCAATGATCATGATTGGGGTGATAATGATTCTTATGATCTTGAAAATTTATTTAAGCCTCATAATGAATATGTTTGCAATAATATTGAAAGTGGGTTTGGAAGAGTGTCAAATCTAGCTAAAAATAATCCCACATATTTGGAGAGTGATCAATCTTATGAAATTTTTGATAAAAGTGGGCTTGGAGAGGTCATGACTTTATTTGATAATAATCCCACTATTTCGGAAGAGTGTCAACTTTGCATGCATGTGGATCATGAAAAGAAAATTTTATTTGATAGCTATATTATTGAATTTGATTATGATCCTACATGTAATTATTATGAGAGAGGAAAATATGGTTGTAGAAATTTTCATGTTACTAAATTACCTCTCGTCATGTTGAGATTGCTATTGTTTCTTTGTCCTTCCTTGCATACGCTAGGTTATTTTTGTCTTGATAATTTGTTTGCTTATAAAATGCCTATGCATAGGAAGTATGTTATACTTAAATGCATTTGTCACATGATTTATGATGCTCTCTTTGTGTTTCAATTATGATCTTTCTTGTGAGCATCAATAAAATTTTATGCCTAGCTAGGGGCGTAAAACGATAGCGCTTGTTGGGAGGCAACCCAATGAATAAAATTTATTTTTGCCTTTTTCTTCCTATTCTTGAGTGTTTGCAAAATTATGCTACTGTTATGATTGTGTTTTTTGTGTTTTAATTAGTGTTTGTGCCAAGTAAAGCCTTTGGGATAGCTTTGGTGATAGTTGATTTGATCTTGTTGGAAAACAGAAACTTTTGCGTCCAGTAAAACAATTTTGAAAATTCACAAAAGCGACAAAAACTTCTGAATTTTTTACACAAGATTGATATACAAATTTCCTCTATGGTCCGAAGTTTTCAGAATTTTTGGAGTTACGGAAGTATGAGAACAATGTGAATCTTTAGAGACTGTTCTATTTTTGATAGATTCTGTTTTCTTTGCATTCTGTGCTTATTTTGATGAATCTATGGTTTGTATCGGGGGGTATGAGCCATGGTAAAGTTAGAATACAATAGATATAATGCAATAACAAAATTTGAATGGATTTTCTACAGTACTTAAAGTAAAGATTGGTTTTCTTGTACTAACGGATCTCACGAAGGTTTTGTTGAGTTTTGTGTGATTGAAGTTTTCAAGTTTTGGGTGAGATCACGATGGATGAAGGAATAAGGAGTAAGAAGAGCCTAAGCTTGGGGATGCCCCATGGCATCCCAAGCTATTATCTAAAAGAGAAGCAAGCAACTAAGCTTGGGGATGCCCGAGTGGCATCCCCTCTTTCTTCTCACGGCCATCAGTATTTTACTTGGAGCTATATTTTTATTCATCACATATCATGAGTTTTGCTTGGAGCGTCTTGTATGATATGAATCTTTGCTTGTTTTGCTTTTTATTTTTAGTCTTGAATCCTTGCTGTACACACCTATTTGAGAGAGCCTAAATTATGCTATGACTTGTTAGAATTGCTCTCTATGCTTCACTTAAATCCTTTTGAGTTTTGGAATTGCTGTACTGCTTCACTTATATCTTTTTGAGCACGGTGTGCTTTAGTATTTTTGAAGAAATGCTCTCATGCTTCACTTAGATTTATTTGAGAATTAGTAAATTTTTTAAGAAATTCTCTCTTGCTTCACTTAAATTATTTTGAGAGAAGAAAATTTTATGCTCATGTTCTTCACTTAGATTTGTTTGAGCTATCAAAAGTAACTTATTATGAAATTAGTCCCAAAGTGATAGATATTCAAGAGGGATATAATAAAAACTTTCATGAAGATCATTGGACAAAATAAACTTGATTCCTTGTAATAGTTTTGCGATATGTTGATATAATATGTGAGTCATGTTAATGAGTAATTATTGCTTAGTAAGAATATTGGTGTTAAGGTTTGTGATTCCCTATGCAAGCACGAAAGTCAATAGTTATGCAATGTTACATCCTACTTGTGGTGCATTATTCGGTGTTAGTTATGCTTAATGCTCGCTTATGAGATTTTTCATTTCTTGGTTGGATGCTTCTCAATCTTTTGCTAGCCTTCATTTGCACTAAGTATGATCACTACTTGTGCATCCAAAATCCTTAAACCAGTTTTGCCATATGAGTCCGCTATACCTACCTATATGTGGTATTTCCGTGCTGTTCTAAGCAAATTTGTATGTGCCATCTCTAATTTTCAAAATAAATTTCTCTTTTGTGTGCTCGTACCGCTCATGAAATGGTAGGGGGTGGCTGATATATTTCCATGCTAGATGTGTTATTCTCAAGATGAGTGTTTATTCACTTGTCATTGCACGAGAGTACGGCAAAGGTATTAGGGATGCCCAGCCCCAAAATGAAAAATGAATTTACTTTATGTTGTCAAATAATAAATTCCTTGGAAAGTGTTGGTATGGAAGGCACCCGTGGATACGGCTAGCCATGGAAAGTGAAAGTATGGTGGAAAAAGGAATAAACTTTATTTTCTGTTTGGGAACAGCCTATGATATATCTAGCATGGAAAGTATTGGGAACTACTCGATCGTTTTCTTTGAAAAGGAAAGCATGCCACCCAAAATGTTTTATCTCTACTTTTTTCGCTTTGAGCTCTGGCACCTCTACAAATCCCTACTTCCCTCTACGAAGGGCCTTTCTTTTACTTTATGCAATTTTTATTTTATTTTGAGTCTCCATCTTCTCTTATAAAGCACCAACTAAGGGGCACTATGATTGTACTTGAGCATTGGGTGTAGCTAATATGCGAGTGTGTTTCATGAATGGATCAATGATTGAGCATAATGGGCTAGGGATAACTTGCTTTAGTGTTGATATTTTGAAAGACATGGTTGCTTGTTGATATGCTTGAGTATTGAAATCGTCATGTCAAAACTAGACTATTGCTTTGAATCATATAAAAGTCCAAATTTCCATGCTACAAATAAAAGAATATGTGATGAACATGTTAGGCAGCATTCCACATTAAAAATTCTGTTTTTATCATTTACCTACTCGAGGACGAGCAGGAATTAAGCTTGGGGATGTTGATACGTCTCCAACATATCTATAATTTTTGATTGTTCCATGTTGTTATATTATCATTCTTGGATGTTTTACAATCATTTTATAGCAACTTTATATAATTTTTTGGGACTAACCTATTGACATAGTGCCCAGTGCCAGTTGCTGTTTTTTGCTTGTTTTTTACTTCGCAGAATATCAGTACCAAACGGAGTCCAAACACAGCGAAACTTTTTGGAGATTTTTTTTGGACCAGAAGACATCCAGTGGGCCAAAGAAGTACCGAAGAGGGGGCCCGAGGTGAGCACAAGACACCAGGGCGCGCCTGGAGTCCCAGGCGTGCCCTGATGGGTTGTGCCCACCTCGGTGGCCTCCCGCACTGCCTCTTTGCTCTATAAATACCCCAATATTCCAGAAACCCTAGGGGAGTCGACGAAAATCAATTCCAGCCACCGCAAGTTCCAGAAACCACAGATCCAATCTAGACACCATCAAGGAGGGGTTCACCATCCTCATTGGTGCCTCTCCGGTGATGCGTGAGTAGTTCATTGTAGACCTATGGGTCCGTAGTTAGTAACTAGATGGCTTCCTCTCTCTCTTTTGATTCTCAATACAATGGTCTCTTGGAGATCTATTTGATGTAACTCTTTTTGCGGTGTGTTTGTTGGGATCCAATGAACTTTGAGTTTATGATCAGATCTATGTTTTTATCCATGAAAGTTATTTGAGTCTTTTGATCTCTTATATGCATGATTGCTTATAGCCTCGTATTTCTTCTTCGATTCTTTGGTTTAGTTAGGCCAACTAGATCATTTTTTCTTGCCATAGGAAGAGGTGCTTTGTGATGGGTTCGATCTTACGGTGCTTGATCCCAGTGACAGAAGGGGAACCGACACGTATGTATCATTGCCATTAAGTGTAACAAGATGGGGTCTATTTCTACATAAATAGATCTTGTCTACATCATGTCATCGTTCTTATTGCATTACTCCATTTCTCCATGAACTTAATACACTAGATGCATGCTGGATAGCGGTTGATGTGTGGAGTAATAGTAGTACATGCAGGCATGATTCGGTCTACTAATCTTGGACGTGATGCCTATATAATGATCATTGCCTGGATATCGTCATGATTATTTGAAGTTCTATCAATTGCCCAACAGTAATTTGTTTACCCACCGTATTCTATTTTTCTCGAGAGAAGCCAGTAGTGAAATCTACGGCCCCCGGGTCTCTTCTTTAATATATTTGCCTTCGAGATCTATTTTTATTTGCTTTTATTTTCAGATCTATTAATCCAAAAACACAAAAATACCTTGCTGCAATTTTTATTTATTTATTTTATCTCGCGTTCCCGTGAGATCTATTTATCCAATCTACTACAATTTTACCTATCCTTTTACCCGTGAGGGATTGACAACCCCTCTCTTACGTCGGGTTGCAAGTATTTGTTCTTTGTGTGCAGGAGCTGTTTACGTGGTGTTGCATGGTCCTCCTTCTGGTTCGATAACCTTGATCTCAGCACTGAGGGAAATACCTACCATAGTTGTGCTGCATCATCCCTTCCTCTTTGGAGCGCAATCATTCACATGTAATCCAGTCGTCAGACTGCTCCGGGTGTTTGGAGCGCAGAATATTCTTGTGTTCATTGACATACGGGGTCACCAAGGTAGAATTTTGTAGAACTGTGTAGTGTGCTTGAGCCCAAGAATGCCCGTCCCTACATATTATTGAATCTGCTCCTAGCGAGTCTTTTCTAGTCAGTCTCCCCTCATACCACGATTGAGGGAGACCAATCAGCTTAAGGTCAGGAATAAAGTCAACACAAAACCCAATGACCTCCTCTGTTTGATGGCCCATGGAGATGCTTCCTTCTGGCCTAGCACGGTTACGAACATATTTCTTTAAGACTCCCATGAACCTCTTGATGTCTGCTTGAACTACGTCGGTATTTCCCCAAAGAGGAAGGGATGATGCAGCACAACAGCGGTAGGTATTTCCCTCAGTGATGAGACCAAGGTTATCGAACCAATAGGAGAATCATGCGACACCACGTAAACAGCTCCTGCACACAAATAACAGATACTAGCAACCCGACGTATTAAAGGGGTTGTCAATCCCTTTCGGGTAACGGCGCCTGAAATTGGCAAGTGGACGGGATAATAATTGTAGTAGATTGGATAAATAGATCTCAAATAAAATAAAGTGCAGCAAAGTATTTTTGGGTTTTTGGAAATATAGAACTGAAAATAAAAGCAAATAAAAATAGATCGCAAAGGCAAATATATTAAAGAAGAGACCCGGGGGCCGTAGTTTTCACTAGTGGCTTCTCTCAAGAAAAATAGCAAACGGTGGGTGAACAAATTACTGTTGGGCAATTGATAGAACTTCAAATAATCATCACGATATCTAGGCAATGATCATTATATAGGCATCATGTCCAAGATTAGTAGACCGACTCCTGCCTGCATCTACTACTATTACTCCACACATCGACCGCTATCCAGCATGCATCTAGTGTATTAAGTTCATGGAGAAACGGAGTAATGCAATAAGAACGATGACATGATATAGACAAGAATATTTATGTAGAAATAGACCCCATCTTGTTATCCTTAATAGCAATGATACATATGTATCGGTTCCCCTTCTGTCACTGGGATCAAGCACCGTAAGATCGAACCCATCACAAAGTACCTCTTCCCATTGCAAGATAAATAGATCAAGTTGGCCAAACAAAACCTAAATATCAGAGAAGAAATACGAGGCTATAAGCAATCATGCATATAAGAGATCAAAGAAGACTCAAATAACGTTCATGGATAAAAAGATAGATTTGATCATAAACTCAAAGTTCATCGGATCCCAACAAAACACCGCAAAAAGAGTTCCATCAAATAGATCTCCAAGAGACCATTGTATTGAGAATCAAAAGAGAGAGAGGAAGACATCTAGCTACTAACTACAGACCCGTAGGTCTATAAAAGACTACTCACGCATCATCAGAGAGGCACCAATGGACATGATGAACCCCTCCGTGATGGTGTCCAGATTGGATGTGGTTGTTCTGGAACTTGCGGCGGCTGGAATTGATTTTCGTCGACCCTCCTAGGGTTTTTGGAATATTGGGGTATTTATAGAGTAAAGAGGCGGTTCGGGAGGCAACCGAGGTGGGCACAACCCATCGGGGCGCGCCTGGGCCTCCAGGCGCGCCCTGGTGGGTTGTGCTCCCCTCGGAGCACCCCCCAGGTGCTACTTCGGCCCACTGGATGTCTTCTGGTCCAAAAAAAATCCTCAAAAAGTTTCGCTGCATTTGGATTCCGTTTGGTATTGATTTCTTGTGATGTAAAAAACATGCAAAAAACAGCAACTGGCACTTGGCACTATGTCAATAGGTTAGTACCAAAAAATGATATAAAATGACTATAAAATGATTGTAAAACATCCAAGAATGATAATATAACAGCATGGAACAATAAAAAATTATAGATACATTGGAGATGTATCACCTCTCAAAGGGGAACATATTGTGTAGAAATACAGGACCCATAATGGCAATCTCGTCGACTAGATGAACTAGGACGTGCGTCATGATATTGAAGAAGGATGGTGGGAACACCAACTCAAAACTGATAAGACATTGCACCAAATCATTCTTTAACCTTGGTAGGATTTCTGGATCGATTACCTTCTGAGAGATTGCATTGAGGAATGCACATAGCTTCACAATGGCTAATCGAACGTTGTCCGGTAGAAGCCCCCTCAATGCAACTGGAAGTAGTTGCGTCATAATCACGTGGCAGTCATGAGACTTTAGGTTCTGAAACTTTTTCTCTGGGATATTTCTTATTCCCTTTATATTGGACGAGAAGCCAGACGGGACCTTCATACTGAGCAGGCATTCAAAGAAGATTTCCTTCTCTTCTTTGGTAAGAGCGTAGCTGGCAGGACCTTGATACTGCTTTGGATGCATGCCATCTTTTTCGTGCACACGTTGCTGGTCCTCCTATGCCTTCGGTGTATCTTTTGTCTTCCCATACACGCCCAAGAAGCCTAGCAGGTTCACAAAAAGATTCTTCGTCACGTGCATCACGTCAATTGTAGAGCGGACCTCTTGGTCTTTCCAATAGGGTAGGTCCCAAAATATAGATTTCTTCTTCCACATGGGTGCGTGTCCCTCAGCGTCATTCGGAACAGATTGTCCGCCAGGGCCCTTTCCAAAGATTACATGTAAATCCTTGACCATATCAAGTATGTCATCATCAGTACGGAGGACGTGCTTCTTTCGGTGATCTGCCTCACCTTTGAAATGCTTGCCTTTCTTTCTTAAGGGATGGTTGGTCGGAAGAAATCGACGATGTCCCAGGTACACATTCTTCTTGCATTTGTCCAAATATATACTTTCGATATCATCTAAATAGTGCATGCATGCGTGGTATCCCTTGTTTGTCTGTCCTGAAAGTTTACTAAGAGCAGGCCAACCATTGATGGTTACAAACAGCAACACATGTAGGTCAAATTCCTCCTGTTTGTGCTCATCCCACACACGTACACCTTTTCCATTCCACAGCTATAAAAGTTCTTCAACTAATGGCCTTAGGTACACATCAATGTCGTTGCCGGGTTGCTTAGGGCCTTGGATGAGCACTGGCATCATAATGAACTTCCGCTTCATGCACAACCAAGGAGGAAGGTTATAGATACATAGAGTCACGGGCCAGGTGGTATGATTGCTGCTCTGCTCCCCAAAAGGATTAATGCCATCTGCACTTAAACCAAACCATATGTTCCTTGCGTCAATTGCAAAGTCCCCCCACTTTCTCTCAATTTTTCTCCAATGCGACTCGTCAGCGGGTGCTCTCAACTTCCCGTCTTTCTTACGGTCTTCTTTGTGCCATCGCAACAACTTCGCATGCTCTTTGTTTCTGAACAGACGTTTCAACCGTGGTATTATAGGAGCATACCACATCACCTTGGCAGGAACCCTCTTCCTGGGGCGCTCGCCCTCAACATCACCAGGGTCATCTCGTCTGATCTTATACCGCAATGCACCGCATACCGGGCATGCGTTCAATTCCTCGTACTCACCGCGGTACTGCATGCAGTCATTAGGGCATGCATGTATCTTATGCACCTCCAATCCTAGAGGGCAGAGAACCTTCTTTGCTTCGTATGTACTGTCGGGCAATTCGTTATTCTTTGGAAGCTTCTTCTTCATTATTTTCATTAGCGAACCAAATCCCTTGTCAGATACACCATTGTCTGCCTTCCATTGCAGCAATTCCAGTGTGGTACCGAGCTTTGTGTTTTCATCTTCGCAATTTGGGTACAACCCTTTTTTGTGATCCTCTAACATGCAATCGAACTTCAACTTCTCCCTTTCACTTTTGCATTCTCTTTGTGCATCAACAATGACCCGGCGAAGATCATCATCGGGCACATCGTCTGGTGCCTCTTGATCTTCAGCTTCCCCCGTTGCAGTATCACCGTATTCAGGGAACATAGGATAGCTGTCATCATCCTCTTCTTCTCCGTTGTCTTCCATCATAACCCCTCTTTCTCCGTGCTTGGTCCAAACATTATAGTGTGGCATGAAACCCTTCTCAAGTAGGTGCAAGTGAAGGGTTTTCGAGTTAGAGTAATCCTTCGTATTCTCACAGACAGTACATGGACAATACATAAAACCATTCTGCTTGTTTGTCTGAGCCACTACGAGAAATTTATGCAGGCCCTCAATGTACTCGGAGGTGCGTCGGTCACTGTACATTCATTGTCGGTTCATCTGTGTGCATTATATAATTAAGTGTATCAAAAACCATTACAGAACATCATGAATAGAGAAGTGACCAAATTAATACAAGTTCATCATCACATTAAAACCAAAGTACAGTAGTGATCAAATGTTGTTACTAAAAAAATAAATACATAAAGTTCATACATAGTTCTCATAGAACAACATACAACTCTCTAGAGCATCTAATTAAAACATAAATTGAAACTAACATACAACTATGTAAAACTTTTAAATGCAACAACAAATGCGATCATAATCGCAACTAAGGTAACAATTGATTCAACAACATAATGATACCAAGCCTCATTATCAATGGCATATTTTCTTATCTTTCTAATCTTCAAGCGCATTCCATCCATCTTGATCTTGTGATCATCGACGACATCGGCAACATGCAACTCCAATTTCATCTTCTCCTCCTCAATTCTTTTCAATTTTTCTTTCAAATACTCATTTTCTTTTTCAACTAAATTTAACTTCTCGACAAGAGGGTCGGTTGGAATTTCCGGTTCACATACCTCCTAGATAAAAACATCTATGTCACGTTGGTCGGCATAATTGTCATAAACACTAAATGAAACAAATAGTTATAAAAGATAATATACCACATCCGAATCATAGACCGGACGAGGGCCGACGGGGGCGGATACTGAAACCATGGCACTATATAATAACAAACAATAATAAAAGTAAGAAATTTATACAAGTATCTATGTAAATCATACAAGTAAGAATTTTTTTTCTTTTAAAAAGAAGATAAGAACAAGAGGCTCACCATGGTGGTGCCGGTGACGAGATCGGCGCGGGCGATCGACGACGGTGAGGATGGGGACGGGACGGGACGGACCGCCAAACCTAGACAAATCATGGGGAAAATGGAGTTTGGAGGTCGAGCTTGGAGAGGAGAAAGCTTAAGCGTGGCTCGGGCATTTCATCGAACACCTCATGTGCATAGGAGGTGAGAACAGAGCAGCACACACCTCCCACACGCCGGCCGGCCAAAAAACAGAGGAGTGAGCAGGTAGGGGCGAGCATATATATAGGCATCTCTTTAGTCCCGGTTCGTGTCTGGAACCGGGACTAAAGGGGTTGCGCCAGGAGCGAGGACCTTTAGTCCTGGTTCGTGTCTGGAACCGGGACTAAAGGGGTCAAATGAACCGGGACTGGTGCCTGCCGAGGCACAGCCAGCGTCCTGGCCTTATGAACCGGGACACTGATGCACCCATTAGTCCCAGTTTGTAACACGACCAGGACTAATGCAAATATCTGGCCTGGACCAAAGCCCTGTTTTCTACTATAGTGATAGTTGGATCATATGGTGTTCTTCCCTCTCTATCTTGATGAATTAAGTCTTTCCTTTTAAAATTTCATTATTATCGGACTGAATATTTTGGATTTGAGAACACTTGATGTATGTGTTGCATGTGGATACCCGTGGTGACAATGGGGTATTCCATTGAGTCACTTGATGTATGTTTTGGTAATCATCTTGCGGATTCCCAGGGTGACAATGGGGTAATCTAGGCACATAGGTTGATACATGTTTTCGTCCTACTTTCTTCGATAGAAACTTTGGGGTACTCTTTAAAGTTATTTGTGTTGGATTGAATATGAAATTGTTTGATGCATGTCGAATAATTAATTCACGGTTACTTGTGGAGACATTGGAATATCTAGGTGACATTAGAGTTGATTGATGCGTATCATATGGTGTTATTTTAGTATGAACTCTAGGGCTGTTTGGGACACTTATAGGGATGGTTCAATAGATTGATCGGAAAGGATAAGTTTAAGGTGGTTTGCTACCTACAATAATTCCATCTTATGTTCTCCGCTATTGATAAGAACTTTGGAGTGATTCTTTGTCACACGTTAAGGGATGATTATATGATCCAATTATGTTAGCACTGTTGAGGGATTGCCCTAGTGAAAGTATGAACCCTAGGCCTTATTTCTAAGCATTGCAATACCCTTTGTGCTCAGTTTTATTACTTGTTACCTTGTTGTTTTTATTACTTCATATTACAAAAACCTATATCTACTATCCATACTACACTTGTATCACCATCTCTTCGCCGAACTAGTGCACCTATATAATTTACCATTGTATTGGGTGCGTTGGGGACACAATAGATTTCTTGTATTTGATTGCAGGGTTGTTTGAGAGAGATCACCTTCATCCTACACCTCTTATGGATTGATAAACCTTAGGTCATCCACTTGAGGGAAATTTGATGTTGTCCTACAAAACTCTGCGCTTGGAGGCCCTACCGACTCTACAAGAATAAAGTTGTGTAGTAGACATCACCGCCATGGCCGAATCAGACCGGCGGGTGCATCCACGAGCGGGGGGCATCGATATTAACCAGAAACAGAGCACACCCGCCACAACCCCGTCGCCCGCACGAATGAAGTTGCGGTACAGCACTCGTAGCCACCACTCGCTTTAGAGCCGGCGCCGCCTGCACAGCCTGTGGCCATCGCCCCGGCATCCAGCCACCATGAGCATCTCCGCCAACACAGCGAACAGCCCCTGCACCACACCAAAACGATGGAGCAGGTCCACCACGACATCCACCAGGAAAGGGGGTGCGATATCCTGGCATATTAGGGATGATAGATGATGACCTGCAAGTGCACAGGGCTGTTGTAGCACTTTCGTTATAAGTGAAGTGTCGAATCCACAGGGAGCAAATAGGAAGGAATTACATACCTCGCAACTACGCTATCAACTACACAATTACGTACACACCCAAACCGTAACTTGGAAATAGCCTACTTTAGTAAGTTGCTAAGAAGACAAATAAAAGGGATAGTGTTTACTAAACTACAAACAAGAAATAAAAGACAGAAAATTAAAGAGACTAAACTAGGTGAAATGGTGCTTAAGTAGTAAACGTTCTCGAGGCAATCAGAGTCATCACCACAAGTATGATGTTGACAACACATGATAAACATGGCTCTCTATTTTTATCACTAAGCCACTTGTATATGATTCGCGTGGGCGGAGCCAAATAAAGTATGCATCCCCACTAAGGTTATCGCGTACACTCGTGCCACCGTCGTGCTTCCCCACTCTAGTTATCACAACGCTGATTAAGGGGAGTGAACTCCCCGTGGTCACGGCCTTAAGTTCTAGGGTTCTCCACTAATCCCTATTGCAATGATCCGGGAGGAAGCGAGAATAGGACTACCACCACCTACCCTCCAAAACTACCCTTCTCACCAGTATGACTTGCCTCAAGTCCACAAGGGGCTAATGCTGCGCTAGCACTCTTCACAACACCATGAGACAATCAACACAATACATATAAAGAGAATATTGGATCGCTTATTGAACAAAGTACTAATTGTGCAAGAGTTCGGCCAATTCCTCAAGAACTAATACAACTATTCAAACATATGATAGGGAGAAGGCAAGTTACAAGCCGGCACAGAGCAGGTGGAAGACAGGAGCATGGTGGTGATGGTGATGGCAACAACGGCCGTGGTGGATAGATGGTGATGGTGGTGGTGCCGGTGATGAAGATCGCACCAGCCCGAAGGCCGGTGCTCGCGGTGGAGGCTCCCCTTCTTCTTCCTCTTGGCTTGGCCCTTCTCTTCTCTACGGAGGTGGTCTTGTAGCAACAATGGAGATGGATGACAGCTGCGTGGATGAATGAATGTGAAGGTGGGAGGCGCCTAGGGTTGGAGGTGCTTATATGAAGGCCTCCCGGTATCACCTCCGTTGATGTGGTCATCCAAGGGCTCAAGCTGAGCCTTATCTTCTCCCAGTCTCTTCATTATGAGACAAGGATCCCGTGGGAACTATTGGGGACGAAATTGTTGAAGAATCCTGTCTGGAGATGGAACTTTTGAAGTTGTTTGCATGTCAACAGCCGCTCAAATGACCGCACGCGGTCGTTTGGAACGCCGTCTTTCGTGCTATCATTTTGTGCAGTCTTTCTCCGGTAAAACGGCCACCATTTCTTCATACGAACTTGGAATTTTACGTTCTTGGGCTCGTTGGATTCGTATGGACGACGCCGATGTATTTCTGGTCTTAGATATTGATTTGGAATACTTTGGAAAAATGACTTTTTCCGACCTTCAAAATGGCTAAGTTTAACCCCTGGCTGACTCCGTATTGAATCCATCCTTGCTCCTTTCATCGTGCTTGGTCCTAGGTTGCTCCAATACACCTATAGACACAAGAAAACAAATCAATACACAAATGTGCAATGCTCACAATGATAAGTGCAAAAACCAAAAATCATACATAATGGACATATATTTGGTTCAATGGGACTTGATATATGAAGAGAACATGCAACATATGAGCTCTAAAAATGCGTAAAATATGGAGCCATCAACCTCCCCATGCTTAAACCTTTCTCGTCCTCGAGTAGAAGGGTTGACTACCAAAAGCTCATTGCTACCAACTCTAAAGCATACATTGAACCAAACCCCAAAAGCGATATCCATGTTTATCGTGCAAGCATGCAAAAGGTTAACTAGCAAGGAGTAATACAAGCTATCCCCTAGTTCCATTGCCATGGAGGTTGAGAAAGAGGAAAATATTTTTGTGGAGTCCAAATTCCCATTGTCAAAGGTTCAGAGGGCGGGTCAATATTATGTTACAAATGTGCCAAGAGGGAACGTTCCTGCGGCCCAACGAGGATGTCGGTTCATCTGAGTGGGGGTGTATGTGATAGCCTTGCTTATTAGGGATGATAGACTACTCATATCAATAAGGAATTCCTTCTTTTCCGGGAAGGCTTGGAGTAATTCTAGGATGGGTGACTAGCCGCGAAGTTGGTCCCGGGTGCGCATGAGTGAGGATAAAGTGTGCCAAAAAGACTAGTATAGATCTGTGGGGCCAGTCTAGTGTGACGACCCCGGCTTAATCGTGCACTAATCATACACGCATATGCGCACGATCAAGCCTAAGGACTCACTTGAAGATATCGCAACACAACTCTAAAACATAAATAAAGTCATACAAGCTTTATATTACAAGCCAGGGCCTCGAGGGCTCGAATACATAGCTCGAATGGCAAACAAGCGTCAGCGGAAGCATTAGATATCTGTGTACAGATATATTACAGAGAGAGAGAGATAGGCCTTCACAGAGGCGGGGTAAAAATAAAAGCTATGATCGAAAGGCGTAGGCCTCCTGCCCTGGATCCTCCGATCCGACTCCTGGTCGTCAGTCGGCTCCTCGTAGTAGTAGTACTCGCCAGGCGGGAAGTAGTAGTGGTCATCGACTGGGGCATCTGGCTCAGGGGCTCCGTCCTCTGGTGGCATCAAATGGATATGGGGGAAAAAGAAAGTAAAGCAAACGTGAGTACTCATCCGAAGTACTCAGCAAGCAAGGATCTACACTACATATGCAACATTGTCAAAGGAATGGCTGTATAAGTGGACTGGGCTGCAGAAATGCCAGAATAGAGGGGGAAAACCTAGTCCTATCGAAGACTAGCATCTTCACATCTTCTGCAGTCTTGCAGCATTAGAAGAGTGCAGATTACATAAAGTAAAGTAGTAGTAGTATCATCAACCTCGACCTGAGATCCTTTCTTGACTCCCTACGAGAAAGCAATCCCAGAGCCGTACTATCCAGTTCTCATCTCAGGTTCAAGTTGTACCGATCGGGATACAACTTCGAGTGTCCATTACCGTAGGACAGGCTATCGATAGAAGTTTCTTCCCTGCAGGGGTGCACCAAGTTACCCACCACGCTCGCTTAACTCCGGCCGGACACACTTTACTGGGTCATGCCCGCCCTCGGCCAAACGATACGCCGCAACCCGACCGAATACTTAACAGAGAGGTCAGCACGCCGGACTAAACCTATGCCCCCAGGGGTCTTGGGCCATCGCCCCGGACGCTCCTGCACGTTGCGAACGCGGCTGAAAGCAGACCTAGCAACCCCTTATACAAGTGCAGTTGCGTTCCCAGTCCAATTCAGTGCGCGCCGCTCAGTCGCTGACGTCTATTAAGCTCCGGCTGAAGTATACGACGCAGAACGCCCATACTATGTCCACGTGATGGTTAGTGCTATCGGGCCAGAGGCCCCTCGGATCAAATATCCAAACCGTTAAGTGTGTTGGTAGTGCGGTAACGAGCAGAGACTCACGAAACATGTGACCCCGTCACCTCGTCTCGAGGACTTGCGGCAAGGGCGAGGAATGCCCGGCCCGCCTCGTGTTCAAGTCTCGGGTACCCTTCAGGTACACCCGATCACATCACCTCGCATAAAGCTCGCGCGGGTACCCCTCAGGGCCGATCCGTCTTTAGTAACATGGTTCAGTGCAAGTCATAATGATAACAGTAACCGTGTGTCTAACACCAAGGAAGAACCCTGAGGAATCACCCTCGATGGAATTCCACATGAGGTTATCGTTGTAGGAGATATGCCCTAGAGGCAATAATAAATGTTATTGATTATCTCCCTGTTCATAATTAGGTTTATGTTCCATGCTATAACTGCTATGGTTCTCGGGTCTGCAATAAAACGAGGCTTGGAGGAAAACTCATATGCACGTGTGGGATAATAAACGATAAAATGTATTCCTAGTCAAGCCTCTATGACTAGCTCAAGTGTTGCATGATGGTTCTGTTTTCCTGATCATGGGCATGTCTATGGCAGCAACTTTGAGGGCACAATGTTAGAAGAACATTTGTGTTGAATCGACCCGATTGATGTTATGCTATGAGATACATTCGTCACAAGTTAATGGTTAATAACACAGAGATGGTTAATGTTTGCATGATTCCTTAGACCATGAGAGTATCGAGTTTCTTCATGCTTGCTTCATGAACTTTGGGGTTTGTTAAACGTCATCCGTAAATGGGTGGCTATTACGGCGGCTTACGGGTTCATGGAAAAGTATGTCAAGTAACTTGATAGCTCAAGATTGGGATTTGCTCCTCCGACGATGGAGAGATATCTCTGGGCCCTCTCGGTGTTACGGTATCCATCATCGTCTGGCCAGACACTTTTGATTTGATCACGGGGATGCCGCAACACGGTAACGAGAAAAGAGAACAATACCGGTAACGAGGTAACTAGCATAGTGGACAATTTGTTGATCCACGGGAATGCCAACATGTCTCACCTCGGGTATTTGTAACATATCGCGAAGCAACAGGAATAGCACACGGCAACTGGAGGTTCACTCGAATATTTATTCGTGTGGGTATAGGGGTCAATATGGGTGTCCACGGCTCCGATGTTGATCATTGATCGGAAAGAGTTCCGGTCATGTCTATACTTCACCGAACCTATAGGGTCACACGCTTAAGGGTCATCTATCTGTTGAACGCTAGACAGGGAGTCTGAGAGAAAGTCACCGAAAATGTTTCGGAGACAACGGAAGAGTTCCGAGAGAGAGAACACCGAAAGAGTTTCGGTAAAACCGAAAAGTTGTTTCGGAATATATTATTTTGTCAAAAAGGGTTTCGGCACTGCCTGGAAATTTTCAGAGGATGCCAGAATTGGTCTGGGAACTTCTGGGAATTTTCAGAGAGAAAAACCGGAAATGTTCCGAAACTGCCGTTACCGCTGTTGATGCTTTTCGCTGATAAAAACCACCGCACCGAAAATGTTTCGGATCGTGCCCAGAATAATTTTAGAGGGTGCTAGAAATGTTCTGGGACCTTCTGGAATTTTTCAGAAAAAGTTTCGCGGAAAACATCTTGTCTCAGCGCGAGGGGACAAGATCCCACGAATCGGGGGTTGCATGTTTGGTGGTTTTTTGTCTAGGGAGCATGCATGTTTCATGGAGACATGTTGGTGGCTTGTTGGGGGGGCCCCCCCATGGGGGGGACAAGATGTGAGCCGGCCCAAGGGCTGCCATGGTGGTGTCCCCTTGGTGCCCCCCTTGTGTTACCATTATGCCCTTTCATGTGTGACATGAAGCTTGGGTATTTTGGTATTTCAACATCCCACCCCACCCCTTGCCTTGGCCTATAAAAGGAGGAGTTGGGGCTGCCATCTCCTTCATCCCCTTGCTCTCATACTCATGCCATGCAATTATCTGGCTTCTCTCTCCCTCCCACGAAAAGAGTTTCATAGAGCCGAAAGGCTGCCTGGGTTCCGGTGGGAACTAGTTCTGGACGGCGAAGCCCTGCCGGATAGATGACACCGTATGTGTGCAACTCTATAGAGAGGTCGTAGTTTTGATCTTACTGCCCGTGGGGCTGTTCGTGAGTGCCTCCCGAAGGGCTGTCCATGTGACGGTCCGAGTTCTGTGAGTCCTCCCGAAGGGCTGTCCGCGACACCGTCCGGGGACTGTTCGACCGCCTCCCGGAGGGCTGTCCGGGTGGCGGATGAGGGTATACATCCTCGCAGTTGGGAGGTTATAAATCCTAGCTGCGGGGATCTGCACCGACGATCGTCATCGACTCTACTTCCGCTGCGCTACGAGTCGGTAACGAAATGATCAAAACCTTGTATGCAGTCTCCATAGTGGTCCTGGGCTGGTGCGTAGGGCGGAAATTTTTTGTTTTCTGCTGCGTTACCCTACAGTGGCATCATGAGCCGTGCTATGCATAGATGCAGGTTGCGATCTAGAATACATGGAGATGTATGGGTGTTGCACAATATAATTATGTAGTAGATGAGTTCTATTACTGAAAATTATTTATGCGGGTAGCAGATGAAATCTGTTACCCGATGTTCTTGTTGCTTCCCTCGAATTTGCGTAGTCCTGATCTTGACAGCATTGTGGAATCTGACAAAGTTCTGGCAATCCGCGATCCTTTCATGCTGCTCCTGAGTATGCTGATTGACAGATCAACGAAGTGCTAACAGTTCTTTGGGTTCCACTTTAGTCAATGAAAAATGGATGTTTCGCAAACGAAAGGGCAATGCAGATATGATCTGCACGGGGGTCATGCGTATGACGAAGTTTAGTATGGGGCTCGAGATTTTATTATCTCGGTTTTCATACACCCTGGAAAGTTAATCTAGCGACTTGAATAATCATACTTGATGATGAACGTTGGTAGCTTCGGTTTGTTTTGAAACCTTAGAAGCCACGAAAAACAGTTTTTGCATGAACCGATTAGAGGCGTCTAACTTGGTTTTGCAGGATGGTTTGCATGTGCATATGATGTGGTATAGCAGTGCTCATATTAATTTGATTATGTATGAGATGACTATATAATGTAAATTGATTAACATGACCTGCGTGTCATGATTCGGCATAATGGCTGGAGCCATATGATTGCACTTTAAATGACCTGTGTGTCAACCTTGTGTAATGCATTATTTTATTAGCTATAGAGATAGCAATATTATCTGGTGCATCGACAAGGTGGTGGCAATCTTCGTGAAGGTGAACACCGACGCTAATGCCGAAGACGAAGAAATACAAGACTTCTCCGTCAGAAAGGGCTATACCATATCATGCTATTATGAATTGCCTAAGATGTTTATCCCTTATGTTGCACCATTCTTGATTGCGCGGTAGTCGCTTTTATTAGGGTGATCTCTCACAAAAATATCAAGTAGTTAGTGTTCTCCCAAGTGTAGCACCGTCTACAACACGTATCTTTTCGGGGTGCGCCATGTACACATGAGCACGAACGATTAGAGAGGTGTAAGGCGGGTGAAGGTCAGACCTCACTGCGTGATCACTTGGTTGTCTTGACGTTCAGGCAGGACAGTCCTGAGCTCGGAACACACGCATCGAAAGATGGACAAGAGTCACATAGAGGTGTGATTGGCAAGTTGGCCTACCGATTGAAATTCACGTCATCAGTGATGAACCCGTCAATGGCGTTGAATTGATATGCGGATCTTCAATCACTCACAATCAATTATGAGAGATATTGATTTGAGTGGGAGCGCACTGTTGAATTAACTTCTTTAATTCTCAGTGCAATTAATTATGAACACTGTCTAATTGTGGTTTGCTAAATAGTTGTAGAATTATGGCTCGCATTTCCACCTTCCCTATTTAAAATTGAATAAGCTGTTAAATATCTGGTTAAAACTTTATGGTTGGTAACGTAATGTGAGGATTGTCCTCTAGAGTGCCGAGAAGGACTTTGTCCTATCGCATACTTTCGGTATTCTCTCGCTTATGCTATGGATCATGTGACTCTCGTCCTTCGATCCAAAAGCTAGAATTCCATTTCAGTCAAGTGCAATATGTTTGCTTCCATGAGACCCGAACTTCGAAAGTTTGGATAGTTATGTGATATTCATGGAATCTGAAAATCATTTTCAGGGACAAACAAAGGCTAAAAGATATGAGATATCCAAAGCAGTGTTTGTTTGCAAACTATTAGTAAAGGAGTTTACTATGCATTAGACTGATAAGAGAGGGATCCAGGAGAACGCCTGTCATATGATGAAAGGTGAATAAAACAACAACTTAAAGAGAAAGGAAGTGTCCGAAGGGTGTTAGTGAAACTTTCACGCCTAGGAAGTCCAGGGCTAAATGCCACTCTTAAGTTGGGTGCTTCTTCTGGGAGTAGGAGAAATACTAAAAGTTAAACTGTTAGAAGTATAAAGGCAATAAGAAAGAAGACTGGAATATCCAGCTCATGTATGAATGTCATACGAGTTTTTGATGTATAGAAGGCTGGTCAAAGATATAGTTCTTGGGAATTATGATTAAATTGGTAATCACTGATTCTTGGGTATTGTGAGTTAATCACAAAGATACCCGCTCGATTGCTTTCTGTTGCAACTCGATGTAAGAACTACTATGACCTGAAAGACTTGCCAGGAATGAGGTTTAGGTATACACAGGGAACATAGTAAATGTTACTATACCTTCCATCGGTGTATTACCGTCTGTATTTACTTTCTTAATTCATTTTAGAGTTTTACACTCTAGCCCTATGCATAAGGTATCTTGCAAGAAGGTTGTTCATAAGAGAACTTTTTATGTTCGATGTTATGAATAACATAAGGGCCATACTTTCATTATGAATGAGATGTATGTTATGAATATTGATAATAATACATTAGCTCTGGGTTTACTTTCATAATTCATTTTAGAGTTTCATACACTCTAGCCATTGCACAATGTTTGTTGCAAAAGAGTTGTTCATAAAAACAACAATTGTTGTTCAGTATTATGAATAACATGAAGGGCCATGCTTCCATCCAAAATGGGACGTATGTTATGAATATTGATGGTAATATGATACATCCGTAACACTGACGCTAAATGTCGTAAGACTAAGAGAATACCACACAAGTGTGGCACTACATTTGGTCACATTGGAGAAACCCGCATGGATAAATTCCATTATGATGGATTTTTTGAAGTCCTTTGATTTTGAATCATCTGACACTTGCAACTTTCCTCCGAAAAGTGAAGTGACTGAAATACCGTTCACAGGCCATAAGGAACGGACAACAAACTTATTGGTGATCATACATTTGATGTGTGTAGACCGATAAATGTTGTTAGTAGTGGATTTATCTATCTTCAGAAATGATTCAAGTAGATATGTGGATATTTACTTGATGAGACGTAAGTCTGGATCTTTTGAATTCATTCGAAAGGTTTTCAAAAATGAAGTAGAAGTTATTGTAACAAGAAAATTCTGTTTCTAGAATTCAATTGCAGAAAGGAATAATTGAGTTACAAGTTTAGCGAATGTCCGATGAGTTGTGAAAAGAGTTTCATAACTTACACCTCCCGGAACACCACTATGAGTGAAAAGTCCGTGAAGGTGTAATCGAACCATTTATGACATGGTAAGATCAAAGATGACATAAATAAATTTGCCATTATCCCTTTTAAAGAGTGATGCTTTAGAGACTGCGGCTTTTACACTGAAAAGAGCTCCATCGGGTCTGTTGAAATGGCACCATGGTATGGTACGCCCAACCATGTTATATCTTTTCTTAACATTTGGAATATGGGGCTTGTGTAAAAGGTTACAAACCTATTCCAAATCAGACAAGTGCTACTTTGTAGGTTATCCCAAGTCATTGGGTATTCCTCCCTCACTATACCGAGGCAAATAGGTTTGCCACAAAGAACGGTATGCTTTTTGAAGAAAATGGTTCTTTCAAAAAGGTGAGTGGGCGAATAGTGCAACTCGACAAGATAAACAGTATCTTCGTCATCAGATCAAAGGAAAGAGACCTTGGAAGTAATTCCAGGTTTCCTACTGCGACTGATACGGAAGTCTCTACAATAAAATGTATGGACTTCGGTCGAACTTGCAGCTGAACCACGTAGGCAAAGCTCGTGCAAACCTATCAGGTGCGCAGACGAGATATTGTTGTTGGACAATAGTATACCTACGATACACAAGGAAGCGTTGATGGGCCCTGACTCCGGAATTGGCTAAATGCCAATACAATCCGAGATAGTTTCCATATAAATGTTTCAAGATTAAAATCTTGATACACCTTTCGGAAGACTTAGAGTCTAACGAATTTTATGGAACTTAAAACTGATACGGATAAAAATGTTTTATCCATAAAGCTCGACTTGTTGCAATGGACAGAAGAGAGCAAAGTGGAGTTGGAATCTTCGTGATTTGATGAAATGGTCAAAAGGGTTTTTGACTTCATCAATGGGTAACGAAGATGCTTGTGATTCAAGAAAGTAAGTGTGAGCATAATAATATTTCTAAAAACGTTGTGTGCTTAACACATTGTTAATTGGAAATAAATTTCTTGACATGAATTAGGACTTCATTTGAAAATAGTTTTTCGATGAAGTACTTAGGCTAAATAGCCTCGATATTAGGCATGATGATCTATGGAGATAGATTTACCTGATGGGGCTAAGCAAAGATACATATTGACAAGATGCTAAAACTTTTTAGCATTTAAAACGCCAAGGAGTGATTCTTGCCGAAGTCACGTGGAAAGAGTTTTTGCAAGACTCGGTGTCCCTAAACACTGATGAGCAAAATACATGATGGAGATTCCACACACTCTTGTGTTTGGATTAATCATGTATTCCATGGTATGTAAAACAACCAGATATGTCCAATACTCCAAAGTTGTTGCGAGTATAGATACCAAAGTGATCAAAAGTACTGATCATGGGACAACAGTGAAAAAGGGTCATTGAGTACTATAGTAGCACTGATGACATGTTTTCTCGCAAGTGGAGATCATGAAGAGTTCGTTGTAAAAGGTTACATCGATACAGTCTTCATCATTTCTCCATGCGATTTTTGATTTAAATTGAGGATTTTTTTTTGTGTGTAACACACAATATGGTGGCACAATTAGTTGGAATTTGTTCCAAACAAGTTACTGTGGCGAATTCTATAACATAGGTGAAGTATGTTGCCGCTTTTAAAAGCGACAAAGAAGATGTTGAATCATATAGTTCATTCATGAACTTAGTATGGTTCCAAGATGGCTTTTGTCAATGGGACACTACTGCAGGTAGTTGCTCCATAACTCAGTCTGAGGAATCCAGGTTCGACCTGTGATTCACATACATACAAAACCAAGTCCACACAAAATATGAATTTTGTGAAAGCGTGAAAACGCGAGGATATGCAAAGATACACACGGATCTGAAGTTGTCAGATTCGTTGGACATCAGGCTATACCACAAGCGAAGCATATTTACACCGGTGTGCCACAGGTGTAAAGTGCATTAGCATTAACTAGATTATTGACTCTAGTGCAAGTGGGAGTCTGTAAGAGATATGCCCTAGAGGCAATAATAAATGTTATTGATTATCTCCCTGTTCATAATTAGGTTTATGTTCCATGCTATAACTGCTATGGTTCTCGGGTCTGCAATAAAACGAGGCTTGGAGGAAAACTCATATGCACGTGTGGGATAATAAACGATAAAATGTATTCCTAGTCAAGCCTCTATGACTAGCTCAAGTGTTGCATGATGGTTCTGTTTTCCTGATCATGGGCATGTCTATGCCAGCAACTTTGAGGGCACAATGTTAGAAGAACATTTGTGTTGAATCGACCCGATTGATGTTATGCTATGAGATACATTCGTCACAAGTTAATGGTTAATAACACAGAGATGGTTAATGTTTGCATGATTCCTTAGACCATGAGAGTATCGAGTTTCTTCATGCTTGCTTCATGAACTTTGGGGTTTGTTAAACGTCATCCGTAAATGGGTGGCTATTACGGCGGCTTACGGGTTCATGGAAAAGTATGTCAAGTAACTTGATAGCTCAAGATTGGGATTTGCTCCTCCGACGATGGAGAGATATCTCTGGGCCCTCTCGGTGTTACGGTATCCATCATTGTCTGGCCAGACACTTTGTGATTTGATCACGGGGATGCCGCAACACGGTAACGAGAAAAGAGAACAATACCGGTAACGAGGTAACTAGCATAGTGGACAATTTGTTGATCCACGGGAATGCCAACATGTCTCACCTCGGGTATTTGTAACATATCGCGAAGCAACAGGAATAGCACACGGCAACTGGAGGTTCACTCGAATATTTATTCGTGTGGGTATAGGGGTCAATATGGGTGTCCACGGCTCCGATGTTGATCATTGATCGGAAAGAGTTCCGGTCATGTCTATACTTCACCGAACCTATAGGGTCACACGCTTAAGGGTCATCTATCTGTTGAACGCTAGATAGGGAGTCTGAGAGAAAGTCACCGAAAATGTTTCGGAGACAACGGAAGAGTTCCAAGAGAGAGAACACCGAAAGAGTTTTGGTAAAACCGAAAAGTTGTTTCGGAATATATTATTTGGTCAAAAAGGGTTTCGGCACCGCCTGGAAATTTTCAGAGGATGCCAGAATTGGTCTGGGAACTTTTGGGAATTTTCAGAGAGAAAAACCGGAAATGTTCCGAAACTGCCGTTACCGCTGTTGATGCTTTCCGCTGATAAAAAACACCGCACCAAAAATGTTTCGGATCGTACCCAGAATAATTTTAGAGGGTGCTAGAAATGTTTTGGGACCTTCTGGAATTTTTCAGAAAAAGTTTCGCGGAAAACATCTTGTCTCAGCGCGAGGGGACAAGATCCCACGAATCGGGGGTTGCATGTTTGGTGGCTTTTTGTCTAGGGAGCATGCATGTTTCATGGAGACATGTTGGTGGCTTGTTGGGGGGGCCCCCCCATGGGGGGGGGGACAAGATGTGAGCCGGCCCAAGGGCTGCCATGGTGGTGTCCCCTTGGTGCCCCCCTTGTGTTACCATTATGCCCTTTCATGTGTGACATGAAGCTTGGGTATTTTGGTATTTCAACATCCCACCCCACCCCTTGCCTTGGCCTATAAAAGGAGGAGTTGGGGCTGCCATCTCCTTCATCCCCTTGCTCTCATATTCATGCCATGCAATTATCTGGCTTCTCTCTCCCTCCCACGAAAAGAGTTTCGTAGAGCCGAAAGGCTGTCTGGGTTCCGGTGGGAACTAGTTCTGGACGGCGAAGCCCTGCCGGCTAGATGACACCGTATGTGTGCAACTCTGTAGAGAGGTCGTAGTTTCGATCTTAGTGCCCGTGGGGCTGTTCGTGAGTGCCTCCCGAAGGGCTGTCCATGTGACGGTCCGAGTTCTGTGAGTCCTCCCGAAGGGCTGTCCGCGACACCGTCCGGGGACTGTTCGACCGCCTCTCGGAGGGCTGTCCGGGTGGCGGATGAGGGTATACATCCTCGCGGTTGGGAGGTTATAAATCCTAGCTGCGGGGATCTGCACCGACAATTGTCATCGACTCTACTTCCGCTGCGCTACGAGTCGGTAACGAAATGATCAAAACCTTGTATGCAGTCTCCATAGTGGTCCTGGGCTGGTGCGTAGGGCGGAAATTTTTTGTTTTCTGCTGCGTTACCCTACAATCGTCAAGGTGAACGAAGGAGGAATCACCCTCGAGGTCCACACTTGAAGTGTTGCACGACGACGTCGTTATCGGGGGTGGTGTAGGAGGAATCACCCTCGCTTACCACGACCGAGTAACAAGCCTACAAGGTTAACATCAGAACTGCTGACGAGGTATCACCCTCGGCACTCGACGGTAACCCAGCAGTGTCGGCAACTAAGGGGGAAGTGATGTGTGGTGCCAGGGTCTGGTCTTCAATCCTGATGATCGGGTCTTCTGATATCCAGCAGGGCAGTCGGGATCAAGTGGGGGTCTCTGTCAGGTCTCAACCCAGCCTATACTAAGTAGTCTAGGATAACCAGAAAGGTAGCAAGGCAGGTTACAATAATCAGGCTATGCAGCAGATATAGGAAAACAGTAACAGTAGCAGTTCTAATGCAAGCATAAGAGAGAAGAGATTAGGCGATATAGGCATGCTCAAAATGGGGGTGCTTGCATGTTTGCTCTGGGGCAAGGGCAAGGTCGTCGGTGGTGTCGTCGGGGACGTAGTCGTACTCCTGAGCTGTGTCTGCCTCAGGAGCTATGTCAACGTCGGGGTCTAATCAGGAGAGAAGAGGGGGAAGAAACAGGTAAACATAATGCAAACATATGCCACACAGTGCGTGCTATGCTATGATGCAGTGCAGGGTTGCCCTAATATGCATCTAAGTCATTTTAGTTATTTTTAGAATTATTCTGGGATTTAATTACCGATGTGTGTGCACTATTCATCTATCAGATTCGGGCCCGGAGTTACGAGTTCTTCTACGTAGGGGGTTCCAATAAAGAAACAGACGGCACGATCAGACTCGTCTCGTCGTTCTGAGCAACTTTCATGTTTTAACTTTTTCGATCTGAGCTACGGTTTAAAAGTTATTAATTTTCAAAGTTTATTTGAATTTCTGGAATTTATTTATTTACAGAAAATGAATTGTGACGTCAGCATGAGGTAATGCTGACATCAGCAAGTCAACAGGACGGCTGACCAGTCAAACCTGACATGTGGGTCCAGTGGGACCCACATGACAGCCTCTGTGATTTTAACAGAGTTAATTTAGTCTAACAGAGGGTTAATTAGAGGGTGGGCCCCATCTGTCAGCGAGAGATTAGTTTAATTAACTTATTTAACATTTTATTTTTCTTTTAAATCTTTTAACTAACGCGGGGCCCACATGTCAGCCTCACTGGGTTGCCCAGTCAGCAGTTGACTGGGTTAACCCAGTCAACTGGGGCCCCCAGGGCCCGCTGTCAGCGACCCAGAAGTGGGTCCCATCTGTGCCACGTCAGCGGGGCCGGCGGCTCGCCGGCGGCGACGCCAGAACGCGGCGGAGGCCACGTCCCGGCGTCGGGTTTCGCCCACAGACCACCAAAACGGTCGGGGCTGGTCGCGTCCGAACGAGGGGGCCATGCCGCGTCGATCTAAGGCACGAGCCCGAGCTAGAACGGCCGGAAACGAGCGCTAGGTCGTCGCCGGCGGACGCCGGAATCGGGCATCGGCGGATTTGGAGCTACAATGCATGGGGAGGCGCGCTAGTGATCGCTTCGGGCTCGCACGAGCTCCAGGAGCTCATTGCGGGGCTCGGCCGCGCGTGATAGTGATGATGGCCACGGCGGCAAGCTCATCGGCGGCGATGTGTGTGGGTGCTAGCGGTGCAGCGCCTACGGGTGGCGAACGGCAATAGAGGGAGAGGGGAAAGGAGCGTGTGCTCACCGGGAAGGCACACGGAGGCTCGGTGAATGCTTACGAGCAGCAGATCGGCGACATATCCCGGAGGTTCGCCGGCGGCCGCAAGTGGAAGACGAGCTCGTGGAGGTCGCATCAGCGCCTCCGAGCTCCGACGAGTTGGTGTAGCCGACGTAGACGAGCACGAGGAAGCGCTACGACATCGCAGCGAGTCTGGAGGATGACGGAGGGCGCGGGATCGACGGCGAGTAGCTGCGGTGGCGCTCGGACGAGCCGGATCTGAGAGAGGGAGCGAGGAGGAGGGAAACTGGGGGGCGCTAGGGTTTGCGAGGGTGAGGGGGAGTCGGGGTTGCTCTTAACCTAGCCGGCGATCCGCTCGATGGGCGACAGCGAGGCCGGCGGCGAGGTGTCGGCGCGCGCGCGCGACAGCGCGGGGAAGAGGAGGACGACCGCCGGGTGGGCTGCTGTTGGACTGGGCCTGCACACTGTGCACTTAGGCCCAGCCAACAGTGGACTTTCTCCTTTTTCTTATTTCTCTTTTACCTTTTCTTTTATTCTTTCTGTTTTGAAATAGTTAGGGCTCTTTTGCATTTTTGTAAAGTATGGGAATTGTCCCCAATATTACAATGCAATATCCCCTTCCACCAAAAATTGGTTTGGGGCAAATTTGGAGTTTGTTTAAATTTGAAAAGATTTTAAATGGATTTAATATTTCTGTTTTGGTGATGTTTCATCTTGTTTGAGTCACTTGTCCAACTCCAATTATTTTGATATTGATTTTAGAAAGGTTCCTGGATTATTTGCCATTTAATGAACATTTTCCCAACAGTGTTTGATCAACTTCATATTTCACTTCTGAATTTGAGTTGATTTTCAGAATGGAGTTGATTTGTTTTGATTAACCACTATGTTTAAGCACTGCAAATGATATGACTTGGCATTATTAGCAGCTGACCACAGTGGCTATTACACAGGGGTGTTACATCTTGATCCCGCCAGGAGTAGCAGCCAGTACCGGCGGGTGTGTCCGGGATGCTACATGGGGCATGCGGTGTTCAACAAGCTAGATCCAGCCAGAGCCAACCGCAACAAACTCGCCATCAGCAAAACGGGAGCAGAGGCAGCACACACATGCCGAGTAGAGGGACCACATCCCCTTGTTGTCTATGCCGCCATGGTGGCCAGGCGGGGGGCTAGACCCCATGCTGCCCCTGGAGGACGGCAGGGATGGCATAGACCAGATCTGGGGGAGAGCGTCGAGCCAGGAGAGGTTTACGGGGAGGTGTCGCCATCAGGAGGAGGAAGAGGGGTGCACAGCCGAGCAGGGGAGCACGCAAGGACGCCCCACCGCTGCCAAAAACCGCAGGAGCAAAATCCAGGACGGCCGCCACCGACGACGGAGGGAGGAGGAAGGGGGATGGCCTCGAGCCAGAGCACCGACCCCCCTATGAGAAGCACGTGGCCTTTGAATCAGTGGATAGTGATAGGAGGATCCTAGTGAAGGAAATATGCCCTAGAGGCAATAATAAAGTTGTTATTTTATATTTCCTTATTCATGATAAAGGTCTATTATTCATGCTAGAATTGTATTGATTGGAAAGTTAAATACATGTGTGAATACATAAACAAATATCGTGTCCCTAGTAAGCCTCTACTAGACTAGCTCATTGATCAAAGATGGTTAAGGTTTCCTAACCATAGACATGTGTTGTCATTTGATAATTAACGGGATCACATCATTAGGAGAATAATGTGATGGACAAGACCCATCCGTTAGCTTAGCATATTGATCGTTCAATTCATTGCTATTGCTTTCTTCATGTCAAATACATATTCCTTCGACTATGAGATTATGCAACTCCCGGATACCGGAGGAATGCCTTGTGTGCTATCAAACATCACAACGTAACTGGGTGATCATAAAGATGCTCTACATGTATCTTCGAATGTGTTTGTTGAGTTGGCATAGATCGAGATTAGGATTTGTCACTCCGAGTATCGGAGAGGTATCTCTGGGCCCTCTCGGTAATACACATCATAAGCTTGCAAGCAAATGACTGAGGAGTTAGTTACGAGGTGATGTATTATGCAACGAGTAAAGAGACTTGCCGGTAACGAGATTGAACTAGGTATGAAGATACCGACGATCGAATCTCGGGCAAGTAACATACCGATGGACAAAGGGAATTATGTATGTTGTCATAACGGTTTGACCGATAAAGATCTTCGTAGAATATGTAGGAGCCAATATGGGCATCCAGGTTCCGCTATTGTTTATTTACCGGAGAGGTGTCTCGGTCATGTCTACATAGTTCTCGAACCCGTAGGGTCCGCATGCTTAACGTTCGTTGACGATATAGTGTTATATGAGTTATATGATTTGGTGACCGAATGTTGTTCGGAGTCCCGGATGAGATCATGGACATGACGAGGAGTCTCAAAATGGTCGAGAGGTAAAGATTGATATATAGGACGATGGTATTCGGACACCGGAATAGTTTCGGAGTGCACCGGGTACTCATCAGGTCACCGGAAGGGGTTCCGGGCACCCCCGACAAGTGTATGGGCCTTATGGGCCAAAGGAGGGAACATACCAGCCCACTAGGGGGCTGGCGCGCCCCTCCCTTGGCTGGCCGGCCCTAGGGGAAGGAAAGGGGGAGGGGTGGCCCCTCCTGCCTTTCCCTCATAAGGAGAGAAAGGAAAGGGGGGCGCCACCTCCTCCTTCCTTCCTCCCGCACTCCAAATAAGGAAGGGGGGCGCCACTTGGGGGAGGACCCCAAGTAGGATTCGACCTACTTGGGGGCGCCTCCTGGCTGCTCCCTCCAGCCCCCCACCTATATATATGTGGGTGGTGGGCGCCTAGCACAACCAGAACAATTGCTTAGCCGTGTGCGGCGCCCCCCTCCACCGTTTACACCCTCGGTCATATTTTCGCAGTGCTTAGGCGAAGCCCTGCGGAGATAACTTCACCATCACCATCACCATGTCATTGTGCTGCCGGAACTCATCTACTACCTCGCCGTCTTGCTAGATCAAGAAGGCGAAGGACGTCACCGAGCTAAACGTGTGCTGAACGCGGAGGTGCCGTACGTTCGGTACTTGATTGGTTGGAGCGCGAAGAAGTTCGACTACATCAACCGCGTTACTAAACGCTTCTGCTTACGGTCTACGAGGGTACGTAGACACACTCTCCCCTCTCGTTGCTATGCATCTCCTTGATAGATCTTGCGTGTGCGTAGAATTTTTTTTGTTTTCCATGCAACGTTTCCCAACAGTGGCATCCGAGCCAGGTCTATGCGTAGATGATATGCACAAGTAGAACACAAAGAGTTGTGGGCGGTGATAGTCATACTACTTACCACCAATGTTTTATTTTGATTCGGCGGTATTGTGGGATGAAGCGGCCCAGACCAACCTTACATGTCCACACACATGAGACCGGTTCCACCGACTGACATGCAACTAGTTTTGCATAAAGGTGGCTGGCAGGTGTCTGTTTCTCCTACTTTAGTTGAATCGAATTTGACTGTGATCGGTCCTTGAAGAAGGTTAAAACAGTAAACTTGATTAATCACCGTTTTGGTTTTTGCCGTAGGTAAGAACGGTTCTTGCGAGAAACCCGTAGCAGCCACGTAAAACTTGCAACAACAAAGTAGAGGATGTCTAACTTGTTTTTGAAGGGTATGTTGTGATGTGATATGGTCAAGACATGATGTTACATACGTTATTCTATGAGATGATCATGTTTTGTAATTTATCGGCAACCGGCAGGAGCCTTATGGTTGTCTCATTATTGTATGAAATGCAAGCGCCATGTAATTGCTTTACTTTATCGCTATGCGTTAGCAATAGTTGTAGAAGCAATAGTTGGCGAGACGACCACGACACAATGATGGAGATCAAGGTGTCAAGCCGATGACGATGGAGATCACGACGATGCCGTGGAGATGGAGATCAAAAGCACAAGATGATGATGGCCATATCATGTCACATATTTTGATTGCATGTGATGTTTATCTTTTATGCATCTTATTTTGCTTAGAACGGCGGTAGCATTATAAGATGATCCCTTCACTAAATTTCAAGGTGAAAGTGTTCTCCCCGAGTATGCACCGTTGCTAAAGTTCGTTGTTTCGAAGCACCTCGTGATGATCGGGTGTGATAGACTCTACGTTCACATACAATGGGTGTAAGCCATATTTACACACGCGGAATACTTGGGTTAAACTTGACGAGCCTAGCATGTACAGACAAGGTCTCGGAACACTGGAGACCGAAAGGTTGAACGTGAGTCATATAGTAGATATGATCAACATAGAGATGTTCACCATTGATGACTACCCCATCTCACTTGATGATCGGACATGGGTTAGTTGATTTGGATCACGTATCACTTAGATAACTTGACGGATGTTTATTTAAGTGGGAGTTCATTAGTAATTTGATTAAGTGAACTTAATTTATCATGAACTTAGTCCTGATAGTATTTGCATATCTATGTTGTAGATCAATGGCCCGTGCTACCGTTCCCCTGAATTTTAATGCGTTCCTAGAGAAAGCTAAGTTGAAAGATGATGGTAGCAATTACACGGACTGGGTCCATAACTTGAGGATTATCCTCATTACTGCACAGAAGAATTATGTCCTTGATGCACCGCTTGGTGACGGACCTGCTACAGGAGTTGAAGCAGACGTTTTGAATGCCTGGCAGGCTCGATCTGATGACTACTCTATAGTTCAGTGTGCCATGCTTTACGGCTTAGAACCGGGTCTTCAAAGAGTTTTTGAATGTCATGGAGCATATGAGATGTTTCAAGAATTGAAGTTAATATTTCAAGCAAATGCCCGGGTTGAGAGATATGAAGTCTCCAACAAGTTCTATAGCTGCAAGATGGAGGAGAACAGTTCTGTCAGTGAATACATACTCAAAATGTCTGGGTATTATAATCACTTGACTCAGCTGGGAGTTAATCTTCCAGTTGATTGTGTTATTGACAGAGTTCTTCAATCACTGCCACCTAGCTACAAAGGCTTCGTGATGAACTATAATATGTAAGGGATGAACAAAACAATTCCCGAGCTCCTCGCAATGCTTAAGGCCGCGGAGGTAGAAATCAAGAAGGAGCATCAAGTGTTGATGGTTAACAAGACCACTAGTTTCAAGAAAAAGGGCAAAGGGAAGAAAGGGAACTTCAAGAAGAACGGCAAGCAAGTTGCCGCTCCCGGGAAGAAACCCAAAGATGGACCTAAGCCTGAAACTGAGTGCTTCTACTGCAAAGGGAGTGGTCACTGGAAGCGGAACTGCCCTAAGTATTTGGCGGATAAGAAGGATGGCAAAGTGAACAAAGATATATTTGATATACATGTTATTGAATTTTCCTTACTAATGCTCATAGCAGCGCCTGGGTATTTGATACTGGTTCGGTTGCTCATATTTGTAACTCGAAATAAGAGCTACGGAATAAACGAAGATTGGCTAAGGACGAGGTGACGATGCGCGTTGGAAATGGTTCCAAGGTCGATGTGATCGCCGTCGGCACGCTACCTCTACATCTACCTTCGGGATTAGTTTTAGACCTCAATAATTGCTATTTGGTGCCGCGTTGAGCATGAACATTATATCTGGATCTTGTTTATTGCGAGACAGTTATTCATTTAAGTCAGAGAATAATGATTGTTCTATTTATATGAATAATATCTTTTATGGTCATGCACCCTTGAGGAGTGGTCTATTCTTGTTGAATCTCGATTGTAGTGATATGCATATTCATAATATTGATGCCAAAAGATGCAAAGTTGATAATGATAGTGCAACATATTTGTGGCACTGCCATTTAGGTCATATTGGTGTAAAGCGCATTGTAATGCCTGGATAATTAAGCTACAGTAACCCCCGGTTAATGATGCTACGTCACCAAGATTACTGTTGTTAAACTCGCGTTGATACAAAACCGGTTCAAATTCAAATTTAAAACAAAGTCAAAATTAAAAGTTTTCAAGTGTCAAAACAAAAATGTGCAAACGGTGGCAAACAATGCATAAGTATTATTGGTGAAGAAACCCAAATTTTGTAAAATGTTTAAGTGCTAAAAAATGATCAAAACAGTGGCTTAAACAATTATATATATGCCTTTGGTAATTTCTAAAATATTAAACTAATTTATTGGAGTCCCAAACTTTTCGTGGCAGAAGTATAAATAGTAATACTAATTTAGAAACTACTTTTGTATTTTAACTAAACTATAGTATTTTGGAGATTAAATAAAACAGAAAAATTGTAAAAAGAAAAATTAATAAAACAAAAACAAAGAAAAAACAAAAAGGCCCCTCCCCACTCCCCTGGGCCAAGTGACCCAGCTGCCACCGGGCAGCCCACCGGCGCCCCCGTCCTCCTCCTGTTCACGGGAGGGGGGCGTGGCGGCCATCGGCCGCTGCCAGCGGCGCCGTGGCGGCCATCGCCTGGCTACCCCTGCCTATAAGCCGCCCCCATCGCCCCAGGTCGAATCCTAGCGCCCCACTCCCTCTCCTCCTCACCCCTCCACTCTCCCTCGCGGCGGCGCCCACCTATGGCCGCGGCCACGCCTCTGCCCCGACTCCGTCGCCCTCGTCGCCGGAGGTCGCCGCCACCGCACCGTCCTCTGCGCTTCTATGCTGTCAACGGCCGCCGTGAGCCTCACCGTGGGCGCCCGCAGCTTGCCGTCATCGCCACTGCCTTGCCTCATCACCGGTGCTCGTCCTCGTCCCCTCCCCGGCACACTCCAACAAGCCTCGCCGCCCTCTTCGCTACAACGGTAGTGAGCTCCTTTCTCCTCTTCTCTTTTCCAAGTTGAATCGGCGCCAAAGACCCGCGTACGTCCCGTGCTTGCCTGCCTTTGCTCGTCTCGGGCCATCCCCTGCTCGTCTTGGCCGTGCTCGCCATGCAGTGCCGCGGCCCGCACCGGTTCGGGCGTGCGTGTCGCCGTGCCCCGGCCACAGTCGTCGCTGCCCACCGTGGCCACGAGCGCCCTGTACTGCTGCTGCTCCCGCACCATCCGCTGTTGCTCGCCTGCTGCTGCTTTGCAGCTCCTCTGCTGCTTCTTCTGCCGCTGCTCGCCTGTCGTGCCTCCCCGCTCGTCCTCCTGCTGCTGCTGACCACGCGCGCCGCCCGCTCGCCCGCTCAACGCCTCGCCCGCCGCAACAGCCGGCACCCGCTCCGGCCGACCACGCCCGCTCCGGCCGGTCGCGTCCGCCCCGCCGCCTCTGCCTGCCCGCGTTCGTGCCTTGGCCACCCCCGGCGTCGCGCACTTGTTGTGTTCGTGTGCCGCTCGCTCGCGTCGCGGCGTCCGTGCACTGCATCGCCCGCGCCACGCCACCAATGCTCTGCTTATACTATTACTGCTAGTACTCTAGCTGCTAGTTAGCTTTTCTAAATCTATGATGACTAGCCCTCTAAACAGCCCCTAAACAGCGATAAGACAAGTCCTAACATGGGTAAAAATTATATGGACGGAAAGTAGACGTAACAAGCTTCATTTTGTTCCATTGGACCTGTTTCAGATAATGCGTGGATTAATTCCTACGAAAATCACAAAATCCTATGTTCGTATATTTTAACAGTTTCTGGAATTAACTTCAAGTGGCACTTTTCAAATGCAGTTTCGATCAAGCAACTGAACTCTAACATGGATGTCAATGATACTGTCATGTAGATCACAGAAAGATGATAAAAATTGGTAAAGGGCACTAAGCCATAGGATGTACAGAACAATAGTTTTCGCCTTTTGAAAACAGCTAAGTGATGTTTAACACTGGCGAATTCTTAGACGGCAAAATTTCAGGGATTTTCCGGTTATTGCTAAAACTTAGAAAAATCATATAAATTAAACCGTAGCTTGGATCGAAAAACTTTATACATGAAAGTTGCTCAGAACGACGAATCCGACCGCCCCATCTGTTTCCGTGTCGGGACCCTCTACGGAGGTGAACCCGCAACTTTTAGCCTGTTTATGGTAGATGAATAGTACATATATACCAGTTAATAAATCCAATTTTATTCCTAAAATAACTAAAATGGATTAGATATGTCTTTAGGCAACCATGCACTGCACGTTAGCATGATATGCTCTGTGTTGTATATGTTTGCTGTGTATTTATCTGTTTCCGCCCCCTCTTCTCTCTCGGTAGATCTCGACACCGACGTAGTCCCGGAGACCGGCGCGGCTCCGGAGTACGACTACATCGCGGACGACCAGACCCTTGCCGCAGAGCTTCCAGGCAAGCACCCCCTTTTTGAGCATACCGATATCGCCTATTCTTCTCTCTCTTATGCTTGCATTAGAAGTTGCTGCTGTTACTGTTGTCCTATTTCTGCTGCATAGCCTGTTTATTGTAACCTGCTGTTGTTACCAACCTGCTTATCCTAAACTGCTTAGTATAGGCTAGGTAGAGACCCATCAGAGGCCCCATCTTGTCCCGACTGCCCCGCTGGATTATCAGAAGACCCGATCAACGGGATCGAAGACCAGGCCCCGGCACCGCACATCACTTCCCCCTTAGTTGCTCGACACTACTGGGTTACTATCAAGTGCCGAGGGTGATACCTCGTCAGCACTTCTGATGATAACCTTGTAGGTTAGTTAATCGGTCGTGGTCATTGAGGGTGATTCCTCCTTCACCACCCCCGATAACGACGTTGTCGTGCAACTCCTCAAGTGTGGACCTCGAGGGTGATTCCTCCTTCGTTCACCTTGACGATAACATCAGGTGGAATTCCATCGAGAGTGATTCCTCAGGGTTCCCTCTTGGTGTTAGACACACGGTTACTATGGCTATTATGACTTTACACTGAACCATGTTACTAAAGACGGGTCGGCCCTGAGGGGTACCCACGCGAGCTTAATTGCGAGTGATGTGAAGTCGGGTTGACCTGGAAGGTGTCTGCGAGATAACTATGAGGCGTGGCCGGGCATTCCTAGCCCTTGCCGCAAGTCCTCGAGACGAGGCGACAGGGTCACATCGATCATGAGTCTCTGCTCGTTACCGCGCGCTCCTAATCCACTAATGGTTTGGATATTTGATCCGAGGGGCCTCTGGCCCGATAGCACTAACCATCATGTGGGCATAGTATGGGCGTTCTGCGTCGTATACATCAGCCGAAGCTTAATAGATGTCAACGAGGAGCGGCGCGCGTTGGATTGGACTGGTTAAGCCCGCGCTTGTATTAAGGGGGCTAGGTCTGCTTTCAGCCGCCCTCGCAATGCACAGGAGTTCCCGGGGCGAAGGCCCAAGACCCCTGGGCGCATAGGTTAGTTCGGCATGCTGACCTCTCTGTTAAGTATTCGGTCGGGTTGCGGCGTATCGTTTGGCCGAGGCCGGGCATGACCCAGTAAAGTGTGTCCGGCCGGAGTTAAGCGAGCGTGGTGGGTAAGTTGATGCACCCCTGCAGGGAAGAAAACATCTATCGATAGCCTGTCCTACGGTAACGGACACTCGGAGTTGTATCCCGATCGATACAACTAGAACCTGACACTTGAGATGATAACTGGATAGTACGGCTCTAGGATTGCTTTCTCACAGGGAGTCGAGGAAGGATCTCTGGGCGAGGTTGATGACACTACTACTACTTTACATTATGCTAATCTGCACTCTTCTAATGCTGCAAGACCGATGAAGATGCTAGTCTTTGATAGGACTAGGCCTTCTTTCTATTCTGGCATTTCTGCAGCCCAGTCCACATATTCATCCACCCTTTGATACTGTTGCATATGTAGTGTAGATCCTTGCTTGCTGAGTACTTCGGATGAGTACTCATGGTTGCTTTGCTTTCTTTTTCTCCCCATGTCCGTTTGTTGCAACCAGATGACGGAGCCCCTGAGACAGCTGCCCCCGCCGACGGCTACTACTACTACCCTCCCGGCGAGTACTACTATGAGGAGCCATCTGACGACCAGGAGTAGATTCGGAGGGTCCCAGGCAGGAGACCTGCGCCTTTCGATTGTACCTTTTGCTTTGCCCCGCCTTCTTAAAGGCTTATCTCTGTTTCTGTATTATATCTGAACTCAGATATCTAACGCTTCCGTTGATGCTTGATTGTCATCAAGCTTATGTATTCGAGCCCTCGAGGCCCTGGCTTTTAATATAATGCTTGTATGACTTTATTTATGTTTTAGAGTTGTGTTGTGATATCTTCAAGTGAGTCCTTAGGCTTGATCGTGTGCATTTGCATGTATGGTTAGTGCACGATTAAGCCGGGGCGTCACAGGTTGGTATCAGAGCCGGCTGCCTGTAGGAACCCCCTTTCCAACTCCTTGGCCGAAGTTGAGTCTAGACGTCAACAACTATTTTACTAACTTGGATGTGTGGCTTACGGGCCCACGTTGCCAATTGTGTGGTATTAGGATCTTTTATTCCTCGTCTATACTCTGGGACTCTGATCTCTCATCTACATCTAGAATACCAAATACATATCATTAGATTCATCACAAGATGTACTTTCATATTGTATATATTTGGTATTACAAAAATAGATAACTTTCTCTATAAACTTGGTCAAAGTTTGTAAAGTTTGAGTTTTCAAAAAATCTATATGCACTACATTATGGAACGGAGGGAGTATCAAGTAGTCATCAGAATGTGTCTGCCAGATGTTCACAACATCCACAGACAACGCTAGAGGGGTTGGCACACCGAGCGGTGCATCAAGGACATTAGCCTTCTGTGCAGTAGTGAGGACAATCCTCAGACTACGGCCCTAGTCCGCATAATTGCTTACAATATCTTCCAACTTAGTCTTTCTCTAGGAACATATTAAAACAGGGAGCTACAACCCGAGCTATTGATCTACAACATAATTTGCAAAGACAACTTAGACTATTGTTCATGACAAAGAGTTCAATTAATCATATTACTTAAGAACTCCCACTCAAATAGACATCCCTCCGGTCGTCCGAGTGTAACATGATCCAAATTCACCAACCCAAGTCCGATCATCACGTGAGATGAGGTGGTTTCAATGGTGAACATCTCCATGTTGATCATATCTACTATATGACTCGTGTTTGACCTTTCGGTCTCTTGTGTTCCGAGGCCATGTCTGTACATGCTAGGCTCGTCAAGTTTAACCCAGGTGTTCCGCATGTGCAAAACTGGCTTGCACCCGTTGTATGCGAACGTAGAGTCTACCACACCCGATCATCACATGGTGCTTCGAAACGACGAACTTTCGCAACGGTGCACACTAGGGGAGAACACAATTTTATCTTGAAATTTTAGTGAGGGATCACCTTATAATGCTACCGTCGTCCTCAGCAAAATAAGATGCATAAAAGGATTAACATCACATGCAAATCATAAGTGACATGATATGGCCATCAACTTGTGCTTTTGATCTCCATCTTCAAAGCACCGGCATGATCTCCATCGTCACCGGCATGACACCATGATCTCCATCATCGTGTCGCCATCGGGGTTGTCACGCCAACCATGCTTCTACTACTATTGCTACCGCTTAGCGATAAAGTAAAGCATTACATAGCGCTTAATGATTGACATGCAGGTCATACAATAATTAAAGACAACCCTATGGCTCCTGCCGGTTGCCGTATGCATCGACATGCAAGTTGATATAAACTATTACAAAACATGATCATCTCATACATCACATATATCTCATCATGTCTTTGGCCATATCATATCACAACATACCCTGCAAAAACAAGTTAGACGTCCTCTACTTTGTTGTTGCATGTTTTACGTGGCTGCTATGGGTATCTAGCAAGAACGATTCTTACCTACGCAAAGCCACAATGGTGATATGCAAGTTGCTATTTAACCTTCTACAAGGACCGCCTTTGTCGAATCCGATTCAACTAAGGTGGGAGAGACAGACACCCGCCAGCCATCTTTATGCAACAAAGTCACATGTCAACGATGGAACCGGTCTCATGTGCGTGGACATGTGGCCGCTTCATCCCACAATACCGCTGAATCAAGAATAGACCAAGGAAGGAAGCAATTTGAATATCAATGCCCACAAACTCCTTTGTGTTCTACTCATGATGTCATCTATGCATAAACCTAGCTCATGATGCCACTGTTGAGGAACGTTGCATGGGAAACAAAAAATTTCCTACGCTCACCAAGATCAATCTAGGAGATGAACGTCTACGAAAGGAGAGATTGCATCTACATACCCTTGTAGATCGCTAAGCGGAAGCGCTAAGAAACGCGGTTGATGTAGTCGAACGTCTTCGTGATCCAATCACGATCCGTCTCGCGAACTCCCGATCCAAGTGCCGAACGGACGGCACCTCCGCGTTCAACACACGTACGGCTTGATGATGCCTTCACCTCCTAATTCCAGTGAGCGATGGTGAAGTAGTAGCCCGAGTCCTCCGGCAGCACGACGGCGTGGTGGCAGCGGCGGCGGTGGAATCTCAGCAGAGCTTCGCTAAGCGCTACAGAGAGGAAGATGGCTACGAGGGAGAGGGAGGGCAGCACCGTGGCATAGATGGGGTGCCGCTGCCCTCCCTCTACCCCTCTATATATAGGGGGAAGGGAGGAGGGGTGGTGCTCCTAGATCCCATCTAGGAGGGGGGGCGGCAGACAAGGCAGATGGAGGCGCCCCCTAGGGAAACCCTAGGGTGGCTTGCCCCCCAAGCCAGGTGGAGGGAACCCTAGACGGGGTGCCCCATCTCTCTTGGTTACGTGGGAAAGGGTGAGGGGGCGCACAGCCCCTTAGTGGGCTGGTTTGCCCCCTCCCCTTGGCCCATGGGCCCCCTAACACTTGCCGGGGCCCCCCGAATCCCCTTTCGGTCATGCTGGTCATCACCCGGTACTCCCGGAACAATTCCGGACTCCAATACCCTTCGTCCAATATATCAATCTTCACCTCCAGACCATTCCGGAGTTCCTCGTCATGTCCGGGATCTCATCCGCGACTCCGAACAACCTTCGGTAACCACCATAATGACTCAACTATACTTATATCATCATCAAACGTTAAGTGTGTAGACCCTGCGGGTTCGAGAACTATGCAGACATGACCGAGACACCTCTACGGTCAATAACCAATAGCGGGACCTGGATGTCCATATTGGTTCCCACATATTCTACGAAGATCTTATCGGTCGAACCTCGATGTCAAGGATTCAGCTAATCCCGTATGCAGTTCCCTTTGTCTATCGGTATGTTACTTACCCGAGATTCGATCATCGGTATCTCCGTACCTAGTTCAATCTCGTTACTGGCAAGTCTCTTTACTCGTTCCGTAATACAAGATCCCGTGGCTAACTCATTAGTCACATTGCTTGCAAGCTTCTTGTGATGTTGTATTACCGAGTGGGCCCTGAGATACCTCTCCGTCATACGGAGTGACAAATCCTAGTCTTGATCCATGCCAACTCAACAGACACCCTCAGAGATACCTGTAGAGCACCTTTATAGTCACCCAGTTATGTTGCGACATTTGGTACACACAAGGTACTCCTCCAGTGTCAGTGAGTTGCATGATCTCATGGTCATAGGAACATATACTTGACATGCAGAAAATGATAACAATAAACTTGATACGATCATATGCTACGTTCATAGTTTGGGTCTTGTCCATCACATCATTCTCCTAATGATGTGATCCCGTTATCAAATGACAACTCATGTCTATGACTAGGAAACCATAGCCATCTTTTGATCAACGAGCTAGTTTGGTAGAGGCTTACTAGGGACAGGTTGTTGTCTATGTGTCCACACATGTATTTGAGTTTCCGGTCAATACAATTCTAGCATGGATAATAAAAGATTATCATGAACAGGGAAATATGATAATAACTATTTTATTATTGCCTCTAGGGCATATTTCCAACATCTTCTTCACTGGGTTTGGATGGCCTGTTTGCGCGGTGCTCAAATTTGATTGTCTAGGCCCAAGCCTGCCATGGGAAATGATGATGTCCCCTTGGCAAACTTGCCTCGGAGTCAGCATGTAGTACAAACTTGATATAGAGCATGTACACGATGAGATTGTAGGATCACATAGGAAAATCATATGGCCAACAAATAACTCACTGATAACAAGAAGTCGCAAATATCAAAAGTATCATTCACACATAATATTAGCACGACTAACCGTCATTTAGACAGGTTACACAAAGTATGAGAGATCACAAAGGCAAAACAGAATCAGTACCACCAGGGACGAAGCCAGGAATGATTAGGGGGGGGGAGGGTGCAAATACAAGTTACTAAACCTTGGACGGGCAAAGTAGAAATTGTCTGATGTTTTACACATAAATTTCAAGGGGATATGTAGAAAATTTTCAATCTGGGGGGGGGGGGCATGCTCCCCTCCAACGCCCCCTTTGGCTCCGTCACGGAGTACCACAAAAAGGACACCACGTTCAAATATAAAGAGTGAAAATATTAAAGGCGGACACTTCTTTGCCTTCTTTTCGTTGACAACATTTAGATGGCCTTTAGTAGTATTTCTCTACTTTCTACTTGTTTTTGCATCTACAACTTGTTTTATTTCCTTTGCCCCGAACTTCTTGGCTTCTACATACCTTGCCATCAGTTTGTGCTTGTTGGCCAGTAAAGGAAGAAGGGTTCATGAAAATGGAAATCAATTGCAAAAAATAAGTATAGATGTAGCTAAGAGATCCAAATTTACCTCAACGCCTTCATTCTTTACCCCCTCATTAACAATGGAAGAGTTCTTATGTTGCCCTCTTCGAAGGTTTTTTTTTTGCACATGAATTTTGCTACAAGTTAGCATATGCCTGTCCTGCATATAAAACTGCAATAGATGATTATCACTTTAGTTTCATATCCAATTGCCTTGGGACAATTCTGCATATCCTACCACCGCTTTTCCACACTCGCTAACTTTATTTTACTGTTTTTTAACAAATCAGCAACTAAATTTTATTTACAAGTCTTCATTATCTTGCAAAGCGACCATTTCATACCAGCAAAGTACTTATGTTTTATTTTCTAGGTAAAGCAAACACTTAGTGTACGTAGGATCGTATCAGTGGCAAATATGACCTAAGAGAATACTAATCCTACCTTTTATCTCCTTGTGGGTTCGATACTCCATAATTACCACCTCCATCTTTGAAAAGTGCTACGACAATTCCTTGCACTTGGATTATCAATTGGTAAGTACTAATTGGCAAGTTATGATTTGATTTGTTAATATGGAGGTGACATAATTAATTACAATTTGATTCCAAATCGAAGGAAAAAAACCAACATGTGACGCGGAGGTGAGGGGGAGGGGTTGGAGGTGAACATTATTAAAGAGCTACTACAAAAACTATAACAAAACTACTAACATACTGCATAAGTATCTGACATAAATATCTGACGAGCATAAATTTTGAGCAACAAAGAAAAACATAAGCTTAATGTCCAAGTCAAACAATGTGCATATCTACCACACAGGGGGTTGCTTAGATGAAAGAAGAGAGCTATGCATAACTTGATGGCTTTCGAGTTCTTTACGATAGTAAAGAAATTGGAAGCCATCAAGTTATGAATTGTTATCTTGTTCCATCCCTGATATGTGAATACCGGAACTTTCAATTCTTGTTCTTCCGAGGCAGTTGAAGTGTGATACTTGTATCTTCACATGGAAAATGATTGAGAGCATAATCCTTGGGTATTCCCTAATTTAATAAGTGGACAATGTGATTATGATATTGTTAATATAGTTACATATGATAGCTTAAGCAGTAAGGAGTCAAGAAGTTAATGATGTTTCAATTATTGCATGATTCACACAAGTTATTGTTTACTGACTCACACTTTACCCCAACAGGAAAAATCCTTCGGCCCAATGCTCGGGCTATGTTTCCAGGATATCTCTAGCCCTTCTAGAGTTTCCAGTGCTAGCTTTGCTTTATAACAATTGAAATCTTCTCTATATGCAGCATTGGCAATGGCCTATTTTTTTCCTGCAAGCCATGACCACTATATATATATACTTCTCCCTCCAATTGGCATAGACATGGCTAGCTCACATCCTATGCTTTACCGTAAGCAAATAAGCCTCATGTTGTTAATCAAGCCCTACACAGAGAAAATAAGCAAGTTAATTAAATTTAAAATTAACTTCATGGTTGACACAACCAAAAATTATCTAATGCTCATATGGGACAAAATTGAGTAAATGACAAGTAAAGAGATATTACATATACCTCTTGTTGGTAGGAAATGAAGACCTAAAGAGCTGCATTATCACTTATATTCAAATCCTTGATCGAAAGACTTGGAAACCATCGCCATCCCTTGATACCTTCTTGCTCCATGACTGCACGTTTGCCCAAGCCACAGGCATGCTCGCCCTTGAAGGGCGGCGAGCAGTTTCATGTGGTACACCCTAGTTGATCCATCATGTAGAAGGTTCTATAACAACCAGGTGTGCACTTGCAAGAATGTTTGGCTTCAAGTCTATTAGTTAGTGGTCATTTTTTACAACAATTGTGTGATGTTAAAATGAGCAACATGACTCCACAACCACCTTCTCGCTTTTGGTTCAACAGAGTTGCGCCGACCTGAGGAACAAAAACCTAGAACTTTTTAAAATGCATAGCAAGGGATCATACAAGGACCCGAAAAAAAAAGGGATCATACAAGGAAGTTGAAGCGACACCTAGGCTAGGGCGGCGGCGAGGATATGATAGTGGCTACCGGCAGACAACAACAAGGCAGATGATGCTTTCTAATTTTCCTTCTTTTGAGGCCCTTCTTGTGATTGTGGTTCATAAATTTTCACTAAATACATCTACTTTATGTTGTACTACTATAGTACTCAAGTTGTCAAAAAGTTTTTTTTAATGTTTCCTGCCTCTTATTTTTTTAGAAGAGTTTCCTGCCTCTTATAATCTTCTGTAAGAAAAAAATGAAGTGGGCCTCTTTTGTCTGCAAGCTGAGGCCCACACTAACCAAGCCAGCAAACTCTCCAAAGAGAGGGAGCGGCGGAGTGGCAACTGGTGCGCCCCCGAACGCAAAAAAAAAAAAAACAAGTAGTGGTGCGCCCCCATGGTCGGAAGCCGCCGCCGCCGCCGCGGAAGAGCGCGGCCACCGCAGCAGGGTGCCGAACCCTCGCCATTGGCAGACGCCACTCTCAGCTCCAGGTCTCACCCGAACCGTAACCTTGCCCGTCTCTCTTTTTTCTTCCACATCTTGGTTAGGGTGGTCCATCCAAATTAGAATCAGGCGAGAATAACCTACGACGCATCAGTCAGTAATCTTGCTCTAGTGACTCCGTAGAGAAATTTAGGGTATTTTTGTGGATTAGTAGCGGTAGTAAGTTCATGGATTTGGATCTATTTCGTAGTGAAATTTAGGGTATTCTTGCTCTACCCTGAATCTGGATCTCCACCAACTTGTCTACAACGTGTGTCGGCTTGGTACTATTCTGATTTAGTGCGTTTGTACTAACAACGTAATATGGAACAAGTTTACTCGGATCAGTTGTCGATAACTTAATTTCAACATAGTTTGAAAAATCCCTTAATTACGACGTAGACGAGTATTACAGTTTTGATAACTTTTTGTTTGGTCGTGGTGGTCAGACTGTTGCCTTGAACTGTGCTCACTTGGTTAAGTCATGAACTGAAACTCGACCTCAAATGTGATTTGATGGATACTTTTATGGGGACTGATTATTGAGAAGGCATAAATTTATTTATTTTATCAAGGTTGTCCACGTAAACAGCGAGGGATTATTATCCTTTTTGTGTTATGTGTATGTTCATCACCTGATGTGATTCTGTTCATTGTGTGGTTGTGTTGGATCCAAAGTAGAATCAGCAAAGAGTGTCTCTCATTTCATCACTTGATGTGATTCAGTTTATTGCGTGCTAGGATTGGATACAATGTATATGGTCTTGTTAGTTTGGTCTTTCTCATGGTCATGGTGCTGTTATGAACAATTCTTACATCTGTTTAACGACCAACTGAATCACACATAAAGTAAATGATCACATAAAAGTTTTCTAGAAGAAGGGGATCATCGCATTGCGCTTTTGCATTAAGTAAAATCATTACTTATTGCTATTTATTTTGAGGATACTCTACAAGGCACCCTCTGTCATGATTTGAAGATATACAATTGTACATAGCGTTGGCACACTGAAGATATTACAGTTATGCTATCGTAGAAAAACAAACAAGTTATAGGTGGTTCTCGAGTAGTTTCTTCTGATTGAAGTTTGTAATGTCCCAGCTGACACTCCCATTTGCCTTATTGTTCAGTTAAAACTTACTGCATTTCTTGTAGTGTATTAACTCCTAAAATATTTATTAACTCTATTATATTTCAGTTCCTTGTTTTGATCTATTCTTGAATTTTTATGTGGCAGAGAAGTTACCACTGTGGAGATGCCCTCTAAGAACACCTGCCTCCCCTCAGCCTCTACCTCCTTGGCTTTATCTGGACCTTATGTTTGTGCAGATCTCTTGGATAGCCTGCTTCATGAAATTATTGCTCTCTTTAACTCATTCCGTGACTTCCTTGCTTTCGCTGGCACCTGCCGCTCTTGGCGTGCTGCAGTCTCTACCTTTCCCTCTGTGTATACATTCGGCTTCCCGCCATTCCACTTGAAACCAGATGGTCCTTATGTTCGTCCACATAGCAGCGGTATCAAGACCATCCTTTTATCTAATTGCAAATGGCAGCTCAGCGATCCCAGCAAGAAAAACTTATCCCTTGCGTGTTCAGTGCCTGAAAATGATCCAAATACAATGCACTATTTGGGTTGCTCATATGGGTATCTTATCTTCTCCTACGAGGAGCACTGCCTCCTTGTCAATGTGTACACTGGTACCAAGGTGAAGCCCCCCAAACTCCCACCCAACAACAGGCTTGGATACTTATGTGGCATAGGAATCCTTACGGCCCCATTAAGTTCACCAAATTCTCGCCTCCTCCTTTGCTCGAAAGCTTCCATGTTTGAGTGGCAGGTTGGGACAAACTCCTGGTCAGAGCACCCTCTTGCTCTTGATCGTGAATACATCTATCAGATTGTGTTCTTCAAAGGTGATATCTTTGTCATAGATGGTCTTATGAGGCTCCACACTATACACTTGATGCCTCAGTTCAGCATGCAAGAAGTTGCAATTAAATTGGAGTTTGCGCCTCTTAATTCATGGTTAGTGGTCTGTGGTGACATGCTTCTCATGGTTGCCCAAGTGTTAAGCTCTGGGGAATCAAATGGCTCATTTGACACAACCATTAAGGTCTTCCGCCTCGACTTTTCTGTTGAACCAGCTGAGTGGCTGAAGGTGGAGAAGCTGGATAATCATGCTCTGTTTGTTAGCGTTGATAGGAGGAATCCTACATTTTCTTGCATGGGCCCGGAGAGATGGGGAGGAAAGAGTAACTGCATTTATTTTGCCAGGCTATCTGAAGGTCTTGATGAAACTTGGACTGCCGTCGATCTTGGTCAGCCAGTGCTAAAAAGCACAGCTTTCCCCATGTACTATGGTATGGTGTTCCCTCCTGACTGCAGTCTACTAAGTAGCCTATGGGTGTTCCCTAATTTAATTTATGGTTCTGGCTAGTAATCCCGTTGCAGGATTTTTGTCTAGTTTGCACAAGACTTGATCCGGCATTTATTTCAGTTAGCAACTGGTTCTGTAACTCTAATGGTTTGCTGACTTTGGGACCAATGTTTCGTGTTCAAGTACAATTGATCCGCACTGGCATGCTGTTGACACGCCTGGTTGTATTGTGGTGAACGTTGGGATTGCATTTGTCATCCGCTTGTGTCGGTAGATGCAGCAGTAGAATGGTTACGTGGGTTTCAACCACCTGCTGATAGATGAGACATACTGTCAGGCATAACTTGGGTACTATGTTGGTGCTTTAAAACATCACCTTGGATCCTTTTTTTTTGCGGATTGCGCCATTCATTGATGAACTGAATGAATGAATGTACCGGATGATTTTTGTTGGTAATCTTCTGATGGTGCAGGAGAAAGATTGTTTGCTTATTCTGGAGCTCACTCTGCAAATGACGTCTTGTGCTTCCCTCTTATTGGGGTTTCTGTCTTAAGCTCCTCGTCATGTACTTTACTATGCAGTGGTAATCATAGAAATGCGCTCTACTCTGCTTCAGTGTATTATATCTGCAGCTTAAGACTGTACTTAAATCTCTCTTGTCTTTAAATAATTGGATCCGCAGTATGTATGTACTTGATGTTTTGCTTGTAAGTTTATTAAATCATCAGTGTCTGTGCTGCTCGGCTTTTAGAGATTCCGAGATATTAACCTGAATACGTTTTGAACCACTCTTTCATCGCTTCTGACTGTAATACTAAACCTAGAGGCTGCAGACACAGTTTTGTCCCTCAACTTGCCGATCAATGTACAGGCTGATCAATATGTAACAATTGGTAACATAACACTATTCGTAGCAATAGTTTGACAGGCAGCAAACTGCCAAACACATAGACTAGCAGTTCAGCTCATATCACAATAGTTCTTTGGTCAAAGTAGTAGTTCACAGTTAACATAGTTTAACAAGATGGTCATGTGCATTAGCAAGAAAAGTACACAAACAAGGCCGATCACTGCGGTGACCTTAAGTTCACGATGTTAATATTTCAAGCTTTTGGTGCAAATAGAAAGGTAAATGAATATTTCCATTTCAGCAATGCAGCATTCATTCATCCATGCATGAAGCCCTCCGCGTCCTCAGCATTATCATCCCATCTTGTAGCTCCTCCCACTACAGATGCAATTTTACTACCTGAATGATTAAAAAAAATACTTGGCCTTCTCACGTCACATTGAATCATGATGCACATGACATTAAAAGGTTACCTTTTGATGCTGCAATCCAATATTCAGTACAATTAAAGCTTGCACAATCTCAGAATCAGAATCAACATGACTACGAAATTTGTCAAGAACCCGTCCACCAAAATACTGAATGCCGAGTCTGAAACGAACCGTCGGCACTTGAATAGACAATATATCTTGGGGCACTGGTGCGGCCACTATCAAGGCAGCAGGGAGACCGTGAAAGACAAATCTGTACGAGTGTTACCTTCTGCTTGATTCCCACGAGGCGATTGAAGACTATGGGCACATAGCCTCCGTCGACATTGTAGAGGACTAATGGGTGTTGGCATATCCTCGGGTTGGAATGACATCTGAAATTGGACACATGAAGATGTCAATTATATAGTTGCCGGTTGGCTCCGCACAATGGTACACTATTGTCTATTGATGATCAAACATACTGTTAATTGTGGATGGTCATTTTTAAACCAGTTGTGTGGTGTTGGAATGACCATGCATGACACCTTTGCCTCGCTACTTCTGCATTCAACATTTCGTTCAGGCTGTAGGGGAGACCCCTAGGAATTTATTATAATGCACAACAGTAAGGAAATGTTCTTCAAAACCATGAACTTTAGGAAAATTATTAAGTTTCTTTAATTATCATATTTCCAGGTAATTTATTGTCTTTCTAAATTCTTGGTTATAATCTAATCAATTTATTTATTCTCCAACTTTTATATTATTCAAATAATTATTGGCATTTTCATATAAATCTAATTTAATATGTTTATAATAAACTTCTTATTTCACAAAATAGTAATTTTCTTTTTCACAATGTCTAATCTTATTTATTCTTTCCAACTCATATGTTCGTGACATGTAAATTTCACAAAAGTTTAGTTTTTTGTAAATGCAAACCTTAATATTACGATTATTCCTATTTTTTTTGTTTTTATGATAACTAGGCCACCACATGTGTAAGTCACCACTTTGTCATTAAGATCGCTTTTAGTGAGGGAAAGGTACCATTTTTTTAATGGTTTTGGCACTTCATAGCTAAATAATGACTGGCATTGTAGTTAAGACTCCAGAATTATATTGTTGAAATAGTTGGGGACCGAAGTAGACATATTCTATATCTAAATAGTTAGCTCGCACTAACATATTTCTCTCAACATGCAAGCATGCCCCCTCATCATTCAACATGCATGGGAAAAGGCCCACTTCAACATGTAACTATGCATAATAAAAATCCACCTCAACATACAAACATGCATGCATGAAATTTTTAATTCCATTCTATTATGCTATTTACATTTAGTTCTTATATTCGTTCAAAAACTATCATTTCAAATTTTTCATGTTCCATATGACCAAAACCCCCTTGAAATATTGCAAAACATTCCCGCAACAACGTGCGGGGCATCATCTAGTTTTCCAAATTTTGGTTTTTTTCCCTGGGTCATTAAGGGTTGGATTGAGAGTGTACTCCCTCCGTTCCAATTACTGGTACCTCCAGCTTTGTCCTAAGTCAATCTTCTTTAAGTTTGGCCGAGGCTATAGAGTTATATATTAACATGACCAAGTCTACTAAAGATGATTTGTCTGCACATGATGAGAAGAACCCATTTGTTCAGAAGTACAAGAAGGCTAGTGATACGATATGTGTAACTACTAAAAGTATAAAAGATGCATCTAGCTCTTAAAAGGCTCCTCCTCTGTGTTTCTCCTTCCAATGGAGATGGCTCATGCATGTGCAGTTGAGGAAGGAACTCCTCTCCGTTTCACTTTGAACATGCTTTTTATGAAGCCCGAGGATAGAGAAATGTTTGCGCTGGTTCAGATCAAGGAAGGATGGTTTGATTGGCGTGAGATGACACATGATATGCTTTAAGTTTCCTTTTAGAATAAATAATTAGTTAATTGATTCGATTTTGCTATGTTGTAGGTTTCTACTATTATTGACATCCGTGTGTGAACTTTTCCTTTACTGTATTATGGTTATGTTAATTATTTTGTTACTTGTATATGGTACTGAGTTATGCATCCGTGAATAATGGTTGTGAGTTATGCGTGTCTATTTACATGTTATTTTCCATGTGTAGGAACAATGGACATGACAAATAATGTTGTTGTGTTCCATTTGTAGAATTATGGAATTGACAACGGAGGTGATGATGATGATGTTAACATAAATACGGTACAACGTCACACTTTCTCAAGTTAATTTCTAATCTTGGTACCTTAGGCCAAATGGCTATGCATTACATTAACACTTATTTGAATAAGTAACATAGGAGGATTGTAGTGCCAATTGTTTATGAATGGGGTATTGAAATATTAGCTCGTCATAAATCTTTCTCCAAAATGTTTAGAATGTTTCCTGATGTTTTCTTGAGTTTGCATGGTTTTCTAGTGAGTAACCATCATTTAGACTTAACTAGTGAGACGAACTCCCTAGAATTCCTAGGCATGTTATTGTGGATACTTGGAGGCCCTCAAATATTTATCCAGGCCGAAGATCTTTTTTTAGTCAACGAAACACTTCATAGGAAGTTCAAGCATGTGTTGCATCGTGTAGTACTCTTTCGGAGGAGACATCATCAAACCTATAGATCCTACATTCATAGATGTGCATAAATTTTGTGGGACAAACCTTTTTGGCATCACTTCACAGGTTGTATGGGTGTAACTGATTAGTCACACACCTCATTTCAATTCCCACAAAAGTGAGTGTTGGCAATTTGTGACTTCGATGTGAAATTTTTCTTTGTAGTTGCAGGTTGGGTGGGGTCGGTACATGCCATGAATTTTCATCACGGTACAAAGAAGTATGCAAATTCTTAATCGGCACCTCTTAAAGGTACACATGTCAAGTTATTTTGTACAAATTGTTTCTATTCAAAGTCAATTTAGTTTGTACACGTGTCCCAATTTTTTCTCTATGGATGTCTATTTGTACTACCGTGTTGACTCTCGTTATCCAAACTGCGTGGGATATCTAGATCCTCACATAGGCCGAACTTACCACATTTTGGAATTTCTGGTTCGGCGGCCACCAAGTGGAAAGCTTGATGTCTTCAATCATGCCCACTCTTCTCTTTTGGATGTTATTGAACGCCCATTTGGTGTTGTCAAGTAGAAATGGCGCATACTAAGGGACGTGCCACCATTCAAGGTGGGAAGTCAGATGATAATGACAGTGCTTGTATGACACTTCACAATTACATGAGGGACAACAAGCTATGCAATAAAGATTTTGGCAAATTTGATGAGAATGAGAACTATATGTCTGGAGTGGCATGGTCGACACCATTGCTTGGCGAGAACGTTCCGACTTCCTCTGATGAAGGCAACATAAACAACACATGTGATAGGATTGTGGCATATTGTTTATCGCACGACAAGCTAGATTGGTATCCATGCGAGCCCGGATCCTTTTCCTCTCCTCTGTACAAATGATTAATTATATGTTGGATGCACAAATATTAATTACATGGACATGATTACGGGATTATTCTATTCTATGAATCTGAGAGGGGGGGGGGGAGAAGGGAGAGATATTATCAAAAAAATTAATCATTAGTGTAAAACAAGTCATTCAATGTCAGTCAAAATGCCATTTAAAGTAACAATCAGTAAATTATAACGATCTCAACACTCTAAGGGCATTTTAGACTATCACAAGCTCACCCACCCCCCCCCCCCCCCCCCCCGCGTGAAAACTAGAGAAAATGTTATTATTATTCATGTTGTCAAAATCAAAGGTTGATATCCACTTTTAATGCTCCCTCCGATCCATATTAATTGTTGCTGACTTGGTACAACTTTAGTACAAAGATGTACTAAGTGAGTGACAATTAATATGGATCGGAGTGAGTAGTTGTTATTGAATTTGCACTTCCAGTTTTCATACATGCGCATATACATCTCACTTGCGGTTCGCTATGAATATTTAATAAATACTTAGCAGAAATACTTGCATTGCACTACTGCTTTGCATTTCTACCTAGGCCTCAGATAGTCAGATTAACCCCAACTATCCGGCTATCCCGGGCAACCATAGCTTGCAAGATCTTTGCCATCGTTTCAATATTAGGGATCAATGTTGCAGAAGGATAGTGATATCAATGAAGATGTGAGCCATAATACGTCTCCGTCGTATCTATAATTTTTGATTGTTTCATGCCAATATTATACAACTTTTACATATTTTTGGCAATAATTTATATGATTTATTGGACTAACCTATTGATCCAGTGCCTAGTGCCAGTTCCTGTTTGTTGCATGTTTTTTGTTTCGCAGAAAATCCATATCAAAAGAAGTCCAAACGCGATAAAAATTTACGGAGAATTATTTTGGAATATATGTGATTTTTGGGCGGTGGAATCAACGCAAACCGGGACCCACAGCCCCCAAGATACACCAGGGCACGCCAGGGGGTGCCAGGCACGCCCAGGTGTCTTATGCCCTCCTCGTAAGGCGGTTGGGGCCCTTCTTCTGGCGCAAGAAAGATAATTTATGAAAAAAAAATCGTGTAAAAATTTCAGCGCAATCGGAGTTACGGATCTCTGGGAATTTAAGAAACAGTGAAGGGCCAGATCTAGGGAACGCGGAACAGAAGAGAACAGAGAGGGAGATCCAATCTCGGAGGGGCTCCTGCCGCTCCGCCGCCATGGAGGCCATGGACCAGAGGGGGAACCCTCCTCCCATCTAGGGGGGAGGCCAAGGAAGAAGAAGAAGGAGGGGGGGGGGTCTCTCCCCCTCTCTCCCGGTGGCGCCGGATTGCCGCCGGGGCTAGTATCGTGACGGCGATCTACATCAATAATCTTGCTACCGTCTACACCAACTTTCTCCCCCTCTATGCAGCGGTGTAACACCTTTTCTACCCACTGTAATCTCTACTTAAACATGGTGCTCAACTCCATATATTATTTCCGAATGATATTTGGCTATCCTATGATGTTTGAGTAGATCCGTTTTTTCCTATGAGTTAATCGTGATCTTGGTTGGTATGATTGTATATTTTATTTATGGTGCTGTCCTACGGTGCCCTCCGTCTCGCGCAAACGTGAGGAATCCCCGCTGTAGGATGTTGCAATATGTTCATGATTCGCTTATGGTGGGTTGCGAGAGTGACAGAAGCTTAAACCCGAGTAAGTGGGTTGTTGCGTATGGGATAAAGAGGACATGATACTTAATGCTATGGTTGGGTTTCACGACCTTAATGATCTGTAGTAGTTGCGGATGCTTGCTAGGGGTCCAATCATAAGTGCATATGATCCAAGTAGAGAAAGTGTGTTAGCTCATGCCTCTCCCTCATATAAAATTACAAGAATGATTACCGGTACTTGTTATCGATTGCCTAGGGACAAATGACTTTCTTGTTGACAAAAGCTATCCACCTTTATTACCTTGAAATTTATTCGTAGTTTTATTCTCACAAAGTACTTGTAGTTTTATTCTTGCAAAATAGTTTCATACTTGTTTTAGGTAAAGCAAACGTCAAGTGTGTGTAGAGTTGTATCGGTGGTCGATAGAACTTGAGGGAATATTTGTTCTGCCTTTAGCTCCTCGTTGGGTTTGACACTCTTATTTATCGAAGAAGGCTACAAACGATCCCCTATACTTGTGGGTTATCGAGACCTTTTTCTGGCGCCGTTGCCGGGGAGCAATAGCGTGGGGTGAATATTCTCGTGTGTGCTTGTTTGCTTTATCACTAAGTAGTTTTTAGTTCCTGTTCTAAGTTGTTCTCTATCTTTAGTTATGGATATGGAACACGAAACACCAAAAAAATTAGTTGTACTTGCTACTCATGGAGATGGGGAACATCCTAAAACCCTTGATGCTCGTTATGTAAAAAATATTATGCAATACTTTGATAATCCTGAGAAAACCCCGTTCAACTTGATAATGGGAGACACGTTGGATCAACGTGAATACTTTAGGGATTATCGCTTGACACAAAAAGGGAGACTGTTATGGGATCAAATTCATATTTTGAAATGGTATGCTTGGAATCTATGCTCTAGATATGATTATACTTGTTGCTCTAGGATGAATGCTCCACACCTTCCCTTTTCATGCAAATTTAATGATAATGAAACCTTGGCTTCTTATGCCAATGGTAGATATGATTATTATGATGTGGAATGAATAGAAGAATTTGTTGCTTTTAAGGGTGCTTATGAAATTGAATATTTGTTTTTAAAGTATGAAGCTTTTGATGATGATGTTTATAGACCTAAAATTTTTGCCATCCTTAAATATTGCTATGAAAATTATAAATACAATTCCGATATTGATATATTTATTGAGAAAGCCTCCGCTGTCCAAGACGAGACTAATATTTTGCAGGAGTCTATGGAAGAAGAAATTGATGAAACTGTGAGCTCATTGGATAAAAAAGATGATGAGGAGAGCGAAGAACAAAAGGAGGAAGAGCGGATTAGCTACCCGTGCCCAACTTCTAATGAGAGTAACCCTCCAACTCATACATTGTTTAATGTCCCTTTGTTCTTACCGAAGGATGAATGCTATGATAATTGCTATGATCCCGTTGATTCATTTGAAATATCCCTTTTTGATGAACTTGATGATTGCTATGCTTGTGGCCTTGCTGCCAATATGAATTATGCTTATGGAGATGAAATTGCTATTGTCCCTTATGTTAAAAATGAAATTGTTGCTATTGCACCCACACATGATAGTCCTATTATCTTTTTGAATTCTCCAAACTACACTATATTGGAGAAGTTTGCTCTTATTAAGGATTATATTGATGGGTTGCGTTCTACCGCTACACATGATGATTTTGATGAATATAATATGCATGTGCTTGCTGCTCCTACTTGCAATTATTATGAGAGAGGAACTACATCTCCGCCTCTCTATGTTTCCAACACAATAAAATTGCAAGAAACTGCTTATGCTATGTATTGGCCTTTACTTGATGTGCATGAATTGTTCTTGTATGACATGCCGATGCATAGGAAGAGAGTTAGACTTCGTCATTGCATGATATATGTTGCTTTGTGCTCACTACTAAATGCCAAATCATTGCTAATTAAAATTGGCTTTGATATACCTTGGGATCCGGGTGGATCCATTATTGAGCACTTTATGCCTAGCTTAATGGCTTTAAAGAAAGCGCTACCAGGGAGACAACCCGGAAGTTTTAGAGAGTCATTTATTTCTATTGAGTGCTTTTATAAAGTTTAAAAAAAAGGGGAACTTAAAACTTCACAAAAAGGGAAGCGATTGAAAGGTGAAGCATTGGAGAAGTGAGGGTCGACCTTGAACACTTGTGTTCATGCTCATGGAAACAATCTAAACTTTTCATGAAAGTTTCTCACAAAAATAATTATCCCCTTGTAAAAATCTATTGTATTATAAAAATAATGTGCCAAGATTTGCCTTTAGGATGATTAGATTGCTTGTTGGTATGTGCGGTGCAAAAACAGAATCTTTGGCTGTAGTGCGCGATTTTACATTTTTTACTGGAACGTCAAAAGCTTCTGAAACATTTTTCACAGTATTGATATACAAAATTTTTATTTCTTCCTAATTTTTAAGAATTTTTGGAGTAGCATAAGTATGGTAGGTGTTCAGATTGCTACAGACTGTTCTGTTTAAGACAGATTCTATTTTTGATGCATTGTTTTGCTTGTTTTGATGAAACTATCGATTTTTATCGGTGGTATAAGCCATGAAAATGTTATAATACAGTAGCTACAATGCAAAAATAAAATATGAATTGGTTTGCAACAGCACTTAAAGTAGTGATTTGCATTATTATACTAACGGATCTCACGAGGTTTCTGTTGAGTTTTGTGTGGATGAAGTGATCAAAGATCGAGGAGGTCTCGATATGAGAAGAAGGAGGAGAGGCAAGAGCTCAAGCTTGGGGATGCCCAAGGCAACCCAAGTAAATATTCGAGGAGACTCAAGCGTCTAAGCTTGGGGATGCCCAGGAAGGCATCCCATCTTTCTTCAACAAGTATCGGTATGTTTTCGTCTTCGTTTCGTTCATGTGATATGTGTGAATCTTGGAGCATCATTTTTGTTTATTTTTCATTTTTATTTTATGCACCATGCTGGTATGAGATAGTCCATGGTTGATTTATAGAATGCTCATTGCACTTCACTTATATCTGTTGAGTATGGCTTTATAGAATGCTTCATGTGCTCCACTTATATCATTTGAAGTTTGGATTGCCTGTTTCTCTTCACATAGAAAACCGTACTTGGAGAATGCTCTTTTGCTTCACTTATATTTATTAGAGCTTGGTATTTTGTAGAAAGAATTAAACTCTCATGCTTCACTTATATCTATTTAGAGAGTCAACATGAATTGGTCAATTGCATGGTTAGTCATAAAATCCTACATAAAACTTATGGATCACTGAATATGATATCTTTGATTCCTTGCAATAGTTTTGCGATATAGAGATGGTAATATGTGGGAGGTACTAGTAAACGGTTGTGGTTAGTAAAAATACTGGTGTTAAGGTTTGTGATTCCCGAAGCATGCATGTATAGTCTCTTGTTATGCTATGAAGTTGGAGCATGATTTATTATTGATTGTCTTCCTTATGAGTGGCGGTCGGGGACGAGCGATGGTCTTTTCCTACCAATCTATCCCCCTAGGGGCATGCATAGTAGTACTTTGCTTCAAGGGCTAATAAACTTTTGCAATAAGTATATGAGTTCTTTATGACTAATGTGAGTCCGTGGATTATACGCACTCTTACGTTTTCGCAATTTGCTAGCCTCTACGGTACCGTGCATTGCCCTTTCTCACCTCGAGAGTTGGTGCAAACTTCGCAGGTGCATCCAAACCCCGTGATATGATACGCTCTATCACACATAAGCCTTATTATATCTTTCTCAAAACAGCCACCATACCTACCTATTATGGCCTTTCCATAGCCATTCCGAGATATATTGCCATGCAACTTCCACCGCTTCCGTTTTGATGACTTGAGCATTCATTGTCATATTGCTTTACATGATCATATAGCTGACATAGTGTTTGTGGCTCAGCCACCGTTCATCATTTTTTTATACATGTTACGCTAGATCATTGCACATCCTGGTACACTGCCAGAGGCATTCATATAGTGCCATACTTTGTTCTAGATATCGAGTTGTAATTTTTATTTCTTTTGAGTTATAAATAAATAGAAGTGTGATGATCATCATTCACTAGTGCAGAATCAGGCTATTGTCCCGGTTCGTAAGGACCTTTAGTCCTGGTTCTGCAACCGGCACTAAAGGGTGGGGACTAAAGGTCCCCCCCTTTAGTCCCGGTTCAAAATGAACCGGGACCAAAGGCCCACCACGTGGCACGAGCCCGCGCCGGGGGCTGGGAGACCTTTAGTCCCGGTTGGTAACACCAACCGGGACTAAAAGGTTTAGGGGTTTATGCGTTTATGATTTATTTTTTGTTTTAGTTTTGTGTTTTGCATTTAATTATTTTTCATTTCAAACATATTTTACGCTACTACATATTGTACACGTTATGCATATATATAAATAGAATTTCTCGTAGAACCGATCATATATATATCATCGAATTTCTCGCACGACCATTCACATACATATATATATATATATACAATTTGGTATATACAATTTCTCCTATAATTTGCAGATCATTACATGGAGGCATTAGGTCGATCTAGCTAGGTACGGTGTAATGGTATTCTCCTTTGGGATCTATGACCTGGTCGAGCAAAAATCCCGCTATTTCCTCTTGAATCGCTCGTACGCGATTCTCTGGTAGGAGCTTATCCCGCATGTCCCTCATCTTTAAAGAAGGAGATCAATATGCATGTATTAGTTGTGTGTGTATATATTAGATAATGATGTAAAAATTGTGAATAGTGTTCTGGCAAACATACCCATCGGTTTATATCATCTTTGCTCCTTTCGGACGCCATCATGCGAATGTTCTCGCAAACGTAGTATGCACATAAATTAGTCCCCGGCGCCTGCTTCAGGGCCTTTACGAGAATAGAATTCAATCAGATAATAATTAATCAAGCATGATAATGGTATTGAAACTAGAATTAAAGAGATGTTAGCTAGCTAGTACTACTTAATTAATTACCTTGGGTCGCACCCATGTCAGTTGTTGTTTCCATTGGCCTTTAACCTTTTTGATGAACTTTTCCCAAGCCCTGCCCGCCAGCAAAGAAAATGAATAAATGAGTTATTAATTAGTTGATATCAGGAAACGAACTAAAGAGGCCGACATAGTGCGATAATGATTGAAATTACCTGTCGACCATCCCCCTCACGATTGAGTATTCATTAGCATCTTTAAGTAGTGAGTCCAGTACTTGAACTTTTCCCTTGTCAACTTCAATGATTAACAAGATCCAGTGGAAACTGCATGCGCACACGTTTGTATAATTAAGCGGGCATGTGCATAGCTCATCAACTACACTTATTAACATCTAGTAAGCAAAAACAGAATTTGTAGTATAAGACAGTGTCACTCACCCGAAGTTGTAAGGAAGTAATATTTCTGGTTGGGTATTTAGTCGCACCAAGAACTCTAGCAAGGTTTTCTCTGTGTATGGTCGATCATATTCATGTGACCATGTCTCTTCATTAATGGTATTTGGGTCAATGAACCCAATGCCATAGCGTCCAGCTTTTTTCATTTCATAGATCTTCATTCTGCATAATACCACAGAAAAGAATGTAGTGAGGATAATTACAGTTGATGAACAAGCACTATAGCTAGCTAGAGACTTAACTTATAGAAAGAAATCACTTACAGACAATAGCAACTGACGATAGATTTGTCGAGTGCGTCTTGATTGAATAACTGAAACAGTTCTTGAAACTCAACCCACAGAGCTTTTTCATGGAAGTAATGCTCTTCTTTGACTTGCACCATGAGGGACTCTTTATCGGTAGTCTTGGCTTCTCTCATGTACCATTGATGCAATTCATCCATTCTCGTTGATAGACGCTTGATCTCCTCAGGCTTGACCATAGGTTCGCCACGGGCATATTTCCGTTTTAGTTCCTCCTCTTTAAAAGTTTCCATGGGCTCGATGCCTAGGAGTTGTTCTACAGTGACACCGGCCTCTTCAGCCTGCCTTCTATGATCGTCGGTTATTACCAGCTGATCGGCGCCGGTACTCACATGTGTTGGTACAATGAGCGGGGGATCGATTGCACCACCTGTTCTCCCAGCTGGGGAACAGTTTTCCTGCTTTTTTTGGCAGCTGCTTGGTTCGAGCTCGAGCTCGACTCCTTTTTTTGTGCTTGATATGACTTCTTGATTTGGCGCTCATAGTCTGAGTCAATATGCTTGGGAGCTGGTGGTTGAGCCATACGAATAAAGTGGTCAATGACATGCTCAGGTACTTTCTCCTCTGGCGGCGGGGGCGGTTTCGGTCCAAAATGGGCCTTCACTTGGGCTTGCACTTCGATCTCATTTTCCTCGTCAGTCAGGTGGTAAGGCAACCTCGGAAGAGGCTTGAGGCTTGGACCAAATCTGTATTTCTTACCTCCTGTTGTACCGCTAGCCGCCGTAGCTGCGGCGCCTCTCTTCCGCTGTTACTTAGGCGGAGACGGCTGACGCGGTGCCTGACTTGGAGGAGGAGTCGGCTGACACGGTGCCGGACTTGGAGGAGGAGGAGTCGGCTAACGCGGTGCCGGACTTGGAGGAGGAGGAGTGGGCTGACGCGGTGGCGGACTTGGAGGAGGAGGAGTCTGCTGACGCGGTGGCAGACTTGGAGGAGCGGGAGTCTGCTGAGGCGGCGGCGGACTTGGATGAGGAGCCGGCTGACGCGGTGTCAGTGGCCTTCGAAAGACGATGCAATCCTTTCTCCATAGAATGATACGATGTACGGCCTCTCCCAGTGTGCACTCGTCGTCATCTATAGGAATGTCAAGCTCTAGCCCCTAATATTGTGCCACCAGTTCATCAACCCCGACACGAGCATAGCCAGCTGGAATCGGATTGCAATGGAAGGTTGCTTCAGGGGGATTTGTATAAGCAACGCCATCCGCCACCTTCATGGATATGTTCTTCATTTTAAAGTGTAGCTCACAAGTTGTCGTATCTATGATATCATCCACAGGGTATCTATCCAGCAGTGCATCATCGCCCGCGGTGGAACCCACGCTGCTTCTCGGCATGGATGGGACGGTGCTATCCAATGCTGGATCCGCTAGCTGCTGCCGCTGCTGAGACCCCTTTCCTGGGTAAGTGAGTCGATCTGCTGCTGCTGCCGCTGGAAAGCGAGTGCCAACTCCACGTGCTTTGATTCTACGATGCGAAGGCGGTCTGCTTCCTGCTTCCTCTCCTCCTCCTCCAGCTTCCTCTTCTGCTCCTCCTGCTGCTTCTTTCTCGCACGGCTTCTGTAGTCGGCGTTCCAGTCCGCAAACCCCTCAAACCACAGAACAACGCCTTTGCCTCATGTTCTTCCCGGGTGTTCAGGATTCTTCAGGGTGAGCGTAAGCTCGTCGTTCTCCCTGTTGGGCTTGAACATCCCCGTTCGAGCCTCTTCTATTGCAACAAGTAAACGCACATCGGCTCCTTTAAGACTTGCCCGCTCCAAAACCTCGCCTGCCTTTGGGTCCAACGTCCCCCCATGCGCATAGAACCAAGTCTTGGACCTGGGGGGCCAGCTCAATGTAACAGGAGTGACCCCTGCATCCATCATCTCTTGCTCAGCGAGATCCCACTTAGGCCGGGCCACCTCGTAGCCACCTGGCCCCAACTTATGGTGCCACTCCTTTTTCGCGGCATTAATCTTGTTTATTCTCGACCGTTCCTGAGCTACTTCCGATTCCTTGAATTTCATGAAAGCGTCACAGTGAGCTCTTGCCTTCTCTAGTGTTCCCTTGAATTCTGGAGTCTTCTTTCCTGCATTGACGTATGCGGCCCATATACTTTTCTTGTGGTTGTTGAATGCTATCGCCATCTTCCTAAGAGCAGCGTTCTTGACTTTCTCCACATCTGCATCTGTGAAATGATCTGGTAGGGTGAAATGTGACATGAGAGATTCCCAAAGCCGATCTTTTGCTCTTTGGTCGACAAAAGTAACATCTAGAAGTTCGTTTGCTGCCTTTTTCCATCCTTGAATGGAGATCGGGATTTGGTCCCTGACAATAACTCCGCATTGACGAATGAACTTGTTCGCATTCTTCTTAGGTTCGCGCTGTTCGCCATTAGGTTTGATGGCATCGATGTTGCACTTTACACCATCCTTCAACTTTTTGGCCGGGCCTCGAACTGTCCTGCTGCTTGTAGAAGATTTGCTCGATCCAGAGGGCTAAAAGAAGAAAGATCGATTCGTTAATATATATACAAATCAATTAAAACATGTGATGATCACCAGATGCCTGCTTATATAAATATACCTCGCCGGTCTTTGTTATTTCAAGAACAACATTTCCTTCGTCATCGAAGGTCTGGACTTCATCTATTCGTTCTTCTTCATCAAACATCATACCCTGACCGGTAGGGTTCAGATATTGCGAGCCGTCATCTTCTTCATTCCCATCTAGGCTCGGGGAGCGTATGATGTCGAACATGGCCTCTTCTCCTTCTCTGCCGGTATTGTCCATAGCTTTTATTTAACTAATCCAGAAGAAAGATAAAACAATTTAGTATTCAAATTAGAATACATGCATGCAATCAATAAGGAAAAATTGAATCATAGTAGATAATATGCATCTCGAATAATCCAGATAACTAATATGCATCATCGAATATAATCTCAAATACATCATCTCGAATATTATCGAATAATATAATCTCGAATACATCGTCTCGAATATTATCTCGAATACATCACTAGCTAATACAGATCGAATACTATCGAATAATCTAGTTCACTCGCGGTGGACACCCAAAGATAAGAAACCATCACAAGATCATAGCTCGGGTGAGATCCCTGAAGAACCTGTCAGGTATTGGAGAACCTGACGTCCAACGCAACCATGTAGCGACGGACGTGCTCGTCCTCCTCCCTGACACGGTGACGTACCACCTCCGCGGGGGACGCCAGCCTCCGCACCGAATGTGGCCCACGCGCCCGCCACCAAAGAAGCTCCGGGTCGACGACGGGACCCGGGTTCCTCACCAAGATGCGCGCCCCTGAAGGTAGCACCTCCCAGTGCCAGCCCGGCGGAGCCCAGTCCCGGACATGGCGCCTCTGAAGCAGGACGTCGTCGCGAACGGGTCGACGACGAGGATGCGGGCCGGGCATCGTTGACGTTGGGAACAAATTCTATGCAAATGTAACATTTTTTAAATGTTTGGATTGTGATTTCTTAATATACGAGGAAAACCTTTAGTCCCTGGCTAGGAACAGGATTCAGAATCATAACAAATTCTCTTAACCTTTAAGGGATTTAACAAAATGGCGCCATTCTGGATGTGCAGAAAATGGTCCATATTTTTCCTAATCTCATCTACCCTTTTATATGTCACGTTGTCTAGTGTCAAAGGATTCAAGAAAACCATGGCTTCATCATTAGCCGGAAGTAACAGACGCATGATGGTACGAAGCTCTCCAAATTGTTTTGGAACGGAGTCCCGGATAGGATAATTAGCTTTTTGGTACGAAGTTCAGCAAGAGCCTTCCGAATATCGCTATTTGGAAGGCCTTTGCTGAAATTCGTACCAAAAAGCGAATTATCCTATCAGGGACTCCGTTCCAAAACAACTTTGGAGAGCTTCGTACCATCATGCGCCTGTTACTTCCGGCTAATGATGAAGCCATGGATTTCTTCAATACTTTGACAGACAACGTGACATATAGAAGAATATATATATATAGATGAGATAAGAAAAAAATGGATCAACTTGTGCACATCCATAATGGGGGCATTCTTGATAAATCCCTTATTAAAGGACTAAGAGAATCTATTGTACTATACATACATATACTAATTAATTGCAAATACATAACAAACTTTTGCAAATACAACATTAACATATGCAACTTTTGCAAATACTAATTGCTATACATTGGATCAAATGTCAAAATTCTAGTTACATTGGATGTCAAAATTCAAACTTCCTCTCAAATGTACATCTATGTCATTCTTGCATCTATGTCAAAATTCAAACTTGGACATATGATCAAATGTTGCATATTTGATCATATTTCACTCTAGATCAAACTTTGACATATGATCAAATGTTGCATATGTCAAAATTCAAACTTTGTCATTTTATTACGAAATTTTGAGTAAATATCCCTTTCCAATTATAATGTCCCATTCCTAGGTTATAACTACCCTAATAATATTTCTTTCTCAAAAAATTCCGAAACTTTTCCCACTTATAGTCCTTCTAACAAATATATATATGGTCAACTTTTTTCTATGCAACTTTTTCCTATGCAACTTTTTCCTATAAGTATAAAAAACTAAAAAACATAAAATCTATGTAAATTTCACCGTTCATCTACACATATACATATATACATATACATTGTATAAAAATAATCATCTAAAACATCTAACATTCCTATATATACATACATATACATTATTATACACCTAACATAAAAAATTCCTATACTCATGTAACATATATAGTACGTAACATTATTCATATACATACATATATATATATATATATACATCTAACATTCATCTACATATACATCTAATTCCTACTCATCTATATAACACAAAAAAAAAGATGAACAAAAATGAAAAAAAAGATGGCCGCCACCGGAGCTCACTCAGGGGGTCGGGTCGTCAGGGTGGGGGCCGGGCAGCGTGGAGGAGCGACGCGGGCTCGTCGGGGCAGGGGATCGGAGGAGCGAGGCGCCGGCGCGCGGGCTCGTCGGGGCGGGGTCGGAGGAGAGCGAGGCGCCGGCGCGCGGGCTCGATCGGAAAGGACGACGACGGCGCACAGCGTGTGGGAGGCGTCGACGGGGCGCGCGTGGAGAGCGGCGCGGGCAGGCTCGAGGCCGGCGGCGGCGGCACAGTCGGGCAGCCTGATGGCGTCGTCGAGGCGGGCGGCGGAGTGGAAGAGGACGAATGGAGTGAAAAATTCATAAGTGTTGTATATATAGGAGGCACCTTTAGTCCCGGTTGGAGCCACCAACCGAGACTAAAGGTGAATTTTGGCCAGGCCAAGCGGCGGGAAGCGACAACCTTTAGTCGCGGTTGGTGGCTCCAACCGGGACTAAAGGGGGCCTTTAGTCGCGGTTGGAGCCACCAACCGCGACTAAAGGTGGTGCGCTGCCACAGCCGTGGTGCACGAAGTTTAGTCCCACCTCGCCCAGCGAAGGGCAGCCGCACTGGTTTATAAACCCAGCCGCGGTTGCTCCTTCGAGTTCCTCTCTAAAGCAGGCCTTCTGGGCCTACCTCACCTGTGCTGCCCTGTGGGCCTACTGGGCCTTGCGGGCCTGCATCCTGGCCATACTACAGGTTAGGTTTCTAGTCATATGCAGACCGTTGTGGCCCAGTAGGCGGGCTTTTTTTTAATTTATTTATTTTTCATTTTTTTGTTTTCTTCTTTATTTATTTTCTTTTGTTTCTGAGTTGATTTTTTTGTTTTATTTATAGTTTCTTTCTGAATCTTTTTGCTTTAGGTAAAAAAAATTATAAAGTTTCTGTTAGTGCCATTAGTTTTCAAATTTGGACAGTTTAAATTTGAATTATTTGAATTTTGTGTGAATCACTAGTTTGTGAATAACTTTACTTTAAAAATAGATTTTTCAGTGATTCTTTTTTCTTCTGTTTAATATTAGTGTGTTTTATCATTATATTCAATTTGGTAATTCTTAGGTTATTTAAAAAAATGAAATACCTTTGTAACAGTTGAGTTTTCATCCGAAACCTTGATACTTCGAAAGAGATTGTCCATTTTGCACACGAATGGTGCATACTGAACGCACAAAAAGTCTGGAGTTGAAATAAGTTTAAAAAAAATGAAATTCCTTTGTATAACAGACGAGTTTTCGTCTGAAACCCTCATACTTCGAAAGAGATTGTCCATTTTGTACACGAAGTGCATCCAGTTTTTTCCGTAACCCTCTCAACTTTTTAGCACATGCTATGTGGGTGAAATGATGATACCATGCCAACTTTCAACCTTTTCAGAGTTCATTTGTAGTTCTTTTCAATTTCAGGGTCATTTAGCTCAAAAATATCAGTAAATGCATGAAAAATAGCAAATGAAGTCGGAAAGTGTTGAAAATTGATGACGTGGCTTTGAATGGTGAATACTGAACGCACAAAAAGTCTGGAGTTGAAATAAGTTTTAAAAAAACGAAATGCCTTTGTATAACAGATAAGTTTTCGTCCGAAACCCAGATACTTCGAAAGAGATTGTCCATTTTGTACACGAAGTGCATCCAGTTTTTGCCGTAACCCTCTAAACTTTTTAGCACATGCTATGTGGGTGAAATGATGATACCATGCCAACTTTCAACCTTTTCAGAGTTCATTTGTAGTTCTTTTCAATTTCAGGGTCATTTAGCTCAAAAAAAATCAGTAAATACATGAAAAATAGAAAATGAAGTCGGAAAGGGTTGAAAATTGATGACGTTTGTCCGAAGCACATAAGTACACGTTTCAAATGCCAAAACACATAAGCACCCTAACTATTACAAAGATTCCCTCCGGGTTGTCCAAAGTGGGACTTTCCAGATATATAAGTCTCGAATACATCACTAGAGAAGAAAGTGATGACAGTGAAGCCGGTCACATCCCAGAGTGGGATCTTTGGGTGTAAAACTTTTTCTTCGCGTGTGTCCCTTTGCGCCATAACCATGGACAATCTTCATCATTTAACTGGATGCTCGGGTCAATATTCACTTTGAAGGGAGCAATTTCATGAAACTTTTCATAATCTTCTGACATGTCTGTCTTGTCATCCACTCCCACGATGTTTCTTTTCCCTGAAAGAACTATGTGGTGCTTTGGCTCATCGTATGATGTATTCGCTTCCTTATCTTTTCTTTTTCTCGGCTTGGTAGACATGTCCTTCACATAGAAAACCTGCGCCACATCATTGGCTAGGACGAATGGTTCGTCTGCGTACGCAAGATTGTTGAGATCCACTATTGTCATTCCGTACTGCGGGTCTTCCATTACCCCGCCTCGTGTCAGATTGATCATTTGCACCGAAACAAAGGGACCTTCAAACCACGTCCATAGTCAAGTTCCCATATCTCCTCTATGTAACCATAATATGTGTCCTTTCCCCTCTTGGTTGCTGCATCAAAGCGGACACCACTGTTTTGGTTGGTGCTCTTTTTATCTTGGGCGATCGTGTAAAATGTATTCCCATTTATCTCGTACCCTTTGAAAGTCATTATATTCGAAGATGGTAACTGGGACAGCAAGTACAGGTCATCTTCAACAGCGTCGTCATGCATGGCACGTGTCTGCAACCAACCGACGATAGTCCCCATTTGTTCACGTGTAATCCAGTTGTCAGACTGCTCCGGGTGTTTGGAGCATAGAATATTCTTGTGTTCCTCGATATATGGAGCCACCAATGCAGAATTTTGTAGAACTGTGTAGTGTGCTTGAGTGAGAGAATGCCCGTCCATACATATTATTGCTTTCGGTCCTAGCGTGCCATTTCCACCCAGTCTGCCCTTATGCCGCGATTTAGGAACACCAATCGGCTTAAGGTCAGGAATAAAGTCAACACAACACTCAATGATCTCCTCATTTTCATGGCCCTTGGAGATGCTTCCTTCTGGCCTAGCATGGTTATGAACATATTTCTTTAAGACTCCCATGAACCTCTCAAAGGGGAACATATTGTGTAGAAATACAGGACCCAAAACGACAATCTCTTCGCATAGGTGAACTAGGACGTGCGTCAAGATATTGAAGAAGGATGGTGGGAACACCAACTCGAAACTGACAAGACATTGCACCAAATCATTGTCTAACCTTCGTATGATTTCTGGATTGATTACCTTCTGAGAGATTGCATTGAGGAATGCACATAGCTTCAAAATGGCTAATCGAACGTTTTCCGGTAGAAGCCCCCTCAATGCAACCAGAAGCAGTTGCGTCATAATCACGTGGCAGTCATGAGACTTTAGGTTCTGGAACTTTTTCTCTGCCATATTTATTATTCCCTTTATATTCGACGAGAAGCCAGACGGGACCTTCATACTGAGCAGGCATTCAAAGAAGATTTACTTCTCTTCTTTGGTAAGAGCGTAGCTGGCATAACCCTGATGTATGCCGTCTTTTTTGTGCATACGTTGCTGGTCCTCCCGTGCCTCCGGTGTATCTTTTGTCTTCCCATACACGCCCAAGAAGCCAAGCAGGGTCATGCAAAGATTCTTCGTCACGTGCATCACGTTGATTGCAGAGCGGAACTCTAGGTCTTTCCAATAGGGTTGGTCCCAAAATATAGGTTTCTTCTTCCACATGGGTGCGCATCCGTCAGCGTCATTCGGAACAGATTGTCCGCCAGGACCGTTTCCAAAGATTACCTTTAAATCCTTGACCATATCATGTACATCATCACCAGTACGGTGGCGAGGCTTCGTCCGGTGATCTGCCTCACCTTTGAAGTGCTTGCCTTTCTTTCTTACGGGATGCTTGCTTGGAAGAAATCGACGATGTCCCAGGTACACATTCTTCTTACAATTATCCAAATATATACTGTCGGTATCATCCAAACAGTGCGTGCATGCGCGGTATCCCTTGTTTGTCTGTCCTGAAAGGTTACTAAGAGCAGGCCAATCATTGATGGTCACAAACAGCAATGCATGTAGGTCAAATTCTTCCTGATTGTCCTCATCCCACACACGTACACCTTTTTCATTCCATAGCTATAAGAGTTCTTCAACTAATGGCCTTAGGTACACATCAATGTCGTTGCCGGGTTGCTTAGGGCCTTGGATGAGCACTGGCATCATAATGTACTTCCGCTTCATGCAGAACCAAGGAGGAAGGTTATACATACATAGAGTCACAGGCCAGGTGCTATGATTGCTTCTCTGCTCCCCAAAAGGATTAATGCCATCTGCGCTTAGACCAAACCATACGTTCCTTGCGTCATCTGCAATGACCCTCCACTTCCTCTCGATTTTTCTCCACTGCGACCCGTCAGCGGGTACTCTCAACTTCCCGTCTTTCTTACGGACTTCTTTGTGCCATCGCATCAACTTGGCATGCTCTTTGTTTTGGAACAAACATTTCAACCGTGGTATTATAGGAGCATACCACATCACCTTGGCAGGAATCTTCTTCCTGGGGTGCTCGCCCTCGACATCACCAGGGTCATCGCGGCTGATCTTATAGCGCAATGCATCGCATACCGGGCATGCATTCAAATCCACATACTCACCGCGGTAGAGGATGCAGTCATTAGGGCATGCATGTATCTTCTACACCTCTAATCCTAGAGGGCAGACAGCCTTCTTTGCTTCGTACGTACTGTCGGGCAATTCGTTGTCCATTGGAAGCATGTTCTTTAACATTATCAGCAACTTTCCAAATCCCTTGTCAGATACACCATTCTCTGCCTTCCATTGCAGCAATTCCAGTGTGGTGCCCAACTTTTGCTTGTCAACTTTGCAATTTGGGTACAATGATTTCTTGTGATCCTCTAACATGCGCTGCAACTTCAGCCTCTCCTTTTCACTTGCGCAGTTTCTCTTTGCATCGGCAATGGCCCGACCAAGATCATCTGCGGGCTCCTCTGATGCCTCTTCTTCAGCTTCTTCCCGCATTGCTGGCTCAGCTTCTTCCCCCATTGTTGTACCATCGTATTCAGGGAACCCTTGGCCAGGATAGTTGTCGTCGTCCTCTTCTTCTTCATTGTCTTCCATCATAACCCCTCTTTCTCCGTGCTTGGTCCAAACATTATAGTGGGGCATGAAACCGAACTCAAACAGGTGGACGTGAATGGTTCTTGACTTAGAGTAATTCTGATCATTCTTACAGCCAGCACATGGACAAGACATAAAACCATCCGCCCGCTTGTTTGCCTCAGCCGCAAGTAGAAAAGTACGCACACCATTAACGAACTGGGGTGAGCATCGGTAATCGTACACCCATTGCCGGCTCATCTTCATTACACAGCACCGAAAAGACCAAATTAATACAAGTTCATACATAAAGTTCATACACACTTATTCTCATAAAACAACATACAAACTCTCTAGCTAAAGCATTTAAATGCAACAACAAATACGATCAAGATCGCAACTAAGGTAACAATTGATCCAACAGCATAATGATACCAAGCCTCACTATCAATGGCATATTTTCTAATCTTTCTAATCTTCAAGCGCATTTTCTCCATCTTGATCTTGTGATCATCGACGACATCGGCAACATACAACTCCAGTTTCATCTTCTCTTCTTCAATTCTTTTTAATTTTTCATTCAAATACTCATTTTTTTTCACCTAAATTTAACCTCTCGACAAGAGGGTTGGTTGGAATTTCCGGTTCACATACCTCCTAGATAAAAATATCTATGTCAACTTGATGGGCATAATTTGTCATAAACACGAAATGCAACAAATAGTTATAAAAGAGAATATACCACATCTGAATCATAAACCGGACAAGGGCCGACAGGGACGGATATCAAAACCATGCCACTATGTATAACAAACAACGTACGGGTAAGAAAATTATACAAGTAACTATATATCTAAATCACACAAACATGATTTTTTTTATATAAAAAAGATAAGAACAAGAGGCTCACCAAGGTGGTGCCGGCGACGGGACGGTGCGGGCGATCGACTGTGGTCGTTAGGACGGGGACGGGAAGGCACTAAGTAAACCACACCTACATATGCAAACTAAGACTTAATTTGAGCTCAAATTGCATGTAAATCAAATAAACTACCACATATAATTACTCCCAAACTAAAACCCACAAATCACTATACTTATAGAGCATTGCAAGAGCTAATCTAGCAATGAGAGATGAAAGGACTAAGTTGCTAACCTTTGTGATCACATGGATGGATGGGGGGCCTTCAAATCTTGACAAATTTTGGCAAAAATGAAGGATGAGCTCGAGCAATTGGGAAGAACAGAGGAGAGGAAGAAATGAAAGGGGAAAACAGAGAGAAATGGGCTCGGGCTCGACGAAGGGTTTATATAGAGGCATCTTTAGTCTCGGTTGGTTATATAAACCGGGACTAAAGGTGCATCTCTAGTCCCAGTTCGTGCCACGAACCGGGACTAAAGAGCTGCCACCACCTCTTTAGTCTCGGTTCGTGGCACGAACGGGTACTAGAGGTTCAACACGAACCGGGACTAATGAGTGCCGCCCGCCTAGCCGTTGGAACCGGCACTAATGGTAACATTAGTGTCGGTCCGTAATTGAACCGGGACAAATGAGGTGAACATTAGTTCGTTTTTCTACTAGTGATTATTCATTATTAGAGCATGTCCCAATGAGGAAAGGATGATGGAGACTATGATTCCCCCATAAGTCGGGATGAGACTCCGGACAATAAGAGAAAAAAAATCAAAAAAATCAAAAAAAGAAAAAAAAGAAAAAAAAGAAAAAAAAGAGAGAAGGGGCATTGCTACTATCTTTTGCCATACTTGTGCTTCAAAGTAGCACCATGTTTTTCATATAGAGAGTCTCCTATGTAGTCACTTTCATATACTAGTGGAGATTTTTTATTATAGAACTTGGCTTGTATATTCCGATGATGGGCTTTCTCAAATGCCCGAGGTCTTCATGAGCAAGCAAGTTGGATGCACACCCACTTAGTTTTCATATTGAGTTTTCATACACTTATAGCTCTTAGTGCATCCGTTGCATGGCAATCCCTACTCCTCGCATTGATATCAATTGATGGGCATCTCCATAGCCCGTTGGTTAGCCGCGTCGATGTGAGACTTTCTTACTTTTTTTGTCTTCTCAATATTTACCCCTATCATCATACTCTATTCCACCTATAGTGCTATATCCATGACTTGTGCTCATGTATTGTGTGAGGGTTGAAAAAGCTGAAGCGCGTTAAAAAGTATGAACCAATTGCTCGGCTTGTCATTGGGGTTGTGCATGATAAATACTTTGTGTTAAGAAGACAGAGCATGACAAGACTATATGATTTTGTAGGGATAGCTTTCTTTAGCGTTGATATTTTGAAAGACATGATTGTTTGTTGGGATGCCTGAGTATTGATGTCTTTATGTCAAATTATAGACTATTTCTTTGAATCACTTATGTCTTAATATTCATGCCATGACTAGATATATGATCAAGTTTATGCTAATATTATACAACTTTTATATATTTTTGACAACAATTTATATGATTTATTGGACTAACCTATTGATCCAGTGCCCAGTGCCAGTTCCTGTTTGTTGCATGTTTTTTGTTTCGCAGAAAATCCATATCAAACGAAGTCCAAACGCGATAAAAATTTACGGAGAATTATTTTGTAATATATGTGATTTTTGAGAGGTGAAATCAACGCAAACGGGGGCCCACAGCCCCCAAGATACACCAGGGCGCGCCAGGGGGTGCCAGGCGCGCCCAGGTGTCTTATGCCCTCCTCGTAAGGCGGTTGGGGCCCTTCTTCTGGTGCAAGAAAGATAATTCATGGAAAAAAATCGTGTAAAAATTTCAGCGCAATCGGAGTTACGGCCGGGAATTTAAGAAACGGTGAAGGGCCAGATCTGGGGAACGCGGAACAGAAGAGAACAGAGAGGGAGATCCAATCTCAGAGGGGCTCCTGCCCCTCCGCCGCCATGGAGGCCATGGACCAGAGGGGGAACCCTCCTCCCATCTAGGGGGAGGCCAAGGAAGAAGAAGAAGAAGGAGAGGGGCTCTCTCCCCCTCTCTCCCGGTGGCACCGGAGTGCCGCCGGGGCTAGGATCGTGAATGCGATCTACATCAACAATCTTTCTACCGTCTACACCAACTTTCTCCCCCTCTATGCAGCGGTGTAACACCTCTTCTCCCCGCTGTAATCTCTACTTAAACATGGTGGTCAACTCCATATATTATTTCCCAATGATATTTTGGCTATCATATGATGTTTGAGTAGATCAGTTTTGTACTATGGGTTAATCGTGATCTTGGTTGGTATGATTGTATATTTTATTTATGGTGCTGTCCTATGGTGCCCTCCGTCTCGCGCAAACGTGAGGGATCCCAGCTGTAGGGTGTTGCAATATGTTCACGATTCGTTTATGGTGGGTTGCGAGAGTGACAGAAGCTTAAACCCGAGTAAGTGGGTTATTGCGTATGAGATAAACAGGACTTGATACTTAATGCTATGGTTGGGTTTCACGACCTTAATGATATTTAGTAGTTGCGGATGCTTGCTAGGGGTCAAATCATAAGTGCATATGATCCAAGTAGAGAAAGTATGTTAGCTCATGCCTCTCCCTCATATAAAATTACAAGAATGATTATCGGTACTTGTTATCGATTGCCTAGGGACAAATGACTTTCTTGTTGACAAAAGCTATTCACTTTTATTACCATGCAATTTATTCGTAGTTTTATTCTCACAAAGTACTCGTAGTTTTATTCTTGCAAAATAATTTCATACTTGTTTTAGGTAAAGCAAATGTCAAGTGTGCGTAGAGTTGTATCGGTGGTCGATAGAACTTGAGGGAATATTTGTTCTGCCTTTAGCTCCTCGTTGGGTTCGACACTCTTATTTATCAAAGAAGGCTACAAACGATCCCCTATACTTGTGGGTTATCAAGCCATCGAAACAAAGTCGGATGAATGAAGTGGTGCCGGCTTCTGGCGTTCTCTGTGACAAAGAGTGCCACACAAGCTAAAAGACGAGTTCTATAGGACAACCATTCAATCCGCAATGATGTATGACTCTGAGTATTGGCCAATTCCTATATTTGAACGCAACCATCCAAACTACCGTGATGATACTTCGATGTATTTGAAAGCTTATCACATCTGTTGCTGTCTGGACACATTCATGGGTGAGCTCCTATTTCAAGCTATTGTTCCTATATGTGAATGCAACCATACAAACCAAAATTACTGACTATTCATAGCAACGCTAAGCCATTTCCTGACTATAAGCATTACTTCCTAGCGCTCTCGCCCTACTCCTCTCCTGCAGCTTTTTTTTTGAGACAATCACGCGAAGCTTTATTTAACTTGTGCCAATGTTCAAAGATACAAAAGAGAGATTACCAGGATTTCCTAACCACACATGGCGGCCAACCCCCATCTTCAGACTATGCTTCGCTAGATTGTGAGCATCGACATTCGAGCTCCTAAACTCATGCACGAAAGTGCAAGAAATAAACGAGGAACTATGATCTATGATTTCATGTAGAATAGCTCCGTAGGTAGCTGGCGCTTTGTTCTTGATGTCGTCCACTACAACTTTACAGTCAGAGGCGACGTGAATCCTGCGAATGTTAAGATCTTCAGCAAGCGCTAAAGCCTCCCTGACTGCTAATGCTTCGAGCATTGATGGATCCTTGATTCCCTTGATAACAATAGCAGATGCTCCTTGAAAAGTGCCAGCTTGATCACGGCAAATTGCAGCAGCAACTCCACGTCCTCGGTTGACTGTCACCGACTGGGAAAGGAGATGAGCCACCGCTGGATCCACAGACCAACAGGAAGGCCAAACCACCACCCGATCCATAGATCGGCCGAAGACGAACGCCGCTCACACGACGGCACCAACAGACCAAACCGAGGCTCTCCACGCCGGCAACAGACCAGAAAGGCGGGGAAACAACCTCGGGAGCAAAATCCCTCTCCCAACCAGCGGCACCAGCGCCAGCCAGAGCAGGGCAACCAGACGACGCCACATCCTCAGCGCCAAACCTGTACAAACCGGGAAGCTCCATACTAGCGACACGAGCACCAGCATAGTCGGGAAGGAGCCCCCGACGCAAAATCCCTAATCCAGGCGCCGTCACCACCTCACCGGCCAGATCCGGGCACACACCCTCGAGCTCAACCACGCCACCACGAAAGGCAGCGCAGGGAGGAAACTTGAGCTCGGACGAACCAAGGACGAACGCCGCCGCCACCTCCAGCAGAGCACCGCCGCCACACACACCTACACCACCCACTGTACAAACCAGGAACGAGGCACCGGGGCTCCCCCACCCTCCCGCCGCTGGAGCGGCCGGCGGAGGGGGAAGGAGCCCCGCGGGTTCGCCGGCGCAAGCGGGGAACAACCGAGTCGCCTTCGAGATCTCCCCTCTCTGAACCCCTCTCATGCAGCTGGCTGCCTATCAGAGAGCAGGTCATGGGCCTACTAGGTCTGGCCCAACCCGCGTGGATGTCTATTTCTAATCTATAATCTATAACTATATCTATACCTTTTTAAATAATAAATGACTATTGCTTCTAGTGGTACGTCACGAAAATTGCTCCCAAAGTTGTAAAATATTACCCATCAATGCCACCTATAAGTGAAAAAACGATTTAAACAGGGGAATCACCCGCCTGGGCAGGCCCATGCAGTAGGGACCTCCTATACTAGGCTCTGCGCGCTGGGAGGAGACATAGCGTGCCCGTTTGGACCGGCCCATGTCCGGGTGACCTGTTTTTAAAATTTGGTTGTTATTTTATTTCCTTTTCCTTTTCTGTTTTCTTTTTTCTAATTTGAATATTCCAAAAATGTTTGCTTATTCCAAAAATGTTCAAAATTTTGAAAACAAATGTTCGGGAAATAAAAAATGTTTGTGATTTTTTAAAAAGTTTTTGTATTAAAAAATATTAGTGAAATTGAACAAAATTTTGCCAATTAAAAAAATGTTCATCAATGAAAAAATATCCTAAAAATTCAAAAACTGTTTGTGACTAATAAAATAGTTTATTCATTCTATAAATGTCCACTGATTCAAAAAATGATCATGCATTTCAAAACATGTTCGTTAAATCAAAAAAATGTTGTCAAAAATTGTTCTACCAATTTCCAAAAAAATGTTCATTGATTTTAGAAATGTTCACGGATTCAAGAAAATTATTTATAAAAAAATTCAATTTTTTTAAAAAATGTTTACAAATGGTATAAAATGTTCATTGATTCAAAAAATGTTCTTGATTTTAGAAAATGATCAAAAATTTGAAAAAGTGCTCATGAATTTGAAAATTGTTCATGATTTCAAATATGTTCATGAGTTTAAAAAAGTATTCTTGATTTTAAAAATTGTTCATGATTTCACAAAATCGACAGTGATTGTGTATCTCGGTGATGCAAGAAAATGTGATCATGGTCATTGGAGATTATGATATCTTTTCTTTTGTAACACATGGACCCTTTTGCTAGTAATACATAAATAGTTCATCCACTGCTAAAAAAAACCTAAATAGTTCATCCCTACTAACATATTTCACTTGACATGCAGCACCTCAGCAATCAGCCACGTCAGCACACACATCATGCGTTTCAGTTTGAGCCCTCTCTCAGGTTTGAACAGACATAATTTTTCTTCGTCTGGTCGTCTTCTCCACCAACTCCTCTCACGCAACAAATGATTCCACCACTGCTGGACTCCCCCTACCTATTAATGCAAGCCTCTCATAGTGGGGAGTATCATATACTAGTATCATGCACATGATACTAATGTATGATACTACCTTCATTGGTCATAGTATCATAGAGTAGTATCATCGATGATCATATTTATTGTCATACATGACACGAAGTAGCATAACATTTAACATGATATGGTATCTACCTATGTTACTCTAACCCCCCCTCTCTCTTCTTTAAATCTCTGCCACTCAGCATGTTTGCTATTTCTGAGTGCATGATACCAGCTAAGATACCACCACTATGGCCAGCCTTACATCATCATAGCAATCCACCAATGCTTCATCTCGCCGCCTTGAATCTCCGTCCACCAACTTCATACTTCATGCACTCACGCCTTGTTGCCCCAACATCAATTTTTCCGCCCCAGTTTCATCTCTCCACCACGCAGATGGCAAGCCACCACAATTGCATCATGCCTATGTTTAGGTTGGGGGACTCACCAACAGGATGCTAATGCTTGCATCAGCTGTCTCCAATTGTGGCCGCCATGACTGCTGTAAGAGGCGCACTGGCAATGATGCCGTCCACTAGCAGAGAGAGGCGCTTTCCCTCTGACTGACTCCCGACCGAGAACATCGCTAATGCCATACTTGTTTCCTGTCAACCTCTTCCTCTTCCTTGCCTCCAATGTTGATTGCCTCAGGTACTCCGTACTCTTACTTCCTCCCCACTTCCAAATGCCATATATATATTAGGTTTTGTTGATAGAGTGTGCTATTGCTTAGGCCTATATTGGTTTGGTCCCGACGATATTTGCCATCTTGCCGTACTGGCCTACTAGGCATCTTTGACTCACGTTGAGCAACAACCTCTTGCAGGCCATGCGTCTCTCTTCCCCCATATTTTTGAGTATTTTGTTGGTTTGTCCTCATGTTTTCACCTTTCTGGTAGGATGTTACTTTGTCTATAAAGAAATTCGGCCTGTTTGGATTCCGCTTTTTGTTCAGAGTAGTGTTACCTTAGGTGGTACAGGAAGATTTTATGTACGGTTGTTTATCCAATTCATACTGTAGTTTTCACTAGTAGAAAACAGAGCTTTGGTCACAGCTCAATGTACACATTAGTCCCGGTTGCATCACGAACCGGGACTAATGTGTCCCGGTTCGAGCGGCTAAGGCGTCGGGAAGGCATTAGTCCCGGTTTGAGACACGAACCGAGACTAAAGGGTGCGATGCCCTTTAGTCCCGGTTCGTGTCTCAAACCGGGACTAAAGGTCAGACCTTTAGTCCCGGTTTGAGACGCGAACCGGGACTAAAGGGTGCGATGCCCTTTTGTCCCGGTTCGTGTCTCAAACCGGGACTAAAGGTTCAAACTCTACCCCCCCCTGTGTATCGCCTTTTTAGTTTTGTAAAAAACAAAAGAAAATAATAAAAACTTCAAAAATTAAAATCCTTCGAGATGTAGTTATGTTACTACATCTACTAGTTTGGAAAATTAAAAAACTTAAATTTGGACATGTTTTGCAAAAAAGTGTTATGAAAAAGTAAAACGGCCATATCTTTTGCATACGATGTCGAAAAAAATGCATAATATATCAAAAAAATCAGCACGAAAATCTGGATCGATTTTGGCGGCCGTAGGCATGTTTGCAAATTTTTAGAATCCTCAAATTCTGAAAGAAAAAAAAGATATGCTCAAATTTCAGTTTTTTTGATTTTTTGTTAAATCTGGTCAAACTATGGTCAAACTACTTATTCAAGAAATTTAGTGTTAATAAATAATTATTTTAGTTTTTTGACTTTTGGTCAAACTGTGGTCAAACTATGATCAAATCTGGTCAAACTGTGGTCAAACTATGGTCAAATTGTGTTCAATCTATGGTCAAACTACTTATTCAAGAAATATTAGTGTTAATAAATAATTATTATTTTTTAGAATAATAATTTCAAACTCAAACGGTGCTTAATGCTCAAGTTCAACTCCAAAGGGTTAATAGGATTGACAGCTTAGTATTGTCACGAAAACAAGAAGTGCAGATTTGGAAACTAGGGGGAATATTGAGCAGTGATGAGGGGTGATTAGAGATTGAATTGTCAAAAAATTCAAAAATTTATTTTTCAAAAAAATTTAGAAAAACAAAATTTCAAAAAAATTCCTTTAGTCCCGGTTGGTGTTACCAACCGGGACTAAAGGTGGAGCTCCAGAGAGCGGCCACGTGGAGGGACTTTAGTCCCGGTTCGTAACACAACCGGGACTAAGGGGGGGGGGGGCTTTAGTCTCGACCCTTTAGTCCCGGTTTGGGAACCGGGACAAATGGGCCTTATGAACCGGGACAAATAGGCCTTTTTCTACTAGTGTTTTACTGTACCATACGAGGTAGAAGGTGTGTTTATGTTCTATCAGATATTAATTACATGGAATACTCGGTTATCCAGAGCAGTCTCTCTTGCTTGCAGCAGTAGAAGTTAACAAGAAAAGAATGTTGTTCAATAATTAATTATTATATATATTTGCTTTAGTGTTCCGCATTTTATCTTTCGTAGACCTGAATACCTATTGATTCACAATTATCAGCATGTATTTTCAGTCTGATAGTACAGACCGTTTTCTTCTCAGACCTTGATATTCTACAGTTTATCATAACGACCTTTATTTTCAGTCTACATTGCTGCATGGTTATTGATAGGTAAAGCTCATAGATCATTTTGTTACCTCTAATAAGTTCTAACATAATGCCATATGTATAAAAATCAGCTCACTTTGGTTGCATGTTGATAAAAGTTTGTTTCTTTAATGATGTGCACGGTATGTGTTATTTTCATTTGGAATCATATACTGCAGTTCATTTTTCAGCGCAGCAGGATAAAAAGGGCCATAAAAAAGATATAAGGTGAGATTGTTCTTACCTATCTTCATTTGTACCCTTCGTAATGTTTGTTTCTTTATTGATCTGCCCAGTGTTTGTTAATTTGATTTGGGATCAAAGACTGTAGTTCATTTTCTAATAGCAGAATAAAATGATCCAGAAAGAAAGTGAGCAAGGTGAGACGGTTCTTTCCTGCATATCAATTAACGATGCACTGATACATGCACACATCTCAATTTTTTCCTATGACCCTACACAGCCCTGTATTCTATCCTATAACGGTAAAATTGATCCTGAATAACTATCTTTCCTTCACATGCAAGCTTGCACATCATTACAATTGAAACCATGTGATCCACATCAACACTTCGTCTCCTGGCCTAACCTCCTGTTCATGATGTACTTTATCTATCCATTGGCATATTCTATTGATTGTGTTTGATCAATGTAACCATCATAGATAATCAGACTTTTGCTTATGATTAAGAGCTTATTTATGTGGGTTAGTACCTCTGTGTCATCCCTCGATGATTTCTTGGTGGCTATAACATAAAATGTTGAGAATTAACTAAAACAAAAGATATTTCATGTTGTATCTATTACACTACACATTTTAACTTTCCTTTATTTTGCTCTCTTTTTTGCTGTTAACTTCCGTTTGTTTCTCAACTACTCAGATTATCTATAAAAGTTCTCGAGGATTCCCGCCGCAGCGCGCGGGGTATTTTCTAGTTTTCATAGGGAATAGCACAAATCACGAATCGGGTATAACTAGTGTTTGCAGCTCCATTTTAGCTAAAGATGGCAGATTAAGAAAATATGGAAAAGGGTACACAAAATGATTATTATTTTTTACTTAATTGCACAAGGTGCGTTAACTTGGTGCCACTTTAAAGTTCCCGTTCTATGGCCTTCCTGTGGCATTTTTACCAGTCTAATTACCTTCAAAATAAATTTCCAAAACCAATCCTTACATGGACATCTAGATATGAGCTAACACATAAACAATTCGGGACCATTCATGCCATCTTCGAAAAAGTACCAGTGACGATGATTAACATCAGGATTTCTATCTAACAGCTAACTCCAGCATCCAGACCGAACTAACCAATAATAATAACATACTGTAGTTTGCTAATCTATTGGAAGAAGGAAATATTATTGTTAAACAAGATGACAAGAGTAATAAGTTAACAGAAAGTGCGAGAAATTCATCATGACAATCCAGAATTATGAGCACTTGTTCTAACAAATTCACGAGAATCTACAGGTGCAAATAAAGTTGCAATCAGATGAGATTAATTTATCCATAAAGTCGGACAGATGCGAAAAGGGCTTACTCATATGTAGACCACACCAACCAGACATGGCGCATCTAGTGTCTGGATCAAATCGCAGATCTTGTAAACCTGCATCCACTGCTTGGAGACGACTATGCATTTCCCCCCCGACTCCACAAAATCATCTGATTTTGTGCGTCCTCACCCTGATGTGCGCCCGGCGATGCGGGGGATACGGCGTTTCATCAACACTCCAACAGCTCACCAAGCAGAAGCCACTATCAATCCCCAGGGAAAGGAAATTGTGTGAGCGAGCGACCGGCTAGCTCTTCATCTTCCAAGTCGGACACCACAGGAATCTCAACAACAGAGAGTTGTATCCAGTGATGGCCTTTGTGGTGCTTGATAAGCCAAGGAAGAGCCCACGGCCATGCGGGACGGCACCATCGCTGAACGGCAGGTTGTTCTGGTCATCCACCGTCACCCACTTCTTCGAGCCCTTCGTGTCAAAAGCGTACGTGCCCACCCGTCCGTTCACAGAAACCAATATGTGGGAGCCCACGGCGACGTATGACTTGACGGCAACCCTTGGTGGACAAAAGTACTGCCGTGGGGTGAGCTCCCAGGGAAAGAAGGGCGGCCGCTCCAGGGAGCTCCACTTGCAGTTGGTTAGACAGCCGTCGACTTCCTGTGCCTGGGAGAGGTCGAGGACCTCGAACCAGGGCAAGTAATCGAGCGGTCCCTTCACTGAGGGGCTTCGGGAAAGAGCGTAGATCTTCTGGTCGATGGGTAGCAGGATCGGGAGGCTCTTGATCGACTTAGGTTCCGGGCACAGGATCACCAACTGCTTCTCGGTGTCGAAAACGATGGTCCCTGGGCCGTAGTAGTTCTCGGTTGAGCTGCCGCCGACGCCGACGATCCACAGGCGGTCCTTCAATCTCAAAGGGACGAAACACATGTTGTGTTTGCATTTGAGGCGGGTGAGGCGGCGCGGGATGCTCACCGGGGTGTCGCCGTCGGTGTAGGGTTCCACCCTGAACACGGAGAAGGCAGGGCTCACGCTCCCATGGCCTACCACCAGGTAGGGCGAGGTCTCCTCATTGCTACCGCTGCTACCGCCGAGCCTCTGCTTCTTGTTCGGCCGCATGGTCTCCAGCGAATCACTACCTCTATCGGTGATTCCATCGGCCCTCCTCTGCTCCTTGTTTTTGCGCTTCATCTCTATGCGCCGCCGCCGCTTGGGACGGGATCCTTGATAAAGTTAGGGTTGTGTTCTCCTTTTTTTCCGGCCCGTGCTAGGCGTCATCCGACTGATTTCTGTCCAGAAATCAGCTGGGTAACGAGCCGTTCGATCCTTCCGCATAACCGTGCGATTTGTCAACACTCTGACGAGTCTGACTAGGGTCCTCTCTTTGCTTCCTTTTCTCCGTCTCCCTTTGTTCGCTTTTCTCCGTGGCTGCTCCCGGTCCCGCTAGAGCATCGCCGCTCAGCTCTCATAGCGACCCTCTCGTCGAAGTGCTGTTGAGCTCGCAAAAACAACAGGTAATTCCGATGCCCCAACACAAACACCCGGCGATGCCTCCATCGTAGCGCCGTCGAGCTCGCAATAGCAGGTCACGCCGTGACGCCTCAAGAAACACCGGCGATGCTCCGGTTGGAGTGCCGTCGACCTTGCAATAGGAGGTCACGCCGTGACGCCTCGAGAAACACCGGCGACGCTCCAGTTGGAGCGCCCTCGACCTCGCAACAGCAGGTCACGCAGTGACACCTCGAGAAACACCGGCGACGCTCCAGTCGCAGCGCCGTCGACCTCACAACAGCAAGTCACGCTGTAACTCCTCGACAAAACACCGGCGACGCTCGAGCTCACAACAGCAGTTCACGTTGTGTCGACTAGACAAACACCGGCGACACAGTGCCATCGAGCTCGCAGCAGAAGGTGGTATAACACCGGCGACGACCCCATCCCAACACTGAAGATGCTCTTTCTCTTATCACATCATCGCCGCAGTTGCATAGCAGCATATGCCGCCGGTGAGACATGCAATTTGCAGCATACGTACGGGTGACGTATGGGACATCCACCGCCGAGAAGACATGCGGTTGCACCATGAGTGTTGCATGGCAGCATCTCCTGCCGGCCAGATCCTGCGGTTGCAGCACCGGCCACCGACAGCACCATGAGCATTGCAATGCAACTTTTGCCGTGACCGATTGACCTTGTGGTTACAACGCCGGCCACCGACAACGCCACGAGCATTGCAATGCAGCTTTCTCCGCCGCTGATTGACCTTGTGGTTGCAGCACCACGAGCGTTACATTGCAGGTTCCATTGGCAAAATCCAACGGTTGCAGCGCCAGCCACCGGAAGCGGCATGAGCATTGCAATGCAACTTCCACTCCGACGATAGACCTTGTGGTTGCAGCGCCACGAGCGTTACATTGCAGCTTCCGGCGACGTGGGACACTGCGGTTGTAGCGTCAGCTGTCCGTTGCAGCACCACAAGCGCGTGTTGGGATGTCGAGAAGCGAGGGGAAGAGCGAATGCACTTGCAGCAGTAGACGTGGCGGTGGTGGCGTCCTTGCAGAAGATGGTGGTCCGGTGCAGCAGTGCTGCGGCGAGTGCTACCGTCGTGGCTACATCGGTGGAGGACTACAAAGAAAGAGAAGAGGGATGGTCCACACGCCTCGCAGGACCCCTTGACCCTCAGAACTACTGGTGGCAGCCGTCGCACCCAATAGCACTAGCAGGCAGTGCAACGCCGCCCTTATTGTGCCAGTTTTCACTTCGCAACATCTCGCCATCGCAGCACAGACATCCAGCGATGCTTCATTACAGCTCCATGGTAGCACCAGCTAAACCCTCAACGACGCTCCATTGGAGCTCCATCACGGCACCTTTATGCTATGTCGCAGCACCGACGATCCCAACGCTGCTCCATTGCAGCTCGCATCGCTGCACCGCGCCCCCCGGCGATGCTCCTTTGCAGCACCTAAGGCCGCGGGTAGTGCTGCGACGCCGGACGATGGTCTCTGCTTCATCCTACTGATACAACGACCACGGCGATGCTACGAGGCATGTTGCAATGGCCGCGGTGATGATGCGACCACATGCTTCGAACAACTATGGTGTACTTCGACGACCGTGGTGATGCTGCGACGGCATACCGACTGCTTCGACAATGCTGGGGCTGGCGCGGTGTGGGCACGATGACATGCTCGAACACCACGTGGTGTGCTTCGACGACCACGACAATGCTTCAACGGCCGTGGTGATGCTACGAGGCGTGCCGCGACGATGGCGCGACGGCATCCCGACTGCTTCGATGATGCTGCGACGGTCGCGGCGTTGGCACGACGGCATCTCGACTGCTTCGATGATGCTGCGATGGTTGCGGCGTTGGCACGACGACATGCTTCGAACATCCGTGGTGTGCTTCAACGGTCGCGGTGATGCTGTGAGGCATGCTTCGACGACTGCGGCGATGGCGCGACGACATGCTTCTAATGCCCGTGTTGCTTCGACGGCCGCGGTAATGTTGTGACGACATGGTTCGACAGCCGGGACGATGCTGCAATGGCGTGCTTCGAACAATCGTGGACAACCGTGACAATGCTACGCCCGATTGCTACGACGATGCCGCAACGACGTGTTTCACGGCCGCTGCAGTGTTGCGATGACACGAGGCTGCTCCGATGATGCAGCAACGGTCGCAGTGGGACGACAATGGCGGCCGGCTACTCCGATGATGTTGCGATGGCATGCTAGTTTGGTTGGGTCTGTGGTCATTGATAAGGCTGCCCAAGTACTGAACTTAGCCGTGCATGTAGTTAGTTAGCTGCATGTTGAGGTGGTTAGCTGCATGAGCGTCACAGGTCTAGTCGTGTGCAAGTGCGTGTGTTAGTGGCACAACACCAGGGCAGTTTGTTAGCTCCGGTTGTGCGCGTGTTTACTGCTCAAGTGTGGGTAGACATATCTGCTTTGAGAAAGAGAAATTAGAGAGAGAGATACAGAGGCGAGGAGAGGCATGAGAGCTACTGGAGGAGCAGCACGCAGGAGGGCCGAGCCTTGGCGAGGGCGGAGAGCGCGCGTGTAGCGAGCGAGGCGAGAGGACGCAGATACAGGGTGAAGAGAGCTGAAGATTATTGGATAAGGACAACGGTAGCCGCACGATCCTGTGATATCGGACGGCGTCGGACGCGGTTGACGCTGAGCCAAAATCAGCCGGTTGGATAAAAGTGTTTTCCTTTTTTTCCTCCTTGTGAGCAATATGCGATGGATAAGAGGCTTTTTTAGGCAACGATGGATTTTTATTTATTTTATAATCACTACCGGAATAACCCACTATGCCGACGGCTTTTTCAGTGCCGACGGCTTTTTGTCGGGGCCGTCGGCATAGTTGAGGTATGCCGACGGCTTGCGAAAAACCGCCGGGACAGAAAATCCGCCGGCACACCTCCATCTATGCTGATGGCAGTCATCGGCATGCATACCTCAATCTATGCCGGCGGCTCCCATCGTTATAGGCGGCCCTGACTACCCGGCCTCCGACGGTCGACTGACGCCGTGAAATCTATGCCGATGGCCCTGACGATGGCCGTCGGCGTAGATTATATCTTTATTTTTCAAATTTTAAGTTGTTTTCTTTTTTAGTTAAAATTTGATCTGACTTATCTAAATTTAAACATATACAAATTTATTCAATTTGGGGTAGAATTTTCCATAGATTATGAATATTAAGTTTGTTTTTGTTTTTGAGTATGTTAGAAATGGGACCTCATGTACTTTTGTATATAGTTTGTAATACTTTGTTAAAGTCACAAGTAATTAATACTTGCATCAATTTTGACAAATTTTGTATGGTTTTTATCGAATTCTTGAAAGGATTATGTTGTTATACTATTTTTTTCAAATTTGAATAAGCTGAAATCATTTAGGCTTCAGATTTACAGAAAACACCCTCCGGTCATGCTTCTGCTAAACGCGCTCAAACTTTTACCACACCCTACAAGGGCCATATGACGACACTATGCCACTTCTGGAGGATTTCCAACATCGTATGATTTTCCGTGAATTTTAACGGCTAGATGCGGCATGCCGCCGAGGTACGTTCGCCCCCGGTGGTGGGTCCTGCCCCTCCTTTGGTTACACTAGGCCTACACATACCGCAAAGACATCATATATGATTTTACAAACCACTTCTGGACATCATTTCAGGTGGCCGCCGCACAGATCTGCAATTTCCCGCATTGAAACCCTATGGATGCAATTAATGTCTCAAATATTGCACGCAGGCCCGAAAAATGTCATGTCCTGGCACGTGTCATGCAATGGCCTCCTTTGAGAGCATGAGAAATTTTGAAGTCAACGGAGCAACGAGCAGCGCACTTCCTTCACAAACGAGACATGTTCTCTCTCGATAGCCAGATACTACCTCAGAGATGGTGCAGTTTACAAGCGGCCTCCGGTCAGGCTTCTATGAAACACGCTCAAACTTTTACCACACCGTACAAGGGCCATATGACGGCACCGTGCCAGGTATTGAGGATTTCCGGCATCGTATGATTTTCCGTGGATTTTAACGACTAGATCCGGCATGCCGCCGAGGTACATTCACCCCTCGGTGGTGGGTCCTGCCCCTCCTTCACTACTGGGAAAGGGCTTATAGGTGAACACAATTGAGTGGCGGGCATAGTGTATCACCCGCCACAACAAATTTTGAAAGAAAGCAGTGGCGGGTGATAATATGCATGGCCGCCACTACTACATAGTAAGCTGTGGCGGGTGGAAAACGGAACCCACCACAGGTAAGCCTTTTCAAATTTGGCCACGTGTTGAAACCTAACATTGGCGGGCAGGCAAAACCGACCACCACTACTCGGTCGGCCAACAATGGCGGGCGAGCCTTCCTCCCCTCCACAGCTGAAATTGTGGCACCCTCCAAAAGGAGGTCATCTTAGCAATGGCGGGTGCAACGGACTACCTGCCACAGCTTCACGCTTTTCGGGTGGCGGGCTCTATCCTGTTAAACCCACGTCCTTGGCGGTTCAATTTTCACCCAAAAACTGATTCGCCCCCAAAAGGCATTCCCCACACTCCGTCTCCTCCCCCCTCAAATCTCGCCGGAGTCGCCGCCGCGCCCCTCATCGTCGCCGCCGCTCCTCGAAGCCATGCCCCTGGTCGTCGCCACCACTCCACGTGGCCGCGCCCCTCCTCATGCCGCCGCGGGCATGGCCTCCTCCTCCAACACCAGAGGAGGCGACTCGTCGTCGTCGTCGCCGCTACCGCAGAGGTCTACCCCGATGGATAGGCGCCCTGCGGCCATGTCAACCTCCCCCGCCAACATCGGAGACCTCGGGCTGCCTTCGAACATCAAGAGCCGCACCTCTCTGGTATCACTAGTAGAAAAATGACTTTACGTGAGCCCCATTAGTCCCGGTTTGGAAACGGACCGGTACTAATGTGACCATTAGTCCCGGTTCCAACGGCTAGGGGGGCGGGCATCATTAGTCCCGGTTCGTGTTGAACCTATAGTACCGGTTCGTGACACGAACCGGGACTAAAGGGGTGGTGGCAGGCTGGTGTCAGGCTGGGGCCCCACGAGCACATTTAGTCCCAGTTCGTGTCACAAACCGGCACTAGAGGTGCACCTTTAGTCCCGGTTTGTATAACCAACCGGGACTAAAGATGCTCCTATATAAACCCTTCGTCCAGCCCGAGCTCTCTGTTCTTCCCCTTTCCTCTCCTCTCTGTTCTTCCCCTCTTGCTCGAGCTCATCCTCCATTTTTGCAAAAAATTATCAAGATTTGAAGGCACCCCATCCATCCAAGTGTTCACAAAGGTTAGCAACTTTGTCCTTTCATCTCTCATTGCTAGATTAGCTCTTGCAATGCTCTATAAGTATAGTGATTTGTGGGTGTTAGTTTGGGAGTATTTATATATGTGGTAGTTTATTTGATTTATATGCAATTTGAGCTCAAATTAACTTCTTAGTTTGCATGTGTAGGTGTGGTTTACTTAGTGCCTTCCCGTCCCCGTCCTAACCACCGTCGATCGCCCGCACCGTCCCGTCGCCGGCACCACCTTGGTGAGCCTCCTGTTCTTATCCTTTTTATAAAAAGAAAATCATGTTTGTGTGATTTAGATAGTTACTTGTATAATTTTCTTACCCGTACGTTGTTTGTTATACATAGTGGCATGGTTTTGATATCCGTCCCCGTCGGCCCTCGTTCGGTTTATGATTCGGATGTGGTATATTCTCTTTTATAACTATTTGTTGCATTTCGTGTTTATGACAATTATGCCCATCAAGTTGACATAGATTTTTTTATCTAGGAGGTATGTGAACCGGAAATTGCAACCGACCCTCTTGTCGAGAAGTTAAATTTAGTTGAAAAAGAAAACGAGTATTTGAAAGAAAAATTGAAAAGAATTGAAGAAGAGAAGATGAAACTGGAGTTGTATGTTGCCGATGTCGTCGATGGTCACAAGATCAAGATGGATGCAATGCGCTTGAAGATTAGAAAATTTAAAAAATATGCCGTTAATCAAGAGGCTTGGTATCACTATGCTGTTGGATCAATTGTTACATTAGTTGCGATCTTGATCGCATTTGTTGTTGCATTTAAATGCTTAAGCTAGAGAGTTTGCATGTTGTTTTATGAGAATAAGTGCATATGAACTTTATGTATGAACTTGTATTAATTTGGTCTTCTCGGCGTTGTGTAATGAAGATGAGCCAGCAATGGATGTACGATGACCGATGCTCTCCCCGGTTCATTAATGGCGTGCGTACTTTTCTGGTTGCGACTGAGGCAAACAAGCGGGCGGACGGTTTTATGTATTGTCCATGTGCTGTCTGTAAGAATGATCGAAATTACTCTAACTCCAAAACCATTCAGGTCCACCTGTTTGAGTCCAGTTTCATGTCCGGCTATAACTGTTGGACCAAGCACGGAGAAAGAGGGGTCCTAATGGAAGAGAATGAACAAGAGGAGGATGACGACAGCTATCCTAGCCATGGGTTCCCTGAATACGATGGTACAACAATGGGGGAAGAAGCTGAGCCGGCAATGCGGGAAGAAGCTGAAGAAGAGGCATCAGATGAGCCCGCTGATGATCTTGGTCGGGCCATTGCCGATGCAAAGAGAAACTGCGCAAGTGAAAAGGAGAAGCTGAAGTTGCAGCGCATGTTAGAGGATCACAAGAAATTGTTTTACCCAAATTACGAAGATGACAAGAAAAAACTGGGCACCACACTGGAATTGCTGCAATGGAAGGCAGAGAATGGTGTATCTGACAAGGGATTTGAAAAGTTGCTGATAATGTTAAAGAAGATGCTTCCAAAGGACAATGAATTGCCTGACAGTACGTACGAAGCAAAGAAGGTTGTCTGCCCTCTAGGATTAGAGGTGCAGAAGATACATGCATGCCCTAATGACTGCATCCTCTACCGTGGTGAGTACGAGGATTTGAATGCATGCCCGGTATGCGGTGCATTGCGCTATAAGATCAGCCGCGATGACCCTGGTGATGTTGAGGGCGAGCACCCCAGGAAGAAGATTCCTGCCAAGGTGATGTGGTATGCTCCTATAATACCACGGTTGAAACGTTTGTTCCAAAACAAAGAGCATGCCAAGTTGATGCGATGGCACAAAGAAGACCGTAAGAAAGACGGAAAGTTGAGAGTACACGCTGACAGGTCGCAGTGGATAAAAATCGAGAGAAAGTGGAAGGACTTTGCAGATGACGCAAGGAACGTATCGTTTGGTTTAAGTGCAGATAGCATTAATCCTTTTGGGGAGCAGAGCAGCAATGATAGCACCTGGCCTGTGACTCTATGTATCTATAACCTTCCTCCTTGGTTGTGCATGAAGCGGAAGTTCCTTATGATGTCAGTGCTCATCCAAAGCCCTTAGCAACCGGGCAACGACATTGATGTATACCTAAGGCCATTAGTTGAAGAACTCTTATAGCTGTGGAATGAAAAAGGTGTATGTGCGTGGGATGAGCACAAACAGGAGGAATTTGACATACATGCGTTGCTGTTTGTAACCATCAATGATTGGCCTGCTCTCAGTAACCTTTCAGGACAGATAAATAAGGGATACCACGATGCACGCACTGTTTAGATGATACCGACAGTATATATTTGGATAAATGCAAGAAGAATGTGTACCTGGGACATCGTAGATTTCTCCCGAGCAGACATCCCTGTCGAAAGAAAGGCAAGCATTTCAAAGTTTAGGCAGATCACCGGTAGAAGCCTCGCCACCGTACTGGTGATGATATACTTGATATGGTCAAGGATTTAAAAATAATCTGTGGAAAGGGTCCTGGCGGACAATCTGTTCCGAATGACGCTGACGGACGCGCACCCATGTGGAAGAAGAAATCTATATTTTGGGACCTACCCTATTGGAAAGACCTAGAGGTCCGCTCTGCAATCGATGTGATGCACGTGACGAAGAATCTTTGCGTGACCCTGCTTGGCTTCTTGGGCGTGTATGGGAAGACAAAAGATACACCGGAGGCACGGGAGGACCAGCAACGTACGCACGGAAAAGACGGCATACATCAGGGTCATGCCAGCTACGCTCTTACCAAAGAAGAGAAGGAAATCTTCTTTGAATGCCTACTCAGTATGAAGGTCCCGTCTGGCTTCTCGTCGAATATAAAGGGAATAATAAATATGGCAGAGAAAAAGTTCCAGAACCTAAAGTCTCATGACTGCCACGTGATTATGACGCAACTGCTTCCGGTTGCATTGAGGGGGCTTCTACCGAAAAACGTTCGATTAGCCATTGTGAAGCTATGTGCATTCCGCAATGCAATCTCTCAGAAGGTAATCGATCCAGAAATCATACAAAGGTTAGAGAATGATTTGGTGCAATGTCTTGTCAGTTTCGAGTTAGTGTTCCCACCATCCTTCTTCAATATCATGACGCATGTCCTAGTTCACCTAGTCAAAGAGATTGCCATTCTGGGTCCTGTATTTCTACACAATATGTTCCCCTTTGAGAGGTTCATGGGAGTCTTAAAGAAATATGTTCATAACCGTGCTAGGCCAGAAGGAAGCATCTCCAAGGGCCATGAAAATGAGGAGGTCATTGAGTTTTGTGTTGACTTTATTCCTGACCTTAAGCCGGTTGGTGTTCCTGAATTGCGACATGAGGGCAGACTGGGTGGAAAAGGCACGCTAGGACCGAAAGCAATAATATGTATGGATGGGCATTCTTGGGCGCAAGCACACTACACAGTTCTACAAAATTCCTCCTTGGTGTCTCCGTATATCGAGGGACACAAGAATATTCTACGCTCCAAACACCCGAAGCAGTCTGACGACTGGATTACACGTGAACAAACGGGGACTTTCGCCGGTTGGTTGCAGACACGTCTCATGCATGACAACACTGTTGAAGATGAGTTGTATTTGCTGTCCCAGTTACCATATTCGAATATATTGACTTTCAAAGGGTACGAGATAAATGGGAATACATTTTACACGATCGCCCAAGATAAAAAGAGCACCAACCAAAACAGTGGTGTCCGCTTTGATGCAGTAAACACCAATAGGCCAAAGGACACATATTATGGTTACATAGAGGAGATATGGGAACTTGACTATGGACGTGGTTTGAAGGTCCCTTTGTTTCGGTGCAAATGGGTCAATCTGACAGGAGCCGGGGAAAAGGAAGACCCGCAGTACGGAATGACAACAGTGTATCTTAACAATCTTGCGTACGTAGACTAACCATTCGTCCTAGCCAATGATGTGGCGCAGGTTTTCTATGTGAAGGACATGTCTACCAAACCGAGAAAAAGAAAAGATAAGGAAGCGAATACATCATACGATGAGCCAAAGCGCCAGATTGTTCTTTTAGGGAAAAGAAACATCGTGGGAGTGGACGACAAGACAGACATGCCAGAAGATTATGAAAACTTTCATGAAATTGCTCCATTCACAGTGAATATTGACCCGAGCATCTAGTTAAATGATGAAAATTGTCCATGGTTACGGCGCAAAGGGACACACGCGAAGAAAAAAATTTATACCCAAAGATCCCACTTTAGGATGTGACCGGCTTCACTATCATCACTTTCTTCTCTATTGAGTTTCCGGACTTATATATCTGGAAAGTGCCACTTCGGACAAACCGGAGGGAATCTTTATAATAGTTAGGGTACTTATGTGTTATGGCATTTCTGACTTCATTTGCTACTTTTCATGCATTTACTGATTTTTTTTTAGCTAAACAACCCTGAAATTAAAAAGCACAACAAATGAACTCTGAAAAGGTTGAAAGTTGGCATGGTATCATTATTTCACCCACATAACATGTGCTAAAAAGTTGAGAGGGTTAATGCACTTCGTGCACAAATTGGACGATCTCTTTCGAAGTATCAGGGTTTCGGACGAAAACTCATCTGTTACAAAGGCATTTCATTTTTTTAAACTTATTTCAACTCCAGACTTTTTGTGCGTTCAGTATGCACCATTCAAAGTCATGTCATCAATTTTCAACCCTTTCTGACTTCATTTCCTATTTTTCATGCATTTACTGACTTTTTTGAGCTAAACGACCCTGAAATTGAAAAGCACTACAAATGAACTCTGAAAAGGTTGAAAGTTGGCATGGTATCATCATTTCACCCACATAGTATGTGCTAAAAAGTTGAGAGGGTTACGGCAAAACTGGATGCACTTCGTGTACAAAATGGACAATCTCTTTCGATGTATCAGGGTTTCAGACGAAAACTCATGTGTTACAAAGACATTTCATTTTTTTAAACTTATTTCAACTCCAGACTTTTTGTGCATTCAGTATGCACTATTCAAAGCCACATCATCAATTTTCTACCCTTTGTGACTTCATTTGCTATTTTTCATGCATCTACTGACTTTTTTGAGCTAAACGACCCTGAAATTGAAAAGCACTACAAATGAACTATGAAAAGGTTGAAAGTTAGCATGGTATCACCATTTCACCCACATAGCATGTGCTAAAAGTTGAGAGGGTTACGGCAAAAACTGGATGCACTTCATGTACAAAATGGACAATCTCTTTCGAAGTATCAGGGTTTCAGAAGAAAACTCATCTGTTACAAAGGCATTTCATTTTTTAGAACTTATTTCAACTCCAGACTTTTTGTGCGTTCAGTATGCATCATACAAAGCCATGTCATCAATTTTCAACCCTTTCTGACTTTATTTTCTATTTTTCATGCATTTACTGATTTTTTTGAGCTAAACGACCCTGAAATTCAAAAGCACTACAAATGAACTCTGAAAAGGTTGAAAGTTGGCATGGTACCATCATTTCACCCACATAGCATGTGCTAAAAAGTTGAGAGGGTTACGGCAAAAATTGGATGCACTTCGTGTACAAAATGGACAATCTCTTTCGAAGTATCAGGGTTCCGGACGAAAACTCATCTGTTACAAAGGCATTTCATTTTTTTAAATAACCTAAGAATTACAAAATTGAATATAATGATAAAACACACTAATACTAAATAGCAGGAAAAAGAATCACTTAAAAATCTATTTTTAAAGTCAAGTTATTCACAAACTAGTGATTCACATAAATATCAAATAATTCAAATTTGAAAACTACTGGCACTAATAGAAAAATCATAATTTTTGTGACCTAAAACAAAAATATTCACTCAGAAACTCTAAATAAAGCAAAAAACAACTCAGAAACAAAAGAAAATAAATAAAGCAGGAAACAAAAAAACTGGAAAATAAATAAATTAAAAAAAGCCCGCCTACTGGGCTGCCACGGCCTGCATACGACTAGAAACCCAACTACTAGTTGGGCCAGGATGCAGGCCCGCACGGCCGAGTATGGCCCACATGGCAGGACAGATCGGTAGGCCCAGTGCGGGCGCCCTTCGCTGGGCGAGGTGGGACTAAACATCCACCACACTGCGTCGTGCCAGGAACAGGCCTTTAGTCCCGGTTGGTGGCTCCAACCGTGACTAAAGGCCTTAGTCACGGTTGGAGCCACCAACCGGGACTAAAGGCCTGGGCTTCCCGCCGCTTGGCCTGGTGAAAATTCACCTTTAGTCCCGGTTGGTGGCTCCAACCGCGACTAAAGACCCTTTAGTCGCGGTTGGAGCCACCAACCGGGACTAAAGATATTTCTTATAAGCGGGGACTTGCAAATTTTCAGAACTCATCTCGTTTCCATCGTCTTCGCTCTCCTGACGCCACCACACAGCTCGACACCGCCGAACCAGGACGCCGCCAGGCTGCCGCGCACCGCCGTCTCGCCTCTCTCCCGACGCCGGAGCTAGTCGCCTTCCCCGACGCCGGCGCCTCCTCCCCGATCCCCGACGCCGAACGCACCCTCCTCCCCGAGCCCCGATGCCGCCCGCGGCGTCCTCCCCGAGCTCCTCGCCGCGCCGCCTGCCCCGACGCCGTCGTCGCCCCCGACGCGCCGCCCACGCCGCCCGCGCCCGCCGGCCTCGACCTCGCCCGCCGCCCGCTGTGAGCTCGCGCCCCCCGCCTCCGCGGCGATTTTTTTTCACTAGTTTTTTATACAATGTATATATGCATGAATGTTTTAGATGTTCTATTTGGATGTTTTAGTTTTTTTCACTAGTTTTTTATACAATGTATGTATTTATATATATATGTATTGTAGAGATGAATGGTGGAATTTACAATGTATGCATGAATGTTTTTTTATACAATATATGTATTTTAGTTTTTTTTTACTAGTTTTTTTTCACTAGTTTTTTATATTTCTAGAAAAAAGTTGCATAGGAAAAAGTTGCATAGAAAAAAGTTGACCATGTATTAATAATATTTTAATGTTAATATATGTCTTAATGTTGTATTTGCAAAAGTTTGTCATGTATTTGCTAAATCAAGTGAAAAAGAATTACAAAAATCACAATCAAGCATTTAAAAAGTGTTAAATTTGCATAGGATTTGTTCTCGACGTGTACGATGCCCGGCCCGCATCCTCGTCGTCGACTCGTTCGCGACGACATCCTGCTTCAGAGGCGCAATGTCCGGGACTGGGCTCCGCCGGGCTGGCACTGGGAGGTGCTACCTTCCGGGGCGTGCAGCTTGGTGTGGAACCAGGCTCCCATCGTCGATCCGGAGCTTCTTTGGTGACGTTCGCATGGGCCACTTTCGGTGTTGTGACGCCCCCGGCCTAATCGTGCACTAATCATACACGCAAATGCACACGATCAAGCCTAAGGACTCACGGAAAGATATCACAACACAACTCTAAAACATAAATAAAGTCATACAAGCTTTATATTACAAGCCAGGGGCCTCGAGGGCTCGAATACATAAGCTTGCGTACAAGCGTCAGCGGAAGCATCAGATATTTGAGTACAGATATGAAATAGAAACAGGAAGGCCTTTAGAAAGGCGGGGCAAAATAAAACACTACGATCGAAAGGCGTAGGCCTCCTGTCTGGGACCCTCCGATCCTACTCCTGGTCGTCAGTCAACTCGTAGTAGTATCCATCCTCTGGGTAGTAGTAGTAGTCGGTCGACGGGGCATCTGTCTCAGGGGCTCCGTCATCTTGATCACGTCAAACTGATATGGGGAGAAAAGGAAAACAAAGCAACCGTGAGTACTCAGAAGTACTCAGCAAGCAAGGATCTACACTACATATGCAACATTTTCAAAAAGAGGCTGTATATGTGGACTGGGCTGCAGAAATGCCAGAATAGAGAGGAAAGCCTAGTCCTATCGAAGACTAGCATCTTCAGCGGTCTTGCAGCAATAGAAGAGAGTAGAACAGTACAATATAATGTAGCAGTATCATTAAGTCTCAACCTCACCTAGAGATCCTTTCTTGACTCCCTGCGAGAAAGCAATCCCAGAGCCATACAGTCATCAGCCTCGTCCGGAGATCCCTTCTCGACTCCCTGCGAGAAGCAATCCCAGAGCCATATATCCAGATATCCAGTTCTAAAATTGTATCAATTAGGATACAACTCCGAGTGTCCTTTACCGTAGGACCGGCTATCGATAGAAGTATTCTTCCCTGCAGGGGTGCACCAACTTACCCAACACGCTCGATTAACTCCGGCCGGACACACTTTCCTGGGTCATGCCCGGCCTCGGTCAAACGACACACCGCAACCCTACCTACAGCTCAGCAGAGAGGTCCCCGCCGGTCTACATCCTAAGCGCAAGGGGGTCTTGGCCATCGCCCCTCGCCCTCCGGGTCGTTGAGCACACGGTGAAGCCAGGCACCAACACTACAGGAAGGCGCCGGTCCGTCCGTGCCGCCATGCTGAACTAGACGTCTGACAGAGCTTTCGGCTGATGCATACGATGCAGAACGCCCATACTATGCCCACGTGATGGTTAGTGCTATCAGACCAGAGGCCTTCTCGGATCAAATATCCAAATCGTTAGGACTAGGGGCTTGCGGTAACGAGCAGAGACTCACGAAAGATGTGACCCCGTCGCCCCGTCTTGAGGACTTGCTGCAGGGGTTAAGAATGCCCGGCCGCGCCTCGTATTCATCACTCGGGCACCATACAGGCACCCGTCTTCACAACACTCGCCTCTCAGACGCACACGAGTACCCCTCAGGGTCGACCCGCCTATCCAAGTATCAGTGTAAAGTCCAAGTATCCGTGTGTCTATAACATCAGGGGAATCCGAGGTATCACCCTCGTTGGATTCCTACTCGATGTGTCTGCCAAGGTGAACTCGGAGGTTTCACGGGTTCACACTTGATGTGTTGCACGACAGCGTCGTTACCGGAAGTGGTGAAGGAGGAATCACCCTCGATGACCACGACCGAATAGCTACTCTACAGAGTTAACATCAGAAGTGCTACAAGAGGTTTCACCCTCGGCACTCGATAGTAACGCTGCAGTGTCGTTACAACTAAGGGGGGTGATGTGCGGTGTCGGGGCCTGGTCTTCAATCCCGTTGATCGGGTCTTCTGACGATCCAGCGCGGCAGTCGGGATAAGTGGGGTCACTGATAGGTCTCTACCCAGCCTATACTAAACAGTTTAGGGTATGCAGGTAATTATCAACAGCAGGTTACAATAAACAGGCTATGCATCAGAATAGGTAAAGCAGCAGCAGCAGCAATTCTAATGCAAGCATGAGAAATAGAATGGGCGATATCGGGATGATCAAAAGGGGGGGGCTTGCCTGGTTGCTCGGCGGCAAGGGCAAGGTTGTCAATGGTGTCTTCGGGCTCCGGAGCTGCGCCGGTCTCGGGCACGACGTCGGGGTCGGGGGCTATCGAGAGAGAAGAGGGGGAGGAAACAGTATAAATATAGAGCAAACATGAGCATGACAAATACGATACACGGTGCTAGGGGTAGTCTAACGCAGTACTACAAGTATCAGACGGAGCGGAAGAATATCTGACGATATTTCCCGGGTCTTTGGAATTATCGGACAGACGATCCGGAGGGGGGCGGTTCCATCTTCGGATAGTTAGGGACACGTCACGGGCGAACGGACCGCGTACCCGAATTCGTCTCGTCATTCTGAGCAACTTTCATGTACAAAGTTTTTCGATTGGAGTTACGGATTAAAAGATATGATTTTCTAAAGTTTAAATCAATTTTATGGAATTAATTATTTACTTAAATTCGAATTATCCAAAACAGTGCAGAGTGACATCATCGTGACGTGTTGCTGACGTCAGCAGTCAACAGTGGATTTGACTGGGTCAAACTGACACGGGGGACCCACATGTCATTGACTCAGAGTTAATCCAGAGTTAGTTTTGAACCTAAACTAATCTAATCGGGGGGGCCCACATGTCATTGAGACATCTAACTAAAACTAATTAAATTAAACATTTTAATTAGCAGTTAATTAACAGGGCCGTGGGGCCCGCGTGTCAGCGACACGGGCTGCCCAGTCAGCACCGCTGACTGGTCAAAGGGGAGCCCCGGGCCCACCAGTCAGTGACCCTGGCGGTGGGCCAGACGGGCCACGTCGGTGCCGGCCGCCGGAGACGCGCCGGCGAGCTCGAACGCGGCGCCGAGCTCTGGCGAGCTCGGGTTTCGCCCACAGGGCATCTCCGAGGGCATGCTTGGGCTCTAACGAACAGGCACAGCGAGCCGCATCGCGTGGTGGTGGTGGTTGGCCCTGGGGGTGGTCGGAACGACGCCGGCGACGACGGTTGGCGGCAGGGCTCTCGAGTGGTGCTCGGGCGCGTGGCTGCAGTACGCGCGTGAGCCAACTGACTACGCCACGAGGCCCTACGCGATGCGGGGAAGCGAGCGAGCATGGCCACAGGACCAATTGGCCACCGATGACACGTCGGCGACGAGCTCCGCGGAGTCCAGCATGGCCATGGGTGGAGCGGCAGCTACGGAGAGGGGAAGAGCGCAGGGGGAGAGGGAGGAGGACGGGGTGCTCACGGTGGTCCTGTAGACGTGCAAGGGTGGGCTCGGGGTAGCGCAACGACGGCGATCACCGGCGCCCGAAGCTTGAAGACGAGCTCGTGCGCGACGAGGCAGGTGATTTCCGCTCCGGCTCGATGCAGCAGGCGAAGCAGCAGGGGACGGCGGGGCGATCTGGCACTGCCGCGAGGTGTAGGGGCGACGGTGGCCGCGCGTATCAGACGGCTGAGGCCATTGCGGCGCTCGGAGGGAGGAGGCAGGGAGGAAGGAGAGAGGGAAAGTGAGCGAGGGAGGGCTCGGAGGTGTCCGCGGGGTGCTCTCTATCCACGGCGAGCGCGCGACGCGCTGTCGAGTGCCGAGGGAGGGGGGCCGGGCTCGGGGGCGCACGCGCATGCAGGGTGCTCGACAGCGCGCCCGCGGCGTCAGGGGGTAGGGGGAGGGGGCTAGTTGGGCTGGACCAGCTCCTGTGCGGCTGTGGGCTTAAGTGCACAGGGGCATTTTTCCATTTCTTCTTTTCTTTTCAATTCTGTTAATTGTTTAGGCCCCAAATGGTTTTTGTAAAAAGGGAGACCTAGTCCATAAATACCAGTGCTTTATACCCTAACACCAAAAACTAGTTTGGGCAAAACATCATTTCATATTTGTTTTAAATAAATTAAAAGGTTACTAAATGTTATTTTCAGCCACTGTTTTAAGTTGTTTGAGTCACTTATCCAATTTTAATAATGTTGTTTACAATTTTAGCATAGCCTCTGATTTATCTACTATTTAATGAACAATTTAGTTTCTATGTTGGACAACTTTTATTTTTCACTTTCATTTAAATTTGAATTTGAGTTAGGAATTGAAATGCAATATAATGCTAATGATGATCATGCACTATTAAACATGATGACATGGCATTATCAAAATGGAATTACTGTGGCTAACCACTGGGGGTGTTACAGGTGCGGAGGCAGCCGGCCCCGCCGGAGGTGGTACGTCGCCGTGTCAAGGAGGACGAGCACGGCCGTCGCTATATGGCTGCGTTGGACGTCAGGTTCTTCAACACCTGGCAGGTTCTTCAGGATCTCACCCGAGCTATGATCCTGTGATGGTTCCTTCTCTTTGGGTGTCCATCGCCCGCGCCTCAGGAATCGCGAGTGAACTAGATTATTCGATAATATTTGATCTGTATTAGCTAGTGATGTATTCGAGATAATATTCGAGACGATGTATTCGAAATTATATTATTCGATAATATTCGAGACAATGTATTCGAGATTATATTCGCTGATACATATTAATTATCTGGATTATTCGAGATGTATATATTAGTGATATTATTCGAGATGCATATTATCTACTATGATTCAGTTTTTCCTTATTGATTGCATGCATTCTAATTTGAATACTAAATTGTTTTATCTTTCTTCTGGTTTAGTTAAATAAAAGCTATGGACAATACCGGCAGAGAAGGAGAAGAGACTCTGTTCGACATGATACGCTCCCCGAGCCCAGATGATGACGGCTCGCAATATCTGAACAATTCCGGTGAGGGTATGATGTTTGATGAAGACGAACGAATAGATGAAGGCAACAACAATGATGACTAAAGAAATGTTCTTCAAATAACAAAGACCGGCGAGGTATATTTATTATATAAGCCAAAGACAGGGCTGGTTTTGGAGCGAGCAAGTCTTAAAGAAGCCTCCGACGATTTACTTCTTGCAATAGAAGAGGCTCGAACAGGGGTGTTCACGCCCAACAGAGAGAAAGACGAGCTTACGCGCGCCCTGAAGAATCCTGAACACCCGGGAAGAACACGAGGTAAAGGCGTTGTTCCGTGGTTTGAGGGGTTTGCGGGTTGGAACGCCGATTACAGAAGCCGTGCGAGAAAGAGGCAGCAGGAGGAGGAGAAGAGGAAGTTGGAGGAGGAGAAGAGGAAGGAGGAAGCAGATCACCTTCAACTGGTAGAATCAAAGCACGCGGAGTTGGAACGCGCTTTCAGGCGGCAGCAGGAGCAGATCGACTCACTTAGCCAGGAAAGGGCGTCTCAGCTGCAGCAGCAAGCAGATCCAGCATTGGATAGCACCGTCCCATCTATGCCGAGAAGCAGCGTGGGTTCCACCCAGGCCGATGATGCACTGCTGGCTAGATACCCTGTGGATGATATCAAAGATAGGACTACTTGTGAGCTACACATGAAAGTGAAGAACATATCCATGAAGGTGGCGGATGGCTATGCTTTAACAAATCCCCCTGAAGCAACCTTCCATTGCAATCCGATTCCAGCTGGCTATGCTCCTATCGGGGTTGATGAAGTGATGTCAGGATATTACGAGCTAGGGCTTGACATTCCTGGAGGTGACGAGGAGTGCACACTAGGAGAGGCCATACATCGTATCATTCTATGGAAAAAGGATTACATCGTCTTTCCAAGGCCACCGACTCCTGCTGCAACAAGTCCGCCACCGCGTCAGCCGACTCCTCCTCCACCAAGTCCGGCACCACGTCAGTCGACTCCTGCTCCTCCAAGTCCGGCGCCGCGTCAGTCGACTCCTCCTCCTCCAAGTCCGGCACCGCGTCAGGCTCCTCCTCCTCCTCCAAGTCCGGCACTGTGTCAGCCGACTCCTCCTCCTCCAAGTCCGGCACCGCGTTAGCCGTCTCCGCCGCCTCAGCAACATCAGAAGAGGGGCGCCGCAACTACGGCGGCTAGCGGTACACCAGGCAAGAAATACAAATATGGTCCAAGCCTCAAGCCTCTTCCGTAGTTGCCTTACGACTATACTGAGAAGGAAAACGCGGCCATAGTGGATGCCCAAGTGAGGGCCCATTTTGCACCGACCCCCCTCCCCCCCCCCCCCCCCCCCCCCCCCCGCGCCGCCGCCAAAGGAGAAAGTACCTGAGAAAGTCATACAACACTTTATTGATAATGCTCAACCGGCTGTGAAGCATAGGGAATCAGACTATGTGCGCTCTATCAAGAAGTTATATTGTGCACAAAAAGAGAAGGAGTCGAGCTCGAGCTCGAGCCAAGCAGTTGGCAAAAAAAGCGGGAAAATTGTTCCCCAGCTGGGAGAACAGGCAGTGCAATCAATCCCCCTGCTCATTGTACAACCACATGGGAGTACCACCGATCAGCTGGTAATAACCGACGATCATAGAAGGCATGCTAAAGAGGCCGGTGTCACTGTTCAACAACTCCTAGGCATCGAGGAATTCCAAACGTTTATAGAGGAGGAATTAAAATGGAAATTTGTTCGCGGGCAACCACTAGTCAAGCCTGAGGAGATCTCGCTTCTATCAACGAGAATGTATCAATTGCATGAGTGGTACCTGAGAGAAGTAAAGAACGGGCGAGAGTCCCTCATGGTGAAAGTCAAGGAAGAGCATTAATTCCATGCAAAAGATTTGTGGGTTGAGTTTGAAGAAATGCTTCAGTTATTGAATCAAGAAGCACTCGACAAATCTATCGTCAATTGCTATTGTCTGTAAGTGATTTCTTTCTGTAATTTATGTCTCTAGCTAGTTGTGCTCGTTCATTACCTGTAATTATCCTCACTATATTCTTTTCTATGGTATTATGCAGAATCAAGATGTATGAAATGAAAAGAGGTGGACGCTATGGCATTGGGTTCATTGACCCAAATACCATTAATCAAGAGACATGGTCACAAGAATGGTCGAGAAAAGACATGATGACCCACAAGTATAGGGGATCAATCATAGTCCTTTTGATAAGTAAGAGTGTCGAACCCAACGAGGAGCAAAAGGAAATGACAAGCGGTTTTCAACAAGGTAATGTCTGCAAGCACTGAAATTATAAGTAACGAGTAGTTTGGTAGCAAGATAATTTGTAACGAACAAGTAACGGTAATGGTAACAAAAGTGCAGCAAGGTAGCCCAATCCTTTTGAGGCAAAGGACATGCCAAAACAGTCTCTTATGATAAGCAAAGCGTTCATGAGGGTACACAGGAATTTCATCTAGTCAATTTCATCATGTTGGTTTGATTTGTGTTCGCTACTTTGATAATTTGATATGTGGGTGGACCGGTGCTTAGGTGCTGTTCTTACTTGAACAAACCTCCTACTTATGATTAACCCCCTCGCAAGCATCCTCAACTACGAGAAAAGTATTAAGAATAAATCTAACCATAGCATTAAACTTTTGGATCCAAATCAGTCCCTTACGGAATAGCGCATAAACTAGGGTTTAAGCTTCTGTCACTCTCGCAACCCATCATCTAATAACTACTCCACAATGCATTCGCTTAGGCCCAAATATGGTGAAGTATCATGTAGTCGACGTTCACATGACACCACTAAGGGAATCACAACATACATATCATCAAAATATCGAACACATATTAAGTTCACATGATTACTTGCAACAAGATTTCTCCCGTGACCTCAAGAACAAAAGTAACTACTCACTAATGATAATCATGCTCAAGATCAGAGGGGTATTAAATAGCATAATGGATCTGAAAATATAATATTCCACCAAATAAACCATATAGTAATCAACTACAAGATGTAATCAACACTACTAGTCACCCACAAGTACCAATCTATAGTTCCGGTACAAAGATTGAACACAAGAGATGAACTAGGGTTTGAGAGGAGATGGTGCTGTTGATGATGTTGATGGAGATTGCCCTCCCCAAGATGGGAGAGTTGTTGGTGATGATGATGACGATGATTTCCCCCTCCGGGAGGGAAGTTCCCCCGGCGGAATCGCTCCGCCGGAGGGCAAAAGTGCTCCTGCCCAAGTTCCGCCTCGAGACGGCGGCGCTTCGTCCCGAAAGTCCTCCCCTTATTTTTTCTATGTCAAAATGACTTATATACCAGAAGAGGGGCACAGGAGGTGGGCCGAGGAGGGCACAACCCACCAGGGCGCGCCTGGGCTCCCTGGCTCGCCCAGGTGGGTTGTGCCCAACTGGTGGGCCCCCTCTTGTAGTTATTTGCTCCAATAATTCTTATTTATTCCATAAAAATTCCTCCTTAAGATTCAGATCATTTGGAGTTGTGCAGAATAGGTAGCCTGACGGAGCCTTTTAAAGTCCAGATTTCCAGCTGCCGGAAATCTCCCTCTTTGTGTGAACCTTACATATTATGAGAGAAAAGGCATTAGAATGACTCCAAAAAGCATTATTATGCATAAAAACATCATAAATTATAGTAGTAAAACATGATGAAAAATGGACGTATCAACTCCCCCAAGCTTAGACCTCGCTTGTCCTCAAGCAAAAACCAAAATTGAAAAACATGTCCACATGCTTAGAGAGAGAGGTGTCGATAAAAACAAAATACGGACATAGAAGCATCATGTATATTATTATAACAACAACAAACTTTAATATAAAACTTTATCATAGAACTTTTATCATATAACTTCTCATGAACAAGTAACAATTCATCACAACATCGAAGTATAAAGCATAAACTCTATTGAAAACCAACAAACTCTGTTCTCAGTCAACTTTGCAACTACAATTCATCATCTTTTCAGGAAGGGTCACGTATCGGAGCCTTTTTTAGGAAGTCCACATACTCAACCATCATATAGTATTCTATGATTGCTAACACTCACCGCATACACATGAGCAAAACATTTCAACCGGACACATAGGAAGATAGGGGCTTATAGATTCGCCTCCCAACATACTCACCTCGAGGGTGATGTCAACAATAATAACTCATGCTACTCATATCCAACTGGATATATGTGCCTAGATCTTTCCTCACCACATGATGCTTGCCAAAAGAGAAAATAAAAAGGAATAGAGAGAAGAACTTTGACTCTTGCATAAAAGTAAAAGATAGGCCCTTCGCAGAGGGAAGCAGAGGTTGCCATGCGCTTATTTGTTTGTATGCTCAATCTCTTAGTGCAAAAGAACGTCACGTTATATTGCCCCTTGTGATAGCAACCTTTATTATGCAGTCTGTCACTTTTATTCTTTGCCATCACAAGTTCGTACAACGCTCAATTTTCTCTTACACTAAATGATCCAACACTTTTAGAAGCAATTTTTATTGCCCTTTTTGCACCGATGACAACTTACTTGAAGGATCTTACTCAATCCATAGGTAGGTATGGTGGACTCTCAAAATAAGATGTGGGTTTAAAGGTTTTTGGATGCACAAGTAGTATCTCTACTTAGTGCGGAATTTTTGGCTAGCAAAGATGGGGGGCAAGCACCACATGTTAAAGGATCTATGACAATATAACTTCTATGTGAATATGAACAAACATAAATCATTACGTTGTCTTCCTTGTCCAACGTCAACAATTTTGGCATATAATATTTTGATGGGGGCCCACAATCACAAAAGATGTCCAAGATAGTGTATTTGCATGTGAATCTTCTCTTCCCTTATTAATTCCTTTATGAATTGCATCATTGACCAATGCTATGTTTGTCAATCTCCAATAAAATTTTCTGCTTATACTCTTCCTTATGTGATGTCATTACTTACCATAAAATTAGTATATGATCTTTTTCATTTATTTCCTTTCTTTTTATTGAACATGAAAGTAAAGGAAACAAAACCCAAACTAAACTTTATTATATATATCTTGCACACGATTACAAAGATAGATTACTAAGCAAACACTCAAAAAGAAAGGATCAAACTAAACTTTTATTCATCTAAAGCAAAAGATAACTATGGATCGAACTAAGATAAGTAAAGGCAAAAGATAGTGGAGATGATACGATACCGAGGCTCCTCCCCCAAGCTTGGCACAATCCAAGGGGAGTGCCCATACCCGATTACTCAATTTTCCTTTGGTGATGAAGAAGGAGGTGGTGGTGATGAAGTAGTGGCCCTCTCCAACAGCTTCTCCAATCTACGGATGATGCTCCGGAGGGCAATGATGTTCTCTTGCAATAGAATATTTTCACAGGTGAGATATTTATTTTGCACACGAACCATTTCGATGATCCGAAAGGCTTCAACCTCGGTGGGGGTAAGATGATCATAGTAAGGTTTAAGGATATCTTCTTCTTCCTCCTCGGCAGGCAAAGCTTGCTTGACCACCGGCGCTTGATCTCCGGTGGCCTCCTTGCTCTTGTCCCCTTTGATGACTTCTTCAGGCTCTTCTCTCTTCAACTCGATCTTCATCAACCAAGCCTCCTCTTCTACGTTGTTGGAGGAGGGAGAAAACATGATGCCTGGCTTAACAGATCTGACCGAAAACAACAAGAAAAGAAAACATAAGATTTCTCCGCGATACGGTGGTCAATAGGTTCGGGGGGTATATAAAGATTTTTTATCTTGGGAAACAAGCAAACGGAAGAAAAACGGAGTCCGGAAGGTACTCGAGGTGGCAAGCCAGGCGCGCCCTGGTGTCTTGCGCCCACCAGGGGTGCCTTCCTGGTTGTTTCTTATTTTTCTAATTTTTGTTATATTCCAAAACGGACAGAAAATATTTTTGGGGATTTTTCGGAGTCCGTTTACTTACTGTATCACACACCTCCTTTTTTCATGATTCTGGAGTGTTCCGGAAGGTTTCCTTTATGTGTTCTTCCACTGTCATGGTTTGGATAATATTGCTTTCATCATTAATGGGCGTACCTGAGATATAATGTTTTATTCTTTGCCCATTAACAACCTTCGGATTAGTACCTTCGACATTATTTATCTCGATGGCTTCGGATCGATAAACCTCCTCGATAACTAAGGTCCTTCCCATTTGGAGAGGAGTTTTCCTGCAAAGAATCTGAAACGAGAGTTGTACAAAAGAACATATTCTCCAACTTTGAACTCACGCTTTTGGATTCTTTTGTCATGCCATCTTTTAACTTTTTCTTTAAATAACTTGGCATTTTCATATGCTTGGGTTCTCCATTCATCTAGTGAGCTAATATCAAATAACCTCTTTTCACCGGCAAGTTTGAAATCATAGTTGAGTTCTTTAATTGCCCAATATGCTTTATGTTCTAACTCAAGAGGCAAATGACAAGCTTTTCCATAAACCATTTTATACGGAGACATACCCATAGGATTTTTATATGCTGTTCTATAAGCCCAAAGTGCATCATCTAACTTCTTAGACCAATTCTTTCGGGACCTATTGACAGTTTTTTGTAATATTAATTTTATTTCTCTATTGCTAAGTTCAACTTGACCACTAGACTGAGGATGATAATGTGATGCAATTCTATGGTTAACATCATATTTCGGGTTATCTTCGTTTTCCTTTGTTTTTTGTTTGGTTTTCTTTTTTCTTCTCCATTTTTTGTTTGGTTTTCTTTTTTCTTCTCCATTTTTGTTTGGTTTTCTTTTTTATTCTCCATTTTTTGTTTTTGTTTTCACTTTACTTTTTCGCATATGTGAAAAACATTTTTTTAATAAGTGATAAACATTTTTTGTATACACGTTCAACATTGTCTAAACGCTTGTTCAACATTTTTCAAATACTTGTTCAATATTTTTCAAATACTTATTCAACATTTTCTAATACTTATTCAACATTATTCAAATACTTGTTTAATATTTTTAATAGTTACTGAACATTTGAAAATACTTGTTCAACATTTTTCATATACTCGTTCAACATTGTTTAATAACTATTCATAATTTTTCAAATACTTGTTCAGCATTTTTAATACTTGTTCAGCATTTTGTTGTAATTATTCAACATTTTTAAAATATTTTTTTAACATTTCTAATACTTGTTCAACATTTTACAAATTCTTGCTCAACATTTTTCAAATTCTTGTTCAACAATTTTTCATACTTATTCAACATTTTTTAAATACTTGCTCAACATTTTCCAAATGTGTTTTTGAAGATTTTTTAATATATATATATATATATATATGTATAATATTTTAAAGTATATAAAAAAGTACAAACATAAAGCAAAACACGAGAATAGAAAACAAAAAAAAACAAGCCATGGCCTGCCGCGCGGCTGGGCTGGCCCATCTGGGGCTCTCCCCGACGCGAGAGCTTCCCCTGTCTCACTTAAAGCGAGACATAGGGGCGCCCACAAATGTGTGCCCGTTCACTAGAAAAAACCGGTTTGAAAACCTTTTTTCGGGGGAACCTATTTGAAAACATGCGACCCGGTTTTTCTGACAGTTTTTAAAATATATTTTTGAATGAAAGAAATCAGTTTGTCATTTAGAAAATGAAAATTAAAAATATGTTTGTGCATTTAAACGATGTTAACAAAATATAAAAATCATGTCCTGGTATTATCCATGTCCCCATGATGAACAACCATGAGTTTGAACTCAAGATTTTTGTCAATTGAGCATGAGCTGGATCAACATGAGAGGTGCCTCCGAGAGTGGCTTCAATCTGATTTATCCTAACAAAGATCATCGGTAAAGAAAAAGTAAAAATATGGGAAAAGAAAGCAGAAAGAACCAGCAAAGAAAAAACAAAAGCAATGAATCCAGGGAAAAACAACAGAGCCATGCCCTAGATTGTCCTATTTAGACCAGTCTACAAACATTGCCCAAGTGTGATTGATAAGAATGCGCTCTATCCTTCGGTATGAATGTAGAATAGAATATTCCGCTCAGGGCCTTCGAGTTGTCCGCCTGCTTAGGAGGGCTTCGGAGGGATCTTCATCACCGGGCACCACTATGTCTCTCGCATAATGAGCCATAGTGAAGCCTAGCGTCAAGGGGATCGCGAGATGGGCCGGCCCAGGCGTGTGGGAAACCACAACATTTTTTTAACGTTTTTTGCTTTCTTATTTTTGCTTTTGTTTATACTTCCAAATATTCTAAATAAATATATTATAAAAACACTTTACATAAAACATTTGAAAAAAAAGTTAACCAAGCATTTGAAAATTGTTAAATGTGTATAGAGTAAATGTTTCTCATGTATATGAAAAAAGTATGGAAAAATATACAACGTGTGTGTGAAAAAAGTTGACCATGTATTTAAAAAATGTTAATCAAGTATTTGAAAAAATGTTATAATTATTTGACAAGTGTTAATCAAGCATTTTAAAAATGTTAAATGTGTATAGAAAAAATGTTAATCTTGTATTTGAAAAATGTTAATCAAGCATTTGAAAAATGTTAAATGTGTATAGAAAAATGTTGACCATGTATTAAAAAAATATCAATCTTGTATCTAAAATATGTTAATCAAGCATTTGATAAAAATGTTAAATGTGTATAGTAAAACGTTGACCATGTATTAAAAAAGTTAATATTGTATTTGAAAAAATGCATTAGACATATACCTAAAATATACCATATGTATGGAAAAAAGTGGACATAAAAGATATAGGTTTTCAAAAAATGTTTCTAATGTAAACGAAAAATGTTGAATGTATACTGAAAACACAGTTAAGGTGTGTTCAACAAAAAAGAAACCAATAAAAATCAACAAAAAAACAAAGAAAAACGAAGAAACCCAACAAACAGTGATAACCACCCTGAAATGATGGCAAGTGGTTTTTCCCCTGCTCTAACCTTCCTTCGTTTGGGGATTGCCAAAATAACAGTGAGGCCGAGTGGGGCTACGCCTGCCTTGTTTGATTGTAGATTTTGCATACCACGAGCCCTCCTTCCTTCACACTATGGTCGTCGTCAACATGATACCGGTGCATAACCCACTTGGTATCCATCCTCTCGTCACCATACTCAATGCACAACACGAACGTCTTCTCCCAATCTATATGTCAGCTTTCTACCTTACATGGTAGTGTATTAGCAGTTTTGTGCCATGCCACGCTCACCCCGAGCTCCGTGTCAATCCTGCGATGCTTCCTTGGTCCAGCGTTGCACGGCTTGGAAGGAAGGAATAAGAAATATTTGGTCATGTCATCCACTTTTACACCTGCACAAAGACACAATCACATGCAGCAATGAAGAATCACAGCGATCACGCCGATGAAAAGCAGACAATTTTATATGTGCCTAACCTAGAAGAATCCAAGGATCGGTGTACCATACACCTTCTCTAATTTCCATGTTGGGTATAAAATGATCAATCAGAGGGTGAGATCTGGCCCTGTTATCCCTAGCTTTCGCCTCCAGGTGCTCCATTAGCTCCTTATCGGTGGGATCAAACCTCGAGCTAGTCGGTAGTAGTGACGAACATCTCTTGCACTACACATAGGTTAATTACAAGTCTGGTTCTGTATTAAATTTGTGCTTGTAGCTAAGATAACACACATTGCAGCGGGACCGAAAAAAGCTAACACTGGAAACCCCAATAACAATCAAATAACTATTGTGATCATAAGACACCCATTGATACGTACAACTGTTGCAAGAAAACTTACCCATCATGGACACGGAGAGCCCTTGAGAGGCCCTCGTGACAAATTGTTTAAATTAAAAGTAACTTCATGGTTCACACAACAAAAAAAATCTCAAATGCTCATATAGGACAAAATTGAGTAAATGAGAAGTAAAGAGATATTTGTACACCTCTTGTGCTGAGAAATGAAGACCTAAAGACTTACATTGTCACTTATATTCAAATCCTTGATTGAAAACTCAAGAAATCATCGCAAATTTTTAGTACTTTCTTGCTCGATGACAACCCAAGCCATAGGCTTGACCTTGAAGGCCGGCGAGCGGTTTCATGTGGTACACCCCAGTTGGTCGACCATGTAGAAGGTTCTATAAAAATCATGTGTACAGTTGCAAGAATGTTTGGCTTCAAGTCTATTTGTTAGTGGTCATTTTTTTACAACAATTGTGTGATGTCAAAATGAGCAACATGACACCACAACCACCTCCTCGGTTTTGTTTCCGAAGAGTTACGCGGACCCGAGGAACAAAACCCTAGAACTTTTTAAAATGCATAGCAAGGTATCATATATACAAGGAAGTGGCAGCGACACCAAGGCTAGGGTAGCGAGGAGATGATAGTGGCCACCGGCAGACCACAACGAGGCAGATGATGCTTTCTGATTTTCCTTCTTTTGAGGCCATTCTTGTGATTGTGGTTCATAAGTTTTCACTAAATACATGTACTTTATGTTGTACTCCCACCGTCCCAAAATTATTGTCTTAGATTTATCTAGATACAGATGTATCTAACACTATAGTACTCTTTACTATCCTTTATAAAGCAGGATCTTTAAGTTGTCAAAAAGTTTTTTTATGTTAAATCTTTTCTGCCTCTTGTAAGAAAAAAAATGAAGTGGGCCGACCTCTTTTGTCTGCAGGCTGAGGCCCACACTAACCAAGCCAGCGAACGCTCTAAAGACGGAGCGGCGGAGTGGCAACTGGTGCGCCCCCGAACGCTAAAAAAAAAGTAGTGGTGCGCCCCCATGGCCGGAAGCCGCGGCCGCCGCAGCAGGGTGCCGAACCCTCGCCGCTGGCAGACGCCACTCTCAGCTCCAGGTCTCACCCCAACAGTAACCTTGCCCGTCTCTCTTTTTTCTTACACATCTTGGTTAGGGTGGTCCATCCAAAATTAGAATCAGGAGAGAATAACCTACCACGCATCAGTCAGTAATCTTGCTCCAGTGATTCCGTAGTGAAATTTATGGTATTTTTGTGGATCAGTAGCGGTAGTTAGCTCATGGATTTGGATCTATTTCGTTGTGAAATTTAGGGGATTCTTGCTCTACCCTGAATCTGGATCTCCACCACTTGTCTACAATGTGTGTCGGCTTGGTACTATTCTGATTTAGTGTGTTTGTTCTATCAACCTACAGTAATGTGGAACAAGTTCAGTCGGATCAGTTGTTGCCTTGTTGATAACTTAATTTGAAAATAGTTTGGAAATCCCTTAATTACGACGTAGATGAGTATTAGAGTTTTGATAACTTTTTGTTTGGTCATGGTCAGGCTGCTGCCTTGAACTGTGCTCACTTGGTCAAGTCATGAACTGAAACTCGACATCAAATGTGATTTGATGGATACTTTTATGGTGACTGATTATTGAGAAGGCATAATTTTTTTATCAAGGTTGTCCACGTAAACAGTGGAGGGATTATTATCCTTTTTGTGTTATGGAAATGTATATTCATTGCCTGATGTGATTCCGTTCGTTGCGTGGGTTGGGTTGGATCCAAATTAGAATCAGCAAAGAGCGTCTCTGATTTCATCACTTGATGTAATTCAGTTTATTGTGCGCTTGGGTTGATTCCAATGTATATGGTCTCTTGTTAGTTTGGTCTTTCTCATGGTCATGGTGCTGCTATGAACCAAGCTTACATCTGTTTAACGACCAAGTGAATCACACATAAGTAAATGATCACATAAAAGTTTTCTAGAAGAAGGGAAGCATCGTATTGCGCTTTTGCGTTAAGGAAAAATCATCACTTATTGCTATTTATTTTGAGGATACTCTACAAGGCACCCTCTGTAATGATTTGAAGATATACAATTGTACATAGCGTTGGCACACTGAAGATATTACAGTTATGCTATCGTAGAAAAAAAAAACAAGTTATAGGTGGTTCTCGGGTAGTTTCTTCTGATTGAAGTTTGGAATGTCCCAGCTGACACTCCCATTTGCCTTATTGTTCAGTTAAAACTTGCTGCATTTCTTGTAGTCTATTAACTCCTAAAATATTTATTAACTCTATTATATTTCAGCTCTTTATTTTGATCTATTCTTGACTTCTTATGTGGCAGAGAAGTTACCACTGTGGAGAGGCCCTCTAAGAACACCTGCCTCGCCTCATCCTCTACCTCCTTGGCTTTACCTGGACCTGATGTTTGTGCAGATCTCCTGGACAGCTTGCTTCATGAAATTATTGCTCTCTTTAACTCATTCCGTGACTTCCTTGCTTTTGCTGGCACCTGCTGCTCTTGGCGCGCTGCAGCCTCTACCTTTCCCTTGTGCATACATTCAGCTTCCCGCCATTCCATTTGAAACCAGATGGTCCTTATGTTCGTCCACATAGCGGTGGTATTAAACCCATCCTTTTATCTGATTGCAAATGGCAGCTCAGTGATCGTAGCAAGAAAAACTTATCCCTTGCGTGTTCAGTGTCTGAAAATAATCCAAATACAATGCACTATTTGGGTTGCTCATATGGGTATCTTATCTTCTCCTACGAGGAGCACTGCCTCCTTGTCAATGTGTACACTGGTACCAAGGTGAAGCCCCCCCAAACTCCCACCCAACAACAGACTTGGGTACTTATGCGGCATAGGCATCCTTTCCGCTCCATTAAATTCACCCAACTCTCGCCTCCTCCTTTGCTCGAAAGCTTCCATGTTTGAGTGGCAGGTTGCAACAAACTCCTTGTCAGAGAACCCTCTTGCTCTTGATCGTGAAAACATCTATCAGATTGTGTTCTTCAAAGGTGATATCTTTGTCGTAGATGGTCTTATGAGGCTCCACACTATACACTTGACGCCTCAGTTCAGCATGCAAGAAGTTGCAATTAAATTGGAGTTTGCGCCTCTTCATTCATGGTTAGTGGTCTGTGGTGACATGCTTCTCATGGTTGACCAAGTGTTAAGCTCTGGCGAGTTGAATGGCTCATTTGACACAACCATTAAGGTCTTCCGCCTCGACTTTTCTGTTGAACCAGCTGAGTGGGTGAAGGTGGAGAAGCTGGAAAATCATGCTCTGTTTGTTAGTGTCGATAGGAGGAATCCTACATTTTCTTGCATGGGCCCGGAAAGATGGGGAGGAAAGAGTAACTGCATTTATTTTGCCAGGCTCTCTGAAGGTCCTGATGAAACTTGGACTGCCGTCGATCTTGGTCAGCCAGTGCTAAAAAACACAGTTTTCCCCATCTACTATTGCCTTGTGCTCCCTCCTGACTGCAGTCTACTAAGTAACCTATGGGTGTTCCCCAATTTAATATCTGGTTCTGGCTAGTTATCCCGTTGCAGGATTATTGTCTAGTTTGCACAAGACCTGATCCGGCATTTATTTCAGTTAGCAACTGGTTCTGTAACTCTAATGGTTTCCAGACTTTGGGACCAATGTTTTGTGTTCAAGTACAACTGATGCGCATTGGCATGCTGTTGTTACGCCTGGTTGTATTGTGGTGAACACTGGATCAATATAACACAAATCTCTCTCGTCTTTAAATAATTTGGATCATCGGTGTGTATGCACTTTGTTGTTTGCTTGTAAGTTTATTATATTGCCAGTATGCATGTTTCTCAACTTTTTTGAACCTTTCTTTCGTGGCTTATGACTTGTAACATTAAACCTAGAGGCTGCAGACACAGTTTTGTCCCTCAACTTGCTGATCAATACACACGGCTGATCAATATAACAATTGATAAGATTACTACATCATCAAATTTGTGGCAATAATTTAACCTTTAAGGGAGCAATCTGCCAGAAACAGACTAGCAGTTCAGCTCATATCACAATAGTGATTTGGTTACAGTAGCATTTCACAGTTCACATAGATTAGCAAGATGGCCGTGTGCATCATAACTTAGTTTAGCAAGAAAATTATATGAACAAGGCCGATGGCTGCAGCAACATGGTAGTTCACACTTCACATAGTGCAGCAAGAAAAGAGTCCACGATGCAAATATTTCAAACTTTTTTTTTAACATCAGTACAGATGCAAGCGCTCATACATACACGCATACACTCACCCTCATGAAGGCACACCCTACCCCTATGAGCACCTCCGAGAGACTGAGCCGGCATGTCATCTTGAAATTTACGAAGTCACCGTATGCACCTCGTCGTCGATAGGAACGTCTCCTCCTATTGAAAGCGCATCGCCGGAAATCCTGAAATAAATTCAGGAATAATGCAAGCACCAGAACTTGAACCCTGGTGGGCTGGGGATACCACTGTCCACATATTGGTTCGCAAATATTTCAAACTTTACAAATAGAAAGGTAAATAATAGTCCCATTCCAGAATGGCAGCATTCATTAATCAATTTCATCAACCAGGCATGAAGATCTCTGGGTCCTCAGCATTATCATCCCTCTTGTAACTCCTCCAACAGCATAGGCAAGCATAGACTATTTTTCATGTTCTCTTTTATGAGTGTTTCACATAATGCAAGTCACAAATTACGTACGAAGAAATTGGAGCTGAGACTCTCACAGCAAGCAATGTTACCAAAAGCCCCTGAACTCCATAACAAGCGCCGATATGGAGGTTGGGGGGGGGGGGGGGGGGGGGGGGGGGGGGGGGGGGGGGGGGGGGGTGTTAAAAACTACTCTGCCGCCAAAGCAAAGTGTATCGCCACAATCTTTGGAGGGTGCTCCATACTGGCCTCGTGCTCTATTTTGCAGGTTGGAAGCCAAATTTTTGGACTGCTCTTGCCCACTGCCCACCGCCTAGAGCACTAGCCCTACCGTCCCGGTGTGGGGTGCCTTTCCTCATCGACAACATGATGGGCACGGGTGTGGACAAGGGCGACCCACGCGTGCACGCCGACGACACAGTGCTTGCCGGTGGTGATAACTGAAAAAAGAAGTTGTGATCGCTGAGGATTGCAGAAGCACAGTCACGTGGGACTAGAGCCGTGGCCGGGCCCGCACAAGAATATCTGATCCAATTACTTTGGAAGCTACCATTAGCATTTAATCTTCACTTAAATCAAGTGCAGGTGGGACTAGACTGATCCACAATCATGAAGAACATTGACTCAGGCTTTTTGGCAGGATGGTTTTCAGACATGCATGAACGGAGGGAGACGAATTTCGAAGCCCACGCTTTGGCCAAAGCATAGTCTGGGGGTTCGACGCAGGACGTCATGTGTCGTCTATGTCAACCCCTGATATTATTTGTATACCAGAAGCATTGCCATTCAATCAAAGTCCCCGTGATTATATGAATCTACAAATGATTTTGAGGATGATTTTCCAACTTTTCCTTCTGACCGGTTCTGGCATTTCCTCTATATTTGTCATTATGTGATCTGCATTGAAGCCCCCTAGTGACAATAAGAGCAAAGCTTATTAGGGCATGACAGTGGTTGACAAGGCAGCTTCTCTGGCATCCCTAAACATGGGTTATATCTTAGTCTGATATCTGATAACTAGATATCTCTAAACATGCGGTGAGACATTTTGTTGCTAATAAATCATCTCTTAATTAAGAGAAGGCATACCTTTTTCTATTGTTTATCTCTTCTCCACCTCAGCATTTAATCTGCGTGTCACTCCGAAGATGGTACCATTGTACATGTTATCGAAATCAAAGGTTGATATCCATTTTTTAGTAGTTACTGAATTTGCACTTCGAGTTTCCATACATACACATATACATCCCACTTGTGGTTCGCTATAAATATGCAATACATACGTACAAGTATATCCTTGCATTGCACTACTGATTTGCATTCGTGCCTAGGCCCCAGATAGTCAGATTAACCCCAATTATCCGGCTACCCCGGGCTACCATGGGTTGCAAGATCTTTTCCATCTGGTAATTTTGGCAATCCTCCTGTCTTTCGGGAAGTGTGCATAGAATTATATGCACGTTAATTCCAAGTAATAATTAAGCTTTATAATAGATATACTCTCTCCTTCCATCAACTAGATGGTGAGTGGAGGAATGTATCTTGTAGTTTAAAAAATTACTAAAACTTTAATCCGCATTAATTACAGTGTATGCATGAATGACCACTAAATGAGCGGGAATGGTTAAATGCATTAGTTGGTTTCTTTTAATCCTTGCATGCATCAATTTAATGCACCTTGGAGTGTGAACATGTGGTGAAAAGAAGTGAAAATAAGACTTATAATATGGAAAAACCAAAAAAATGAGACGAGTCCAATAAACCGAAAAGGAGGGAGTATGTTTTTTTCAATTAAACTAAAAACTACATAGGTGTAGATGCAATGATGCCACAAACAACTGCGAGGTGCACCTGGCCAAGGATCCATATTGCATCACCACTGATATATGTGGGTTACGCAGACTCCCATTTGCAATTGTGTCAACTGCCACAGTATTTCAACACAAGCAACGACGGAGCTATGTGGTGGGCTGGGGGCCACTGCCCCCCTCCCCTCCAGCCTTGGAGAAATCCTTGAAGATCTTTTTTTTGAAGGGCTTAAATTAGGATATTTTTTAGCTTTTGCCGCCCCGCTCTTCGTCTTTTGCGTTTCGCCCCGGTGGTTTCTGTCTAGCTCGGCCACAGAATGCAAGTACATCGGGAAAAAGAAGAGACCTTTTACAGTACATCAATTCACCCTGGACCGTTTATTTTACCTCATTCAACGCATGAGATCTATTCATACTACTGCAAAAATTGTGTAGTACTCCCTCCGTAAAGAAATATAAGAGCGTTTAGATCACTAAGTAGTGATCTAAACGCTCTTATATTTCTTTACAGAGGAAGTATTTTTCAGCACAAAAGGGCATTACGGTGTTTTATTCCCTGACCCCTGTAACCACTAGCCGGGACCAATTTGGAGCACTTCCAAGGCGAGCTTGCCAGCGACTAGGATGCATACGTCACGCTCGCATCCGTGCTTGTCCGACTTGGCAGACACAGACGCCGGTTTTGAGTACAGTGGTGTTGGTAATGCCGTGCCTGGGCATGCTGGAGTGTGGGACGCGCCAATCACAGATGCGGTGTTGCCAACCACGACTAAACTGGCTAGTATTAGCCGTTGGATTCACTTAAATACTACACCTCATAACCAGTAGTATGATGTACCGTAAAATTTCCCAAAAAGAAACCGTGGAGCCTCGAATCTACTGCGATGTGGATGGGTAGACAAAAATTTAGCACTACAGAAGTGATCTGATGCCATCAACATTTATCACTACACTTTTGTTCCATCTCCTTCATCCAAACATTTCACACTGATGCATGTAATTATCATTGACACTTGCACAAGCGAAGTGTATAGCTAAGAAGGTACTATAATGAACCATATGATCCATAGCCCAATCATCACATGTAAGAAAGCATCACATAGAATAAAAGAGATGCACTAATCACCATGTCTAGACATCCACGATGCAAATTTGCACATAGGCAAACATGATTGGTCTACATCGGCTGCAAGCCGGTCCATGTTGCTGTTTAGTTCAGCGTGTATGTAAAACGTTTTGTAGACATTATAAATAGTAGTAACAGGATGCTATACACATGAAGTTACAAATAGGCGATTGCCCCACCAAGCTATTGCGAACTACATTGAACTTGGACAAGGACGTGAGCTCCGCCAGGGAAGAGGGAATCAGTCCACTCGCAGATCACTAACCTCCAGTTACGACTTTGTTGTTCCCAGATACGACATGGTTTCTCCCAGATACAACATTATTGCTCCCAGTTACGACATTGTTCCTCCCGGATACGACATTGTCGCTCCCAGAAACGACATGGTTTCTCTCAGTTACGACATTGCCGCTACCAGATACGACATTGTTGCTCCCGGTTACAACATTGTCATTCCCGGATATGACAGTATTATCGTTCCCAGATAGAACATTGTTGGTCCCAGATCTGATAGTGTTGCGGCTTCCAGATATGACATTTGGTTGTTCGCCGAGTATGCGTCTGTTATGCTTCACATACAAGGGCATGTTAGTGAAAGCCATACCCGGTGAATGCCCCACAACGGTGGCGAGGCCCTTGAGTCGTGTCGAACTCTTGGGTACCCTGCCAACCAATGAATTATTTGAGAGATCCAAGTAGCCAAGGTGGTCAAGCTCACCAATCCATGATGGGATGGTGCCGACCAATCTGTTGTTGGCAAGGCTGAGCGACCTTAGCTCGCCGCAATCGGCGAGGCTAACTGGCAGCAACCCATTCAGGTAGTTTGCGCTGAAGTCAACCGAAGCAAGAAGCGGCATGCCAGAGAAGTTGACATGAGAAATCGGACCAGACAGAGAGTTATTCCGGAGGTTGAGCTCACGGAGAGATGACAGTGATGAGAGGGACGGTGGCAGCGATCCGGAGAAGCCATTGGAGTGTGCAGTCAAATGCTCCAGCGATGTGAGTTTACGGAACACGTTGTCGGGGAGGTGGCCGGAGAAGCGGTTGATGGACAAATCCAACAAGGTGAGGTTTTTGAGGTCACCGAGGCGCGAGCTCAGCTGACCGGCGAGGTTGTTGGATGCGAGGGAGAGCTTCCGCAGCCCTGCAAGGCCGAAGAGCGCGTCAGGAAGGGCGCCCGTGAAAGAGTTGGAGCCGAGGAAGAGCTCCTCCAACCGTGTGAGGCCCGCGAGGGAGGCTCCTGGGATGGGCCCCGCGAGACCGTGACCAGGGAGCCGCAGAGCCGTGACGCGGCCGCTGGAGCCATCACAGCCCACACCTTCCCAATCGCAGCACGAGGCGCCAGACCATACGCTGCGGAGGTGGGCGGCACCACCACCCCTGAGGTTCCGAGCCAAGCCCCGCAGCGCGCGTAGGTCGTCTGGGTGGCACGTCGCGCTTGCCGCCGGCAAGAGAAACGCCAAGCAGAACAGCAGCAGCCAGGATTTCGCCATGGTGGTATGTAACTATGTGCACACAAACGCAATAACTCAGCAACTGCTCTTGTCTTGGCACAAACTGCATCGTATTTTATACACGCGTGGAAGGAAGCATGCATTGCAACTTGCAGGTGGTTGAAACTTGATTTTCATGCACGGTGCTGTCCGTCGACTGAATTCGTGGGTGGCCATGCGTTGCAAGTACTAGTCCGTGCCCACGGCTGCGTGCCAAACCCGATCTTCATGCATGGTGCTGTATGTCGACTGAAATTCGTGGCTGGTATGCATGTACTCAAGTCGGCAACTCCTGCTCCTCAACTCTGCTGGTCCCGTTCCGTTGTCATTTTTTTGGAAAAAGAGGTTAAACCCCCGGCCTCTGCATCAATCGATGCATGCAGTCATCTTTATTAATTATTTCACAAACGTCTGATAAAAACATACATCAATCCATCCGAAACCACCACTAACACCTACAAACTTGATAATGTGGAGTGCTCTCACTCCCCACATCTAAAACCGGTGTCGTCGCCAATCCATCCACATAACGTATTGGGACCAACAACTGGTGCAGCAAACCTAAAGCGCACACCACATGCACACGCTTTAGAAACCGCCATCATCATCGGACCACTGACCCATATTCAGGAGAGAGATCCGCATCATCCTTGCCAGTCCGGACAACCGTCGACGCCACCACGGCACCCAACGGTGCCACCGCCATGCGCTCATCCGTCCAGACGCGAAGACTCTGGAAGACTGTCGTGCATAGCACCTGCCAACCAGGCATGACTCAGCGTAGCACCTGTCGGCCAGGCATGACTTGACAGCTCCACCAAAGCTTCGTGCAAGACGAAGCCGCTCCACCTACTGCCTCTGCCATCCAGCGCTGCTCCACAAACGATGCTCCCAAGAGAGAAACGGCACCGCAGTACTGCCATCGTCCGATCTGGAAGATCGGATCCTAGTGTTCCCCCGAAGCAGTGCCCACCACCAGCAACCGTCAAGGACCCACATAGTGCCCACCACCACTCAGCCCTCAAGGCGACGCCTTCAGGAAGGTCACGACGTTAAGGACGCCGCCGCCGCCCACCGGAGTTAGGGTTTTCACCCGAGAGGCAGGTAGGGGGAAGTAGAGGAGCAGACGTAGACTGAAGTCTCCAAGAAGAAAAGCGGCGCCCTTGAGCGTCGTCGCCGGTGCGGCCGGCCGGGGCCGACCAAGGGGTTTCCCCCAATCTAGATCTCCTCCACCAGATTCACCCGCGGCCACCGGCCAGGGTCCCGGCAAGCCACGCCGGCACCGCCAGGAACCCACAGGAGAGAAGCACACCGATCAGGGCCGGAGGACAGCGGCCAGATCAGGCGCCGCCGGCCGCCAGAGTAGCCACGCCAGGCCTTGGTTCACCGAAGATCCGTCGGCCATCCGACCAGACCACCGGCACCACGCCAGCCCCGCCGCTCGCTGTAGCACGGAGGGGCCTCGCCGGAAGGGCCGCCGCCCCAGATCCAATCGTCTCCAGCGCAAGGCGACGCAGCAAGGGCCCCGCCGCCGCAGTCCCCGGCTGTGCCACGGGCTTGCCCGGCGCCAGCCTCATTCGGCGGCGAGGGAGGGAGGGAGAGGAGGTGGCTACGCCGGCGGCGGGAGGGAGGTCGCCTCCGAGTCGCCCGTTCAGTTGTTATAGACTAGATTGGCCCTAGTTCATTATTTCTGCTGAATAATATGCTCTTTCATCCCACCCCCCCCTCACACACACACACACACACACACACACACACACACACACAAAATATCCGGGACTTTTTGCTCTCGGGCTAAAAAACCAGCTTCTTAAGTTTCAAAACAATCTGAAAAAAATACGCAAGTACTTTTTTTTGTGATGTAAAATACGCAAGTACTTGTAGATGTATACCAGATGCGTGTGAAATTTCATCACAAAATAAGTTTTGATGTGGGCTGAAAAAAAAAATCATGTACTCTCTCCGATCTGAATTAATTGATGCAGCCTTGTACAACTTTACAGAGTTGTACAAGGTTGTGTCAATTAGTTCAGATCAGAGGGAGTAGTACTTTTATAGTGAATATTACATGTGTTAGAAATACATGATTTTGTCATTTTTGTGTAGCTCGCATAAAAAGGTCTTCCGCAATGAAACTTTGCAGACAAGTAGTATACATCCGTACGTATGTGTGTGTTTTTTCCAGAATTTTTTAAACCTAAATTTGTTAATTTTGAAATTTTCAAATAAAGGGCTCCATGGATCTTGAGCTCATTTTAGAATTTTCGAGTATCCGGTATCTTTCTAGCCTCTCCATCAGATGCAAGGCCCCGAAGCCGTAATGGTTGTTGACCACTAAGTCCTCGATCCAGTGGGCTGTTGACCACTAGTAGAAAAAGGCCCATTTATCCCGGTTTCAGAGGACCATTTGTCCCGGTTCTGGAACCGGGACTAAAACCCAATACCTTTAGTCCCGGTTCGCCTACTAACCGGGACAGATGGGGCTCCACGTGGCCGCTGCGGCTTATCCAGGTAGGAGGGCCTTTTGTCCCGGTTGGTAGCACTAACCGAGACCAAAAAGCATCCACGCGTCAGCAGTTCAGGGGCTGGGGTTTTTTTTTGAAAGGGGGGGGGGTGTTTGGGGGTTTTGGGGGTTTTGTAGGGTTAATTTAGGGGTTTCATATATTGTGTTAGCTAGCTAATAGAGAGAAGTGTCCTCTCTTATCTCCGTGCTTGGTCGACGCTACGTACTATACGTATAGAGAGGACTCGACACGCTAGCTAGTAAGAAAATGAAGGAAACCATTAAGTACACAAGATCGTCATGAACATATACAGAGAGAAGTGATCGACCTCCTCCTTCTCCAAGAGATTGGTCGAACAACAAGTTTTCATATATCTATCCGACGCTACTAGCTACATATATACAATATAAGATCTCTTACAATCCCTAACATCTGATGTCAAGTTCCACATGGTATTCTCCGTCTTTATTGATGACGTGGTCAAGAAAGAATCCCGCCAATTCCTCTTGAATTGCTTTTATGCGATCTTGTGATAGGAGTTCATCCCGCAGCTGCCACATCTAATTTGAAGAAGGGGGTCAATACATATATATGAATGAAACTCAACACAAATGATGGTAATAAAATAAAATTGTGAATATTATTGCTTACGCACTTCATATTGTTTTTCAGAGTAACCCCGCTTAAAGGTCGTCGCGTTGTAGATGTACTCGCAAACGTAGTATCCACAAAAATTATTCCCGCCTTCCTGCCACAACCACTTTACGAGAAATAGAGGTCAATCAAACTGATAATCAAGCATTATAAATGGTATTGATGAAACTAGCTAGAATAAATGGGAGATGCGCGGAACTAGCTAGTAGTACTTACTTTCGGGTGTGTAAATCGCAGCTCCCCCGGCAGTCCTGGAGCTTCTGCGGTGAACACTTTCCAAACCCTGCGAGACAAAGAAAATAATTACTTGATATCAGGAAATGAACAAAGTTGCCGATATGGTGCGATAATGATCGATTGAACTTACTTCTGGAGCATTTCAGTCATGGCCGCATACTCCTTGGGATCTTTTCGTCTTGAGTCTAAGACGGTTACTAGTCCCTGCTCAAGCTTAATCTCTAGGAGAATAAAGTGGAAGCTGCGCACGCATGCATAACTCATCAATTACATTACTATAACCTCGAGTAATAAGGGAAACCGAATATGCACAAGACAGTAACACTCACTTGAAGTTGTAAGTAAATATTATTTTCTATTTGTTTTGATTTTTAAGCAACGATTTTAGCAAGTTGGCCTCAGTTTCTTTGGCATTAAATTTAACCGTCCAATCATCTATGAGATTTGTGTTAATGAACCCAATATCATAGATTTGTGCTTTTCTGCATTCGACGATCTTCAATCTGCATAATATAGTGAGGATAATTAGATATACATGCAATGAAAGAGCTGAGCTATATATAGAGACTTAATTACAGAAGTAGTACTTACAGACAGTAGCAAGTGATGATTATTCTATCGATGGCCTTTTGATTGAAAAATTGGAAGAACTCCTCAAATGGAATAGACAACAGATCAATTCCAACGAGGTCGTGCTCCTCTTTAACTCTCAGCGTCAAAATATCTTTCCCAGACTTGCAGGTGTCCATGTACCACTTATGGAATCTTCGCATCATCGTTGTTAGAGGAGGATCACCAGGTTTGACGAGAGGCTTCCCGTACCGGTATTTGTGTTCGTCCACCTCCATTGTATCAAAATGTGCATCATCGGGCAGGTAATCACCAGGATTGGTACCGGGTAGCATGCCCGGCAGATTTGCGACGATATCGCTAGACACCTTGAGCGGGGGGCACGATTGGTTCGCCTGTTCTCCGAGCTGGGGAATTTTTTTCCCACTTCTTCGTTCTTGTAACCTTTTGTCACTTGAAGTAGTTCCCGACCGGCGCGCTCCTTGCACTGCCTTTTTAAGAGCGCGGACATGGTTGTCATCCGGCGGAGGCAGTGGTGGTCGCTTCAGGGCATCCAAAGTGCGCTTCAATTTCACCGGATCTATCTTCTCCTCCGGAGGTGAATTTTTCTTTGCAAAAAAGTCCTTCACTTGGGCTTGACAGATCTGCGCGTTTTCCTCCTCGGTCATCTCGTATGGTAACTTCTATAGAGGCTTGAGAGATGGACCGAATCTGTATTGCCTCCCGCCTCTGGCTGTACTGCTAGACGCCAGAGCAGCCGGAGCGGCTGCGGCTGTCTTCCCTCGTTGCTTACGAGGCGGAGAAGGATGCGGAGTGCTACGACGCGCCGAAGCAGCCGGAGCGGCGGCGGCTGTCTTCCGCTGTTGCTGACGAGGCGGAGGAGGAGGCGGGCTGCTCGGACACGCCGGCGCAGGCGGAGTGCCGCCACGCACTGCAGCAACCGGAGAAGAAGGCGGAGTGCCCTGATCACTCGCCGGAGGAGGAGGCGGAGTGCCCTGACTCGCCGGAGGAGGAGGAGGAGGAGGCGGAGGTGTCCAGTTCGGAAGGTTGATGAGCTCCTTCCGCCATAGACATGGAGTCTTCAGAGCAAGACCCAACTGAGTCTCCCCTTCACCGGTAGGGTGGTCAAGCTCGAGCTCCTCAAATTCCTCCGTTATTTCATCGACCATCACAACAGCATAGCCTTGTGGAATCGGAAGGCAATGAAAGGTTGCTCCGGGTTCAGGAGGTGCAACAGAGCCGACAGCCGCCTTGACTTTGAGGTGCTGCCATTGCGTCATAAGGTGGTCGCCTCCGAGTCGCCCGTTCAGTTGTTATAGACTAGATTGGCCCTAGTTCATTATTTCTGCTGAATAATATGCTCTTTCATCCCCCGCCCTCACACACACAAACACACACACACACACACAAAATATCCGGGACTTTTTGCTCTCGGGCTAAAAAACCAGCTTCTTAAGTTTCAAAACAATCTGAAAAAAATACGCAAGTACTTTTTTTTGTGATGTAAAATACGCAAGTACTTGTAGATGTATACCAGATGCGTGTGAAATTTCATCACAAAATAAGTTTTGATGTGGGCTGAAAAAAAAAATCATGTACTCTCTCCGATCTGAATTAATTGATGCAGCCTTGTACAACTTTACAGAGTTGTACAAGGTTGTGTCAATTAGTTCAGATCAGAGGGAGTAGTACTTTTATAGTGAATATTACATGTGTTAGAAATACATGATTTTGTCATTTTTGGTAGATCGCGCTCTAATAAAAAGGTCTTCCGCAATGAACTTTGCAGACAAGTAGTATACATCCGTACGTATGTGTGTGTTTTTTCCAGATTTTTTAAACAAAATTTGTTAATTTTGAAATTTTCAAATAAGGGCTCCATGGATCTTGAGCTCATTTTAGAATTTTCGAGTATCCGGTATTTTCTAGCCTCTCCATCAGATGCAAGGCCCCGAAGCCGTAATGGTTGTTGACCACTAAGTCCTCGATCCAGTGGGCTTTGACCACTAGTAGAAAAAGGCCCATTATTTCCCGGTTTCAGAGGACCATTTGTCCCGGTCTGGAACCGGGACTAAAACCCATACCTTTAGTCCCGGTTCGCCTACTAACCGGGACAGATGGGGCTCCACGTGGCCGCTACGGCTTATCCAGGTAGGAGGGCCTTTTGTCCCGGTTGGTAGCACTAACCGAGACCAAAAAGCATCCACGCGTCAGCAGTTCAGGGGCTGGGGTTTTTTTTGAAAGGGGGGGGGTGTTTTGGGGTTTTGGGGGTTTGTAGGGTAATTTAGGGGTTTCATATATTGTGTTAGCTAGCATAGAGAGAAGTGTCCTCTCTTATCTCCGTGCTTGGTCGACGCTACGTACTATACGTATAGAGAGGACTCGAAACGCTAGCTAGTAAGAAAATGAAGGAAACCTAAGTACACAAGATCGTCATGAACATATACAGAGAGAAGTGATCGACCTCCTCCTTCTCCGAGAGATGGTCGAACAACAAGTTTTCATATATCTATCCGACGCTACTAGCTACATATATACAATATAGATCTCTTACAATCCCTAACATCTGATGTCAAGTTCCACATGGTATTCTCCGTCTTTATTGATGACGTGGTCAAGAAAGAATCCCGCCAATTCCTCTTGAATTGCTTTTATGCGATCTTGTGATAGGAGTTCATCCCGCAGCTGCCACATCTAATTTGAAGAAGGGGGTCAATACATATATATGAATGAAACTCAACACAAATGATGGTAATAAAATAAAATTGTGAATATTATTGCTTACGCACTTCATATTGTTTTTCAGAATAACCCCGCTTAAAGGTCGTCGCGTTGTAGATGTACTCGCAAACGTAGTATCCAAAAAATTATTCCCGCCTTCCTGCCACAACCACTTTACGAGAAATAGAGGTCAATCAAACTGATAATCAAGCATTATAAATGGTATTGATGAAACTAGCTAGAATAAATGGGAGATGCGCGGAACTAGCTAGTAGTACTTACTTTCGGTGTGTAAATCGCAGCTCCCCCGGCAGTCCTGGAGCTTCTGCGGTGAACACTTTCAAACCCTGCGAGACAAAGAAAATAATTACTTGATATCAGGAAATGAACAAAGTTGCCGATATGGTGCGATAATGATCGATTGAACTTACTTCTGGAGCATTTCAGTCATGGCCGCATACTCCTTGGGATCTTTTCGTCTTGAGTCTAAGACGGTTACTAGTCCCTGCTCAAGCTTAATCTCTAGGAGAATAAAGTGGAAGCTGCGCACGCATGCATAACTCATCAATTACATTATATAACCTCGAGTAATAAGGGAAACCGAATATGCACAAGACAGTAACACTCACTTGAAGTTGTAAGTAAATATTATTTTCTATTTGTTTGATTTTTAAGCAACGATTTTAGCAAGTTGGCCCTCAGTTTCTTTGGCATTAAATTTAACCGTCCAATCATCTATGAGATTTGTGTTAATGAACCCAATATCATAGATTTGTGCTTTTCTGCATTCGACGATCTTCAATCTGCATAATATAGTGAGGATAATTAGATATACATGCAATGAAAGAGCTGAGCTATATATAGAGACTTAATTACAGAAGTAGTACTTACAGACAGTAGCAAGTGATGATTATTCTATCGATGGCCTTTTGATTGAAAAATTGGAAGAACTCCTCAAATGGAATAGACAACAGATCAATTCCAACGAGGTCGTGCTCCTCTTTAACTCTCAGCGTCAAAATATCTTTCCCAGACTTGCAGGTGTCCATGTACCACTTATGGAATCTTCGCATCATCGTTGTTAGAGGAGGATCACCAGGTTTGACGAGAGGCTTCCCGTACCGGTATTTGTGTTCGTCCACCTCCATTGTATCAAAATGTGCATCATCGGGCAGGTAATCACCAGGATTGGTACCGGGTAGCATGCCCGGCAGATTTGCGACGATATCGCTAGACACCTTGAGCGGGGGGCACGATTGGTTCGCCTGTTCGCCGAGCTGGGGAATTTTTTCCCACTTCTTCGTTCTTGTAACCTTTTGTCACTTGAAGTAGTTCCCGACCGGCGCGCTCCTTGCACTGCCTTTTTAAGAGCGCGGACATGGTTGTCATCCGGCGGAGGCAGTGGTGGTCGCTTCAGGGCATCCAAAGTGCGCTTCAATTTCACCGGATCTATCTTCTCCTCCGGAGGTGAATTTTTCTTTGCAAAAAAGTCCTTCACTTGGGCTTGACAGATCTGCGCGTTTTTCTCCTCGGTCATCTCGTATGGTAACTTCTATAGAGGCTTGAGAGATGGACCGAATCTGTATTGCCTCCCGCCTCTGGCTGTACTGCTAGACGCCAGAGCAGCCGGAGCGGCTGCGGCTGTCTTCCCTCGTTGCTTACGAGGCGGAGAAGGATGCGGAGTGCTACGACGCGCCGAAGCAGCCGGAGCGGCGGCGGCTGTCTTCCGCTGTTGCTGATGAGGCGGAGGAGGAGGCGGGCTGCTCGGACACGCCGGCGCAGGCGGAGTGCCGCCACGCGCTGCAGCAACCGGAGAAGAAGGCGGAGTGCCCTGATCACTCGCCGGAGGAGGAGGCGGAGTGCCCTGACTCGCCGGAGGAGGAGGAGGAGGAGGCGGAGGTGTCCAGTTCGGAAGGTTGATGAGCTCCTTCCGCCATAGACATGGAGTCTTCAGAGCAAGACCCAACTGAGTCTCCCCTTCACCGGTAGGGTGGTCAAGCTCGAGCTCCTCAAATTCCTCCGTTATTTCATCGACCATCACAACAGCATAGCCTTGTGGAATCGGAAGGCAATGAAAGGTTGCTCCGGGTTCAGGAGGTGCAACAGAGCCGACAGCCGCCTTGACTTTGAGGTGCTGCCATTGCGTCATAAGGTGGTCGCCTCCGAGTCGCCCGTTCAGTTGTTATAGACTAGATTGGCCCTAGTTCATTATTTCTGCTGAATAATATGCTCTTTCATCCCCCCCCCCTCACACACACAAACACACACACACACACACAAAATATCCGGGACTTTTTGCTCTCGGGCTAAAAAACCAGCTTCTTAAGTTTCAAAACAATCTGAAAAAAATACGCAAGTACTTTTTTTTGTGATGTAAAATACGCAAGTACTTGTAGATGTATACCAGATGCGTGTGAAATTTCATCACAAAATAAGTTTTGATGTGGGCTGAAAAAAAAAATCATGTACTCTCTCCGATCTGAATTAATTGATGGAGCCTTGTACAACTTTACAGAGTTGTACAAGGTTGTGTCAATTAGTTCAGATCAGAGGGAGTAGTACTTTTATAGTGAATATTACATGTGTTAGAAATACATGATTTTGTCATTTTTGTGTAGCTCGCATAAAAAGGTCTTCCGCAATGAAACTTTGCAGACAAGTAGTATACATCCGTACGTATGTGTGTGTTTTTTCCAGAATTTTTTAAACCAAAATTTGTTAATTTTGAAATTTTCAAATAAAGGGCTCCATGGATCTTGAGCTCATTTTAGAATTTTCGAGTATCCGGTATCTTTCTAGCCTCTCCATCAGATGCAAGGCCCCGAAGCCGTAATGGTTGTTGACCACTAAGTCCTCGATCCAGTGGGCTGTTGACCACTAGTAGAAAAAGGCCCATTTATCCCGGTTTCAGAGGACCATTTGTCCCGGTTCTGGAACCGGGACTAAAACCCTATACCTTTAGTCCCGGTTCGCCTACTAACCGGGACAGATGGGGCTCCACGTGGCCGCTACGGCTTATCCAGGTAGGAGGGCCTTTTGTCCCGGTTGGTAGCACTAACCGAGACCAAAAAGCATCCACGCGTCAGCAGTTCAGGGGCTGGGGTTTTTTTTTGAAAGGGGGGGGGGTGTTTGGGGGTTTTGGGGGTTTTGTAGGGTTAATTTAGGGGTTTCATATATTGTGTTAGCTAGCTAATAGAGAGAAGTGTCCTCTCTTATCTCCGTGCTTGGTCGACGCTACGTACTATACGTATAGAGAGGACTCGACACGCTAGCTAGTAAGAAAATGAAGGAAACCATTAAGTACACAAGATCGTCATGAACATATACAGAGAGAAGTGATCGACCTCCTCCTTCTCCGAGAGATTGGTCGAACAACAAGTTTTCATATATCTATCCGACGCTACTAGCTACATATATACAATATAAGATCTCTTACAATCCCTAACATCTGATGTCAAGTTCCACATGGTATTCTCCGTCTTTATTGATGACGTGGTCAAGAAAGAATCCCGCCAATTCCTCTTGAATTGCTTTTATGCGATCTTGTGATAGGAGTTCATCCCGCAGCTGCCACATCTAATTTGAAGAAGGGGGTCAATACATATATATGAATGAAACTCAACACAAATGATGGTAATAAAATAAAATTGTGAATATTATTGCTTACGCACTTCATATTGTTTTTCAGAATAACCCCGCTTAAAGGTCGTCGCGTTGTAGATGTACTCGCAAACGTAGTATCCACAAAAATTATTCCCGCCTTCCTGCCACAACCACTTTACGAGAAATAGAGGTCAATCAAACTGATAATCAAGCATTATAAATGGTATTGATGAAACTAGCTAGAATAAATGGGAGATGCGCGGAACTAGCTAGTAGTACTTACTTTCGGGTGTGTAAATCGCAGCTCCCCCGGCAGTCCTGGAGCTTCTGCGGTGAACACTTTCCAAACCCTGCGAGACAAAGAAAATAATTACTTGATATCAGGAAATGAACAAAGTTGCCGATATGGTGCGATAATGATCGATTGAACTTACTTCTGGAGCATTTCAGTCATGGCCGCATACTCCTTGGGATCTTTTCGTCTTGAGTCTAAGACGGTTACTAGTCCCTGCTCAAGCTTAATCTCTAGGAGAATAAAGTGGAAGCTGCGCACGCATGCATAACTCATCAATTACATTACTATAACCTCGAGTAATAAGGGAAACCGAATATGCACAAGACAGTAACACTCACTTGAAGTTGTAAGTAAATATTATTTTCTATTTGTTTTGATTTTTAAGCAACGATTTTAGCAAGTTGGCCTCAGTTTCTTTGGCATTAAATTTAACCGTCCAATCATCTATGAGATTTGTGTTAATGAACCCAATATCATAGATTTGTGCTTTTCTGCATTCGACGATCTTCAATCTGCATAATATAGTGAGGATAATTAGATATACATGCAATGAAAGAGCTGAGCTATATATAGAGACTTAATTACAGAAGTAGTACTTACAGACAGTAGCAAGTGATGATTATTCTATCGATGGCCTTTTGATTGAAAAATTGGAAGAACTCCTCAAATGGAATAGACAACAGATCAATTCCAACGAGGTCGTGCTCCTCTTTAACTCTCAGCGTCAAAATATCTTTCCCAGACTTGCAGGTGTCCATGTACAACTTATGGAATCTTCGCATCATCGTTGTTAGAGGAGGATCACCAGGTTTGACGAGAGGCTTCCCGTACCGGTATTTGTGTTCGTCCACCTCCATTGTATCAAAATGTGCATCATCGGGCAGGTAATCACCAGGATTGGTACCGGGTAGCATGCCCAGCAGATTTGCGACGATATCGCTAGACACCTTGAGCGGGGGGCACGATTGGTTCGCCTGTTCTCCGAGCTGGGGAATTTTTTCCCACTTCTTCGTTCTTGTAACCTTTTGTCACTTGAAGTAGTTCCCGACCGGCGCGCTCCTTGCACTGCCTTTTTAAGAGCGCGGACATGGTTGTCATCCGGCGGAGGCAGTGGTGGTCGCTTCAGGGCATCCAAAGTGCGCTTCAATTTCACCGGATCTATCTTCTCCTCCGGAGGTGAATTTTTCTTTGCAAAAAAGTCCTTCACTTGGGCTTGACAGATCTGCGCGTTTTCCTCCTCGGTCATCTCGTATGGTAACTTCTATAGAGGCTTGAGAGATGGACCGAATCTGTATTGCCTCCCGCCTCTGGCTGTACTGCTAGACGCCAGAGCAGCCGGAGCGGCTGCGGCTATCTTCCCTCGTTGCTTACGAGGCGGAGAAGGATGCGGAGTGCTACGACGCGCCGAAGCAGCCGGAGCGGCGGCGGCTGTCTTCCGCTGTTGCTGACGAGGCGGAGGAGGAGGCGGGCTGCTCGGACACGCCGGCGCAGGCGGAGTGCCGCCACGCGCTGCAGCAACCGGAGAAGAAGGCGGAGTGCCCTGATCACTCGCCGGAGGAGGAGGCGGAGTGCCCTGACTCGCCGGAGGAGGAGGAGGAGGAGGCGGAGGTGTCCAGTTCGGAAGGTTGATGAGCTCCTTCCGCCATAGACATGGAGTCTTCAGAGCAAGACCCAACTGAGTCTCCCCTTCACCGGTAGGGTGGTCAAGCTCGAGCTCCTCAAATTCCTCCGTTATTTCATCGACCATCACAACAGCATAGCCTTGTGGAATCGGAAGGCAATGAAAGGTTGCTCCGGGTTCAGGAGGTGCAACAGAGCCGACAGCCGCCTTGACTTTGAGGTGCTGCCATTGCGTCATAAGGTGGTCGCCTCCGAGTCGCCCGTTCAGTTGTTATAGACTAGATTGGCCCTAGTTCATTATTTCTGCTGAATAATATGCTCTTTCATCCCCCCCCCCTCACACACACAAACACACACACACACACACAAAATATCCGGGACTTTTTGCTCTCGGGCTAAAAAACCAGCTTCTTAAGTTTCAAAACAATCTGAAAAAAATACGCAAGTACTTTTTTTTGTGATGTAAAATACGCAAGTACTTGTAGATGTATACCAGATGCGTGTGAAATTTCATCACAAAATAAGTTTTGATGTGGGCTGAAAAAAAAAATCATGTACTCTCTCCGATCTGAATTAATTGATGGAGCCTTGTACAACTTTACAGAGTTGTACAAGGTTGTGTCAATTAGTTCAGATCAGAGGGAGTAGTACTTTTATAGTGAATATTACATGTGTTAGAAATACATGATTTTGTCATTTTTGTGTAGCTCGCATAAAAAGGTCTTCCGCAATGAAACTTTGCAGACAAGTAGTATACATCCGTACGTATGTGTGTGTTTTTTCCAGAATTTTTTAAACCAAAATTTGTTAATTTTGAAATTTTCAAATAAAGGGCTCCATGGATCTTGAGCTCATTTTAGAATTTTCGAGTATCCGGTATCTTTCTAGCCTCTCCATCAGATGCAAGGCCCCGAAGCCGTAATGGTTGTTGACCACTAAGTCCTCGATCCAGTGGGCTGTTGACCACTAGTAGAAAAAGGCCCATTTATCCCGGTTTCAGAGGACCATTTGTCCCGGTTCTGGAACCGGGACTAAAACCCTATACCTTTAGTCCCGGTTCGCCTACTAACCGGGACAGATGGGGCTCCACGTGGCCGCTACGGCTTATCCAGGTAGGAGGGCCTTTTGTCCCGGTTGGTAGCACTAACCGAGACCAAAAAGCATCCACGCGTCAGCAGTTCAGGGGCTGGGGTTTTTTTTTGAAAGGGGGGGGGGTGTTTGGGGGTTTTGGGGGTTTTGTAGGGTTAATTTAGGGGTTTCATATATTGTGTTAGCTAGCTAATAGAGAGAAGTGTCCTCTCTTATCTCCGTGCTTGGTCGACGCTACGTACTATACGTATAGAGAGGACTCGACACGCTAGCTAGTAAGAAAATGAAGGAAACCATTAAGTACACAAGATCGTCATGAACATATACAGAGAGAAGTGATCGACCTCCTCCTTCTCCGAGAGATTGGTCGAACAACAAGTTTTCATATATCTATCCGACGCTACTAGCTACATATATACAATATAAGATCTCTTACAATCCCTAACATCTGATGTCAAGTTCCACATGGTATTCTCCGTCTTTATTGATGACGTGGTCAAGAAAGAATCCCGCCAATTCCTCTTGAATTGCTTTTATGCGATCTTGTGATAGGAGTTCATCCCGCAGCTGCCACATCTAATTTGAAGAAGGGGGTCAATACATATATATGAATGAAACTCAACACAAATGATGGTAATAAAATAAAATTGTGAATATTATTGCTTACGCACTTCATATTGTTTTTCAGAATAACCCCGCTTAAAGGTCGTCGCGTTGTAGATGTACTCGCAAACGTAGTATCCACAAAAATTATTCCCGCCTTCCTGCCACAACCACTTTACGAGAAATAGAGGTCAATCAAACTGATAATCAAGCATTATAAATGGTATTGATGAAACTAGCTAGAATAAATGGGAGATGCGCGGAACTAGCTAGTAGTACTTACTTTCGGGTGTGTAAATCGCAGCTCCCCCGGCAGTCCTGGAGCTTCTGCGGTGAACACTTTCCAAACCCTGCGAGACAAAGAAAATAATTACTTGATATCAGGAAATGAACAAAGTTGCCGATATGGTGCGATAATGATCGATTGAACTTACTTCTGGAGCATTTCAGTCATGGCCGCATACTCCTTGGGATCTTTTCGTCTTGAGTCTAAGACGGTTACTAGTCCCTGCTCAAGCTTAATCTCTAGGAGAATAAAGTGGAAGCTGCGCACGCATGCATAACTCATCAATTACATTACTATAACCTCGAGTAATAAGGGAAACCGAATATGCACAAGACAGTAACACTCACTTGAAGTTGTAAGTAAATATTATTTTCTATTTGTTTTGATTTTTAAGCAACGATTTTAGCAAGTTGGCCTCAGTTTCTTTGGCATTAAATTTAACCGTCCAATCATCTATGAGATTTGTGTTAATGAACCCAATATCATAGATTTGTGCTTTTCTGCATTCGACGATCTTCAATCTGCATAATATAGTGAGGATAATTAGATATACATGCAATGAAAGAGCTGAGCTATATATAGAGACTTAATTACAGAAGTAGTACTTACAGACAGTAGCAAGTGATGATTATTCTATCGATGGCCTTTTGATTGAAAAATTGGAAGAACTCCTCAAATGGAATAGACAACAGATCAATTCCAACGAGGTCGTGCTCCTCTTTAACTCTCAGCGTCAAAATATCTTTCCCAGACTTGCAGGTGTCCATGTACCACTTATGGAATCTTCGCATCATCGTTGTTAGAGGAGGATCACCAGGTTTGACGAGAGGCTTCCCGTACCGGTATTTGTGTTCGTCCACCTCCATTGTATCAAAATGTGCATCATCGGGCAGGTAATCACCAGGATTGGTACCGGGTAGCATGCCCGGCAGATTTGCGACGATATCGCTAGACACCTTGAGCGGGGGGCACGATTGGTTCGCCTGTTCGCCGAGCTGGGGAATTTTTTTCCCACTTCTTTGTTCTTGTAACCTTTTGTCACTTGAAGTAGTTCCCGACCGGCGCGCTCCTTGCACTGCCTTTTTAAGAGCGCGGACATGGTTGTCATCCGGCGGAGGCAGTGGTGGTCGCTTCAGGGCATCCAAAGTGCGCTTCAATTTCATCGGATCTATCTTCTCCTCCGGAGGTGAATTTTTCTTTGCAAAAAAGTCCTTCACTTGGGCTTGACAGATCTGCGCGTTTTCCTCCTCGGTCATCTCGTATGGTAACTTCTATAGAGGCTTGAGAGATGGACCGAATCTGTATTGCCTCCCGCCTCTGGCTGTACTGCTAGACGCCAGAGCAGCCGGAGCGGCTGCGGCTGTCTTCCCTCGTTGCTTACGAGGAGGAGAAGGATGCGGAGTGCTACGACGCGCCGAAGCAGCCGGAGCGGCGGCGGCTGTCTTCCACTGTTGCTGACGAGGCGGAGGAGGAGGCGGGCTGCTCGGACACGCCGGCGCAGGCGGAGTGCCGCCACGCGCTGCAGCAACCGGAGAAGAAGGCGGAGTGCCCTGATCACTCGCCGGAGGAGGAGGCGGAGTGCCCTGACTCGCCGGAGGAGGAGGAGGAGGAGGCGGAGGTGTCCAGTTCGGAAGGTTGATGAGCTCCTTCCGCCATAGACATGGAGTCTTCAGAGCAAGACCCAACTGAGTCTCCCCTTCACCGGTAGGGTGGTCAAGCTCGAGCTCCTCAAATTCCTCCGTTATTTCATCGACCATCACAACAGCATAGCCTTGTGAAATCGGAAGGCAATGAAAGGTTGCTCCGGGTTCAGGAGGTGCAACAGAGCCGACAGCCGCCTTGACTTTGAGGTGCTGCCATTGCGTCATAAGGTGGTCGCCTCCGAGTCGCCCGTTCAGTTGTTATAGACTAGATTGGCCCTAGTTCATTATTTCTGCTGAATAATATGCTCTTTCATCCCCCCCCCCCTCACACACACAAACACACACACACACACACACACAAAATATCCGGGACTTTTTGCTCTCGGGCTAAAAAACCAGCTTCTTAAGATTCAAAACAATCTGAAAAAAATACGCAAGTACTTTTTTTTGTGATGTAAAATACGCAAGTACTTGTAGATGTATACCAGATGCGTGTGAAATTTCATCACAAAATAAGTTTTGATGTGGGCTGAAAAAAAAAATCATGTACTCTCTCTGATCTGAATTAATTGATGCAGCCTTGTACAACTTTACAGAGTTGTACAAGGTTGTGTCAATTAGTTCAGATCAGAGGGAGTAGTACTTTTATAGTGAATATTACATGTGTTAGAAATACATGATTTTGTCATTTTTGTGTAGCTCGCATAAAAAGGTCTTCCGCAATGAAACTTTGCAGACAAGTAGTATACATCCGTATGTATGTGTGTGTTTTTTCCAGAATTTTTTAAACCTAAATTTGTTAATTTTGAAATTTTCAAATAAAGGGCTCCATGGATCTTGAGCTCATTTTAGAATTTTCGAGTATCCGGTATCTTTCTAGCCTCTCCATCAGATGCAAGGCCCCAAAGCCGTAATGGTTGTTGACCACTAAGTCCTCGATCCAGTGGGCTGTTGACCACTAGTAGAAAAAGGCCCATTTATCCCGGTTTCAGAGGACCATTTGTCCCGGTTCTGGAACCGGGACTAAAACCCAATACCTTTAGTCCCGGTTCGCCTACTAACCGGGACAAATGGGGCTCCACGTGGCCGCTGCGGCTTATCCAGGTAGGAGGGCCTTTTGTCCCGGTTGGTAGCACTAACCGAGACCAAAAAGCATCCACGCGTCAGCAGTTCAGGGGCTGGGGTTTTTTTTTGAAAGGGGGGGGGGTGTTTGGGGGTTTTGGGGGTTTTGTAGGGTTAATTTAGGGGTTTCATATATTGTGTTAGCTAGCTAACAGAGAGAAGTGTCCTCTCTTATCTCCGTGCTTGGTCGACGCTACGTACTATACGTATAGAGAGGACTCGACACGCTAGCTAGTAAGAAAATGAAGGAAACCATTAAGTACACAAGATCGTCATGAACATATACAGAGAGAAGTGATCGACCTCCTCCTTCTCCGAGAGATTGGTCGAACAACAAGTTTTCATATATCTATCCGACGCTACTAGCTACATATATACAATATAAGATCTCTTACAATCCCTAACATCTGATGTCAAGTTCCACATGGTATTCTCCGTCTTTATTGATGACGTGGTCAAGAAAGAATCCCGCCAATTCCTCTTGAATTGCTTTTATGCGATCTTGTGATAGGAGTTCATCCCGCAGCTGCCACATCTAATTTGAAGAAGGGGGTCAATACATATATATGAATGAAACTCAACACAAATGATGGTAATAAAATAAAATGACTCTATAACTGGCTTATCCGGATCCTCCTCTGGCGGTAGGGTGAAATTTGTCTTCAGCGCGGTCCAAAGATCATCTTTCTGTCTATCATTGACAAAAGACACTTGAGGGTCTTCGTTCTTAGGCTTATTCCATTGGTGGATGCTGATCGGGATCATGTACCTAACAAGAACCCCGCACTAAGCAGAAAATGCTTCCTTGGTCCAGCTGAGTTCAATCGGTTGGCCATCGCCCTTGATTGCTGTGATCGTGAACCTTTCATCCTGGCGCAACCTTTTCTTCGGGCCTCGTCTCATTACCGAAGTTTGGCTCGATCCGGAGGGCTAGAAAAGAAGAAAGAAGAGAGTTAATATGTGTACATATCAAAACACTTAATGCATCAATTAGCTAGTCAGCACAGGCTTAATTAATATATATACCTCGCCGGACTTTGCAACAACTCCTTCCTCCGTTCGCTCACCGGAGCAGTCATCACGGTCTCCTTCTTCCACCGGCATTCCGTCACCGGAGCCATCATAATCATGTCCTTCCACCTCCATTATTCGATCACCGGAGCCTGCTTCACCCTCTCCTTCCAGACCATCGGTGTCGTTGAGATACGACAAGACATCACCTCCGCCGAGGATTATGTCCCCCAACAACTGTTCTGCTTCGATGTCTCGGTGCTCCATAGTTTATGCAAATATTACAACATGGCAATTAATATACAAACATGACAGATGGATATATTAGTGCAAACGTAGACCTAGATAGCTCGACGCTTCTACGGTTTGGGGCGTCCTCGACAACGCTTCTAGGGTTTGGGGTGGCCTAGGCAACGCTTCTAGGGTTTGGGGTGGCCTCGACAACGCTTCTAGGGTTTGGGCCGGACCACCTCTCTCATGAATGTCCGACGTCCGGACCGACAAGGGATTTAACAAAATGACGCCATTCTGGATGTGCAGAAAATGGTCCATATTTTTCCTGATCTCATCTACCCTTCTATATGTCACGTTGTCTAGTGTCAAAGAATTCAAGAAAACCATGACTTCATCATTAGCCGGAAATGACAGGCGCATAATGATACGAAGCTCTTCAAAGTTGTTTTGGAACGGAGTTCCCGATAGAATAATTCGCTTTTTGGTACAAAGTTCAGCAAGAGCCTTCCGAATATCGCTATTTGGAAGGCCTTTGCTGAAATTCGTACCAAAAGGCGAATTATTCTATCAGGAACTCCGTTCCAAAACAACTTTGAAGAGCTTCGTAGCATCATATGCCTGTTACTTCTGGCAAATGATGAAGCCATGGATTTCTTCAATACTTCGACAGACAACGTGACATATAGAAGAATATATATATATATATATATATATATATAGATGAGATCAGAAAAAAATTGGATCAACTTGTGCACATCCATAATGGGGGCATTCTTGATAAATCTGGACCCTCGACCCCTGGACGACCCTCGACCCTCGACCCCTCGGCGACCCTCGACCCTCTACCCTAGTTCACGACCATAGACCGCTCGGCGATCCACGACCCTCTACCCTAGTTCCCGACCCTCGACCCCCTCATGTCACGTTTGTCTAGTGTCAAAGGATTCAACAAAACCATGTCTTCATCATTAGGCGAAAGTAACAGGCGCATGATGGTACGAAGCTCTCCAAAGTTATTTTGGAAAGGAGTCCCAGATATGATAATTTGCTTTTTGGTACAAAGTTCAGCAAGAGCCTTCCGAATATCGATATTTGGAAGGCCTTTGCTAAAATTCGTACCAAAAGGCGAATTATCCTATCCGGGACTCCGTTCCAAAATAACTTTGGAGAACTTCGTACCATCATGCCCCGGTTACTTCCGGCTAATGATGAAGCCATGGATTTCTTCAATACTTTGACACAAGGCAACCTCTCGACCCCTCGGCGTTCCTCGACCCTCGACCCCTCGACGACCCTCGACCCTCGAACCTTCAGCGACCCTCGACCCCTCGGTGACCCTCGACCCTCTACCCTAGTTCCCGACCCTCAACCGCTCGGCGATCCTCGACACCCTTGTTCCCGATAAAAATTAAGAAGAGGAAGAAGAAGAAAAAACAAAAGGGGAGAAGAAGAAAAAAAAGGAGAAGAAGAAGGAATAGAGGAGAAGAAGAAAAAATAGATTAAATAGATTAAATATTAACTATTTTTTCTTCTTCTCCTCTATTCCTTCTTCTTCTCCTCTTTTTTTTTGTTCTTCTTCCTCTTCTTATTTTTTTCTCCTCTTCTCCTTCTTTCTCTTCTTATTTTTTTCTCCTCTTCTTCTCTTTTTTCTCCCCTTTTTCCTCTCCTTCTTTTTCTTTCCTTCTTCCTCTTTTCCATACATATAAAAAGTTTAAAAAATTCATACATACATACATATAAAAAGAAAGCATATATATATATATATAACAAAAAAAAAGCATATATAAAAAAAAGCAATGCGGCGGCTGCGGCGGCGGGGCAGGGGCACGGTGCTCACAGAGGAGGCGTCGGGGCGGGCAGGGGCGGGCCGGGCGGCGTCGGGCGGCGGGGCGGGCAGGGGCGGGCGGGGCGGCATCGCGTTGGGCCGGGCGGGCGTCGGGCGTCGTGGCGGGCAGGGCGGGCGTCGGGCGGCGGTCTGCTTCGGGGCGAACGCGCGGGGCCGGGCGGCGTCGGCGGCGGGGCGGGCAGGGGCGGGCCGGGCGGCGTCGGCGACGATGGCGAGGTGGAGCAGCCTGATGGCGTCGGGGCAGTGCTCGGTGGCGACGGCGATCGTCGAGGAGTAGCTGGGCGTCGGGGCGGAGAAGACAAGTGATTTCTGGAGAAACTGCTAAGTTTTTCTTATATACACGAAACATTGGTCCCGGTTCGTGGCACAAATAGGGACCAATGCTCCCCTTTGGTCCCGGTTCGTGCCACCAACCGGGACCAAAGGTCTCTTTTCAGCAGGCCAAAGGGCGGGAAACAGACACCTTTGGTCCCGGTTGATAGCATGAACCGGGACCAAAGGGGGGCATTGGTCCCGGTTGGTGCCACCAACCGGGACCAACGCACCCCTTTTGTCCCGGTTGGTGCTACCAACCGGGACCAAAGGCCTGGCGCTGGCGCGGTGCGGTGGGATGTTTAGTCCCACCTCGCTAGTTGAGAGAGCTCGAGAGTGGTTTATAAGCGCTGCTGCGCCCACCCTCTCGAACTCCTCTCAAGTGCAGGCTTTCGGGCCTACTCTATCAATCCTTGCCCGTGGGCCTACTGGGCCTGCTGCGGGCCTGAATCCTGGCCCATGGTTGGGTTCCTAGTCGTATTCAGGCCGTGGTGGCCCAGTAGGTGGCATTTTTTTTAATTTTTTTCCAGTTTTTTTGTTTTCTTTTTTGCTTTATTTATTTTATTTTGTTTCTACTTACAACAAAATACTTACTGTTTTTCAGTGATTCTTTTTGCTTTTAGGTAATAAAAATTATAAACTTTCTGTTAGTGCCATTAGTTTTCCAATTTGAACAGTTTAAATTTGAATTCTTTGAAATTTATGTGAATCACTAGTTTGTGATTAACTTTACTATAAAAATAGATTTTGGAGTGATTCTTTTTCCTGCTATTTAATATTACTGTGTTTTATCATTATATTCAAAAACAGTTTGTTGGATTTTAGTTTCTAACAAAAAAATCTTTATGATAATTCCTTTTGCTATTAAAGTTTCTAACAAAAAAGTTCTTATGAAAATTCTTTTTGCTTTTAATGTTTTGAACAGAAAATACTTTGATAATTTTAGTTGCATAAATTTATTATAATTTAATTTTCAATAATACTAGAGGTTTAAAAGCTTTTTAGTTGATTCCTTTTGCTATTAGAGTTTCATAAAGTTTTCTAGTTCTTCTTTTTTCTATTAGAGTTTCATTAAAGTTTTATAGTCATTCTTTTAGTTTATTATTTTTGCTATTAGAGTTTCATAAAAGTTTTCCAGTTCATTCTTTTTTATATTAGTTCATTCTTTGAGCTAAATGACCCTGAAATTGAAAAGCACTTCAGATGAACTCTGAAGAGGTTGAAAATTGGCATGGTATCATCATTTCACCCACATAGCATGTGCTAAAAAGTTGAGAGGGTTACGGCAAAAACTGGATGCACTTCGTGAACAAAATGGACAATCTCTTTCGAAGTATCAGGGTTTCGGGCGAAAAGTCAACTATTACAAAGGGATTTCATTTTTTTGAACTTATTTGAACTCCAGACTTTTTGTGTGCTCAAAATGAACCATTCAAAGCCACATCATCAATTTTTAACCCTTTCTGACTTCATCTGTTATTTTTCATGCATTTACTGATTTTTTTGAGCTAAATGACCCTGAAATTGAAAAGCACTTCAAATGAACTCTGAAGAGGTTGAAAATTGGCATGATATCATCATTTCACCCACATAGCATGTTCTAAAAAGTTGAGAGGGTTACGGCAAAAACTGGATGCACTTCGTGTACAAAATGGACAATCTCTTTCGAAGTATCAGTGTTTCGGACGAAAACTCATCTGTTACAAAGGGATTTCATTTTTTTGAACTTATTTGAACTCCAGACTTTTTGTGTGTTGAAAATGAACCATTCAAAGCCACATCATCAATTTTCAACCCTTTCTGACTTCATCTGTTATTTTTCATGCATTTACTGATTTTTTTGAGCTAAATGACCCTGAAATTGAAAAGCACTTCAAATGAACTCTGAAGAGGTTGAAAATTGGCATGATATCATTATTTCACCCACATAGCATGTGCTAAAAAGGTGAGAGGGTTACGGCAAAAACTGGATGCACTTCGTGTACAAAATGGACAATCTCTTTCGAAGTATCAGGGTTTCGGACGAAAACTCATCTGTTACAAAGGGATTTCATTTTTTTGAACTTATTTGAACTCGAGACTTTTTGTGTGTTCAAAATGAACCATTCAAAGCCACATCATCAATTTTCAACCCTTTCTGACTTCATCTGTCTTCACTTTTTCTTCGCTTGTGTCCTTTGCTTATTGCGCCGTAACCATGGATATTCTTCATCGCTTAACAGGGTGCTTGGGTCAGCCTTGACTTTGAAGGGAGGAATTTCATGAAACTTTTCATAATCTTCAGACATGTCTGTCTTGCCCTCCAATCCCACGATGTCTCTTTTTCCTGAAAGAACTATGTGGCGCTTTGGCTCATCGTATGATGTATTCGCTTCCTTATCTTTTCTTTTTCTCGGTTTGGTAGACATGTCCTTCACATAGAAAACCTGCGCCACATCATTGGCTAGGACGAATGGTTCGTCTGTGTACCCAAGATTGTTCAGATCCACTGTTGTCATTCCGTAATGTGGGTCTACCTGTACCCCGCCTCCTGACAGATTGACCCATTTGCACTTAAACAAAGAGACCTTGAAATCATGTCCGTAGTCAAGTTCCCATATGTCCACTATGTAACCATAATATGTGTCCTTTCCCCTCTTGGTTGCTGCATCAAAGCGGACACCGCTGTTTTGGTTGGTGCTCTTTTGATCTTGGGCGATCATGTAAAATGTATTCCCATTTATCTCGTATCCTTTGTAAGTCAATACAGTCGAAGATGGTCCCCTGGACAACGAGTACAACTCATCAGAAACAGTGTTGTCACCTCTGAGACGTGTTTCCAACCAACTGCCGAAAGTCCTGATGTGTTCACATGTAATCCAGTCGTCACACTGCTCCGGGTGTTTGGAGCGCAGAATGTTCTTGTGTTCATCGACATACGGGGTCACCAAGGTAGAGTTCTGTAGAACTGTGTAGTGTGCTTGAGACCAAGAATGCCCGTCCCTGCATATTATTGAGTCCCCTCCTAGCGTGCCTTTTCCAGTCAGTCTCCCCTCATACCGCGATTGAGGGAGACCAATCTTCTTAAGGTCAGGAATGAAGTCAACACAAAACCCAATGACATCCTCTGTTTGATGGCCCATGGAGATGCTTCCTTCTGGCCTAGCGTGGTTACAGACATATTTCTTTAGGACTCCCATGAACCTCTCAAAGGGGAACATATTGTGTAGAAATACGGGGCCCAGAACAACAATCTCGTCCACTAGATGAACTAGGACGTGCGTCATGATATTGAAGAAGGATGGTGGGAACACTAGCTCGAAACTGACAAGACATTGCGCCACATCACTCCTTAGCCTTGGTATGATTTCTGGATCGATCACCTTCTAAGAGATTGCATTGAGGAATGCACATAGCTTCACAATGGCTAATCGAACGTTTTCCGGTAGAAGCCCCCTCAATGCAACCGGAAGCAGTTGCGTCATAATCACGTGGCAGTCATGAGACTTTAGGTTCTGGAACTTTTTCTCTGGCATATTTATTATTCCCTTTATATTCGACGAGAAGCCAGACGGGACCTTCATACTGAGCAGGCATTCAAAGAAGATTTCCTTCTCTTCTTTGGTAAGAGCGTAGCTGGCAGGACCTTCATACTGCTTTGGAGGCATGCCGTCTTTTTCGTGCCAATGTTGCAGGTCCTCCCGTGCCTCCGGTGTATCTTTTGTCTTTCCATACACGCCCAAGAAGCCTAGCAGGTTGACGTAAAGGTTCTTCGTCACATGCATCACGTCAATTGAAGAGCGGACCTCTAGGTCTTTCCAGTAGGGTAGGTCCCAAAATATAGATTTCTTCTTCCACATGGGTGCGCGTCCCTCAGCGTCATTCGGAACAGATAGTCCGCTGGGACCCTTTCCAAAGATTACCTGTAAATCATTGACCATAGCAAGTACGTGATCACCGGTACGCATGGCGGGCCTCTTCCGGTGATCTGCCTCGCCTTTGAAATGCTTGCCTTTCTTTCGACATTGATGGTTGGTCGGAAGAAATCGACGATGCCCCAGGTACACATTCTTCCTGCATTTCTCCAAGTATATACTTTGGGTGTCCTCTAAACAGTGCGTGCATGCGTGGTATCCCTTGTTTGTCTGTCCTGAAAGGTTACTGAGAGCAGGCCAATCATTGATGGTTACAAACAGCAATGCATGCAGGTCAAATTCCTCCTGTCTGTGCTCGTCCCACACACATACACCTTTTCCATTCCACAGCTGTAAAAGTTCTTCAACTAATGGCCTTAGGTACACATCAATGTCGTTGCCGGGTTGCTTAGGGCCTTGGATGAGAACTGGCATCATAATGAACTTCCGCTTCATGCACATCCAAGGAGGAAGGTTATAGATACATAGACTCACGGGCCAGGTGCTGTGATTGCTGCTCTGCTCCCCGAAAGGATTAATGCCATCCGCGCTTAAACCAAACCATACGTTCCTTGGGTCACCTGCAAACTCAACCCGGTACTTTCTCTCGATTTTTCTCCACTGCGACCCGTCAGCGGGTGCTCTCAACTTCCCGTCTTTCTTATGGTCCTCTCTGTGCCATCGCATCAACTTGGCATGCTCTTTGTTTCTGAACAGACGTTTCAACCGTGGTATTATAGGAGCATACCACATCACCTTGGCAGGAACCCTCTTCCTGGGGGGCTCGCCGTCAACATCACCAGGGTCATCTCGTCTGATCTTATACCGCAATGCACCGCATACCGGGCATGCGTTCAAATCCTCATACGCACCGCGGTAGAGGATGCAGTCATTAGGGCATGCATGTATCTTCTGCACCTCCAATCCTAGAGGGCATACGACCTTCTTTGCTGCATACGTATTGTCGGGCAATTCGTTATTCTTTGGAAGCTTCTTCTTCAATATTTTCAGTAGCTTCTCAAATCCTTTGTCAGGCACAGCATTCTCTACCTTCCACTACAGCAATTCCAGTACGGTACTGAGCTTTGTGTTGCCATCTTCACAATTGGGGTACAACCCTTTTTGGTGATCCTCTAACATGCGATCGAACTTCAGCTTCTCCTTTTCACTTTCGCACTGTCTCTTTGCATCAACAATGACCCGGCGGAGATCATCATCGGGCACATTGTCTGGTTCCTCTTGATCTTCACCTTCCCCTGTTGCAGCATCACCGTATTCAGGGGGCACATAGTTGTCATCGTCCTCTTCTTCTTCGCTGTCTTCCATCATAACCCCTATTTCTCCGTGCTTGGTCCAAACATTATAGTGTGGCATGAAACCCTTATAAAGCAGGTGGGTGTGAAGGATTTTCCGGTCAGAGTAAGAATTTTTTTCTTTTAGAAAGAAGATAAGAACAAGAGGCTCACCACGGTGGTGCCGGCGATGAGATCGGCGCGGACGATCGACGGCGTTTAAGACGGGGACGGGACGTGACGGACCGCTAAACCTAGACAAATCTTGAGGAAAATGGAGCTTGGAGGTCGAGTTTGGAGAGGATAAAGCTTAAGTAGTATGGCTTGGGCATTTCATCAAACACCTCATGTGCATAGGAGGTGAGCTAGAGCACCACAAAGCCCTCCCCTCGCCGGCCAGAAAAAACAGAGCAGTGGAGTGCTCTGCTCGCGGGCGAGGGGTATATATAGCCACACCATTGGTCCCGGTTCGTGGCTGGAACCAGGACTAAAGGCCACCCTTTGGTCCCGGTTCCAGCCACGAACCGGGACCAATGGATGTGGGCCAGGAGCGAGGCCCATTGGTCCCGGTTCGTGTCTGGAACCGGGACAAAAGGGTCCAGACGAACCGGGACCAATGCCCCACGAGGCCCGGCCGGCCCCCTGGGCGCACGAACCAGGACGTATGCCCCCATGGGTCCCGGTTCATGACTGAACCGGGACTAATGGGCTGGGCAGGCCTGAACCAAAGCCCTGTTTTCTACTAGTGGACGCCCGCGTCTGTCCGGGGATGTGTGCGCCTGTTGCGTGTCCAGTTGGGGTCGCCTCGCCATCCCTGCCAGATACCGGCCTCCTGGCCGCCCAAGATGGATCTGGTGTGGCTGTCGCGGCCGGGCGAGCTTCGGCGCCAGGAATTGATCTGCCTTGCTCTTGACCAGTCCATGTCGACCCATTGGCCAATTGTCTGCGCAGGGCTATCTTCGGCGAGATGAGTGGTAATGTGCTTCGCCGTCAATGTTGGTCCGTGTGACGACCATTCCGTCCTGTGGCGATGTCCTCGTTGCAGATTGTGATGCCACTGCAAGGTCTTCACGAGTGTTTCTCTCTCCAGTTTTGGTCGTTGCCTCAACGGCGAGATTCAGTCTATGGACCACGGCTTGACACAGAAAAGTGATGGAGACAACACATGATTGACTTTGATGGTGGTGCTTCTCAAATGCTCGGTCTCTAGCTCCGGGGTGAAAACATAGGTTTGGCCCGAGTTGGTTATACCTGGCAATGGCAATGTTTTTGCGTCGTTACTTTGTTGAAGGCATTGCTCGCATATGCTCAGACTAGTTCTTTTGAGTGAAAATCTAGACTTTGGCCTTTGGTGATTGGATCCGATGAGGGGGTGCACAAGTGTCGTTCCCTTTCTAAAGGCGTTGATGTTGAAGAATGTAGGAGATATGCCCTAGAGGCAATAATAAATGTTATTGATTATCTCCCTGTTCATAATTAGGTTTATGTTCCATGCTATAACTGCTATGGTTCTCGAGCCTACAAATAAAACGAGGCTTGGAGGAAGACTCATATGCACGTGTGGAATAATAAACGGTAAAATGTATTCCTAGTCTAGCCTCTAAGACTAGCTTAAGTGTTGCATGCTGGTCCTGTTTTCCTGATCATGGGCATGTCTATGCCAGCAATTTTGAGGGCACAAATGTTAGAACAACATTTGTGTTGAATCGACCCTATTGATGTTATGCTATGAGATACATTCGTCACAAGTTAATGGTTAATAACACAGAGATGGTTAACGTTTGCATGATTCCTCAGACCATGAGAGTATCGAGTTTCTTCATGCTTGATTCATGAACTTTGGGGTTTGTTAAACGTCATCCGTAATTGGATGGCTATTACGGCAGCTTATGGGTTCATGGGAAAGTATGTTAAGTAACTTGATAACTCAAGATTGGGATTTGCTCCTCCAACGATGGAGAGATATCTCTGGGCCCTCTCGGTGTTACGGTGTCCATCATCATCTGGCCAGACACTTTGTGATTTGATCACGGGGATGCCGGAACACGGTAACGAGAAAAGAGAACAATACCGGTAACGAGGTAACTAGCATAGTGGACAAGTTGTTGATCCACGGGAATGCCAACATGTCTCACCTCAGGTATTTGTAACATATCATGAAGCAACAGGAATAGCACACGCCAACTGGAGGTTCACTCGAATATTCATTCGTGTGGGTATAGGGGTCAATATGGGTGTCCACGGCTCCGATGTTGATCATTGATCGGAAGGGGTTCCGTGTCATGTCTATACTTCACCGAACCTATAGGGTCACACGCTTAAGGGTCATCTATCTGCTGAATACTAGACAGGGAGTCTGAGAGAAAATCACCGAAAAAGTTTCGGACACCGAAAAAGTTTCGGACAGCGGAAAAGTTCCGCAGAGAGAGGTCACCGGATAAGTTCCGGTGAAACTGAAAAGTTGTTTCAGAGGATACCATAAAGTCAAATTGGTTTTGGCACATGCCCGATAATTCTTGGAGGGTGCCAGAATCATTCTGGAAACTTTTGGGAATTTTCTGGAAGAAAAACCGGAAATGTTTCGGAGCTGCCGGAACCATTTCAGATGCTTTTCGTAGATGAAAATCACTAATCTGGAATTGTTCCAGAACGCGTTGAAAATTATTTTAGTGGGTACTGGAAATGTTCTAAGCCCACATAAATATTTTCAGTTCGAACGGACACTGAAAAATGTCATCGTGAATAGTGAAAGTGCTTTTTGGGTTACTTTTTGGAAAGCCACTTGTTTGGGCTTTATCCCAAAATATCTAGGGATGACATGGATGGATTGGGAGGCCCTCATGGGGGCCCCCCAAGGGGTGTGGCCGGCCACACTTGGGGCTCCACCATGGAGCCCCTCTTGTACCTTGGTTTCACCTTTATGCCCTTGGTGGAAGGACTTCATTCATGTACTTTTGGGTTTTATTGTAAAACCACCCTACCCCTTGGGATTTCCTATAAATAGAGGTGGAGGGGCAGCCCTCCACACTCACTCCTTCTCACATACACATGCCATGCAATGATCTGGCTTCTCTCTCCCTCCCCGCGAAATAGTTTCGTAGAGCCGAAAGGTTGTCTGGGTTCCGGTGGGAACTAGTTCTGGACGGCGAAGCCCTGCCGGATAGATGACACCGTATGTGTGGAACTCTGTAGAGAGGTCGTAGTTTTGATCTTAGTGCCCGAGGGGCTGTTCGTGAGTGCCTCCCGAAGGGCTGTCCAAGTGACGGTCCGAGTATTGTGAGTCCTCCCAAAGGGCTGTCCGAGTGACCGTCCGAGTTTCAAAGGTCCTCCCGGAGGGCTGTCCGTGACACCGTCCTGGGGACTGTTCGACCGCCTCCCGGAGGGCTGTCTGTGGGGCAGATGAGGGAGTACATCCTCGCGGTTGGGAGGTTGTAAATCCTAGCTGCGGGGATCTGCACCGCCGATCGTCATCGACTCTACTTCCGCTGCGCTACGAGTCGGTAACGAAAAGATCAAAACCTTGTATGCAGTCTCCATAGTGGTCCTGGGCTGGTGCGTAGGTCGGAATTTTTTTGTTTTCTGCTGCGTTACCCTACAGTGGCATCATGAGCCGTGCTATGCATTGATGCAGGTTGCGATCTAGAATACATGGAGATGTATGGGTGTTGCACAATATAATTAGGTAGTTTATGAGTTCTATTACTGAAAATTATTTGTGCGGGTAGCAGATGAAATCTGTAACCCGAGGTTCTTGTTGCTTCCCTGGAATTTGCATATTTCTGATCTTGATAACAGCATGGTGGAGTTTCAATGTTCTGGCAATCCGCGATCCTGATTGATCAACGAAGTGCTAACAGTTCATTGAATTCCACCGTAGTTAAAAAGAAAGATGAAATTTCGCAGACAAAAGGGCAATGCAGATATGATCTGCACGGGGGTCATGCGTATGACGAAGTTTAGTATGGGGCTCAAGATTTTATTATCTCAATTTTCATACACCCTGGAAAGATAATCTAGCGACTTGAATTATCATACTTGATGATGGACGTTGGTAGCTTCGGTTTGTTTCGAAACCTTAGAAGCCACGAAAAACAAGTTTTTGCATGAACCAATTAGAGGCGTCTAACTTGGTTTTGCAGGAGGGTTTGCATGTGCATGTGATGTGGTATAGCAGTGCTCTTAATAATTTGATTATGTATGAGATGTCTATATGATGTAAATTGATTAACATGACCTACGTGTCATGATTCGGCATGATGGCTGGAGCCATATGATTGCACTTTAAATGACCTGGGAGTCGACCTTGTGTAATGCATTATTTTATCAGCTATAGAGATAGCAATATTATCTGGTGCATCGACAAGGTGGTGGCAATCTTCGCGAAGGTGAACAGTGACGCGAATGCCGAAGACGAAGAAATACAAGACTTCTCCGTCAGAAAGGGCTATACCATATCATGCTATTATGAATTTCCTGAGATGTTTATCCCTTATGTTGCACCCTTCTTTATTGCGTGGTAGTCGCTTTTATTAGGGTGATCTCTCTCAAAAATATCAAGTAGTTAGTGTTCTCCCAAGTGTAGCACCGTCACGGCACCTAACTTTTCGGGGTGCGCCGTGTCACACGGGTACGAACGATTAGGGAAGTGTGAGGCGGGTGAGTTGAGACCTCGCAGCAAGATCACTTGGTTGTCTTGACGTTCAGGCATGACTGTCATGAGCTTGGAACACATGCATCGAAAGATGAACAAGAGTCACATAGAGATGTGATTGGCACGTTGGCCTACCGGTTGAGATTTTCGTCATCAGTGGTGTTACACCAATGGCGGACAATTGAAATGCGGATCTTGAATCACTCAAAATCAATTATGAGAGATATTGATTTGAGTGGGAGCGCACTGTAGAATTAATTCTTTTAATTCTCAGTGCAATTAATTTTGAACAGTGTCTAAGTGTGATTTGCATAATAGTTGTAGAATTATGGCTCGCGTTTCCACCTTCCCTATTAAAATTGAATAGCTGTTAAATATCTGGTTAAAACTTTACGGTTGGTAACGTAATGTGAGAATTGTCCTCAAGAGTGCCGAGAAGGACTTTGTCCTATCGCATACTTTCGGTATTCTCTTGCTTATGCTATGGATCATGTGACTCTTGTCCTTCGATCCAAAAGCTAGAATTCCGTTTTTAGTCAAGTGCAATACATTTGCTTCCATGAGACCCGAACTTCGAAAGTTTGGATAGTTATGTGGTATTCATGGAATCTGAAAATCATTTTCAGAGACAGACAAAGGCTAAAAGATATGAGATATCCAAAGCAATGTTTGTTTGCAAACTATTAGTAAAGGAGTTTACTATGCATTAGACTGATAAGAGAGGGATCCAGAAGAACGCCTGTCATATGATGAAAGGTGAATAAAACAACAACTTAAAGAGAAAGAAAGTGTCCAAAGGGTGTTAGTGTGACTTACACGCCTAGGAAGTCCAGGGCTAACGCCACTCTTAAGTTGGGTGCTTCTTTTGAGAGTAGGAGAAATACTAAAAGTTAAACTGTTAGAAGTATAAAGGCAGAAAGAAAGAAGACTGGAATATCCAACTCATGTATGAATGTCATACAAGTTTTTGATGTATAGAAGGCTGGTCAAAGATATAGTTCTTGGGAATTATGATTAAATTGTTAATCACTAATTCTTGGGTATTGTGAGTTAATCACAAAGATACCCGCTCGATTGCTTTCTATTGCAACTCGATGTAAGAACTACTATGGCCTGAAAGACTAGCCAGGAATGAGGTTTTGGTATACACAGGGAACATAGTAAATGTTACTATACCTTCCATCGTTGTATTACCGTCTGTATTTATTTTCATAATTCATTTAGAGTTTCACACTCTAGCCCTTTGCATAAGGTATTTTGCAAGAAGGTTATTCATAAGAGAACTTTTGATGTTCGGTGTTATGAATAACATATGGGCCATACTTTCATTAAGAATGAGATGTATGTTATGAATAATGATAATAATATATTACCCCTGGATTTACTTTCATAATTCATTTTAGAGTTTTACACACTCTAGCCCATTGCACAATGTTTGTTGCAAAAGAGTTGTTCATAAAAGAACAATTGTTGTCCAGTATTACGAATAACATAAAGGGCCATGCTTCCATCCGAGATTGGACGTATGTTATGAATATTGATAGTACTATGATACATCCATAACATTGACGCTAAATGTCGTAAGACTAAGATAATACCACACAAGTGTGGCACTGCATTTGGTCACATTGGAGAAACCTGCATGGATAAATTTCATTATGATGGATTTTGAAGTCGTTTGATTTTGAATCATCTGACACTTGCAACTTTCCTCCGAAAAGTGAAGTGACTGAAATACCGTTCACATGCCATAAGGAACGAGCAACAAACTTATTGATGATCATACATTTTGATGTGTGTAGTTCAATAAATGTTGTTGCAAGTAGTGGATTTATCTATCTTCATAAATGACTCTAGTAGATATATGGATATTTACTTGATGAGACGTAAGTCTGGATCTTTTGAATTCATTCAAAAGGTTTTTCAAAAATGAAATAGAAGTTATTGTAACAAGAAAATTATGTTTCTACAATTCGATTGCAGAAAGGAATATTTGAGTTACAAGTTTAGCGGATGTCTGATGAGTTGTGAAAGGGGTTTCATAACTTGCACCTCCCGGAACACCACTGCAAGTGGAAAGTCCGTGAAGATGTAATCGAACCATTTATGACATGGTAAGATCAAAGATGACATAAATAATTTTGCCATTATCCCTTTTAAAAGGTGATGCTTTAGAGACTGCGGCTTTTACACTGAAAAGAGCTCCATCAGGTCTGTTGAAATGACGCCATGGTATGGTACGCCCAATCCTGTTATATCTTTTCTTAACATTTGGAATATGGGGCTTGTGTAAAAGGTTACAAACCTATTCCAAATCAGACAAGTGCTACTTTGTAGGTTATCCCAAGTCATTGGGTATTCCTCCCTCACTATACCGAGGCAAATAGGTTTGCCACAAAGAACAGTATGCTTTTTGAAGAAAATGGTTCTTTCAAAAAGGTGAGTGGGAGAATAGTGCAACTCGATGAGATAAACAGTATCTTCGTCATCAGGTCAAAGGAAAGAGACCTTGGAAGTAATTCCGGAGTTTCCTACTGCGACTGATACGGAAGTCTCTACAATAAAATGTATGGACTTCGGTCGAACTTGCAGCTGAACCACGTAGGCAAGGCTCGTGCAAACCTCTCAGGTGCGCAAACGAGATATTGTTGTTAGACAACAGTATACCTACGATACACAAGGAAGCGTTGATGGGCCCTGACTCCGGAATTGGCTAAATGCCAATACAATCCAAGATAGTTTCCATATAAATGTTTCAAGATTAAAATCTTGATACACCTTTCGGAAGACTTAGAGTCTAACGAGTTTTTATGGAAGTAAAAACTGATACGGATAAAAATGTTTTATCCATAAAGCTCGACTTGTTGAAATAACAAGTTCAAGGAGTTGACTACGATGAGGTTGTTTCACCGTAGCGATGCTTAAAGTCGGTTCGGGTTGAACTAGCAATTAATACATATTTCAGTCATGGGATATGAAACATGGATGACAATAGGATTTCCATATGATGGAAATGAAACCAAGGACTTGCATGTGTTACAGTCCAAGGTATTTTGTCATTCCAGAGGATGCTAGTGAGTGTGCAAACTTCAGACTTCCAGAAATGGACAGAGGAGAGCAAAATGGAGTTGGAATCTTCGTGTTTTGATGAAATGGTCAAAAAGGGTTTTGACTTCATTAATGGGTAACAAAGATGCTTGTGATTCAAGAAAGTAAGTGGGAGCATAATAATATTTCTAAAAACGTTGTGTGCTTGACACATTGTTAATTGGAAATAAATTTCTTGACACGAATTAGGATTTCATTTGAAAATAGTTTTTCGATGAAGTGCTTGGGCTAAATAGCCTTAATATTAGGCATGGTGATCTATGGAGATAGATTTACCTAATGGGGCTGAGCAAAGATACATATTGACAAAATGCGAAACCTTTTAGCATTAAAAACGTCAAGGAGTAATTCTTGCCGAAGTCACATGGAAAGGGTTTTTGCAAGACTCGGTGTCCCAAAAACACTGATGAGCAAAATACATGATGGAGATTCCACACACCTTCATGTTTGGATTAATCATGTATTCCATGGTATGTAAAAACAACCAGTTATGTCCAATACTCCAAAGTTGTTGCGAGTATAGATACCAAAGTGATCAAAAGTTCTAATCATGGGACAACAGTGAAAAAGGGTCATTGAGTACTATAGTAGCACTAATGACATGTTTTCTCGCAAGTGGAGATCATGAAGAGTTCGTTGTAAAAGGTTACATCAATACAGTCTTCATCCATGCTCCAAGCGATTTTCGATTTAAATTGTGAGTTTTTGTGTAACACACAATATGGTGGCACGGTAGTTGGAAATTGTTCCAAACAAGTTACTGTGGCGAATTCTATAACAGAGGTGAAGTATGTTGCCGCTTTTAAAAACGACAAAGAAGATGTTGAATCATATAGTTCATTCATGAACTTAGTATGGTTCCAAGATGGCTTTTGTCAATGGGACACTACTGCAGGTAGTTGCTCCATAACTCAGTGTGAGGAATCCAGGTTCGACCTGTGATTCACATACATACAAAACCAAGTCCACACAAAATATGAATTTTGTGAAAGCGTGAAAACGTGAGGATATGCAAAGATTCACACGGAGCTGAAGTCGTCAGATCCGTTGGACATCAGGCTATACCACAAGCGAAGCATATTTACACCGGTGTGCCATAGGTGTAAAGTGCATTAGCATTAACTAGATTATTGACTCTGGTGCAAGTGGGAGTCTGTAGGAGATACGCCCTAGAGGCAATAATAAATTTTATTGATTATCTCCCTTTTCATAATTAGGTTTATGTTCCATGCTATAACTGCTATGGTTCTCGAGCCTACAAATAAAACGAGGCTTGGAAGAAGACTCATATGCACGTGTGGAATAATAAACGGTAAAATGTATTCCTAGTCTAGCCTCTAAGACTAGCTCAAGTGTTGCATGATGGTCCTATTTTCGTGATCATGGGCATGTCTATGCCAGCAATTTTGAGGGCACAAATGTTAGAACAACATTTGTATTGAATCGACCCGATTGATGTTATGCTATGAGATACATTCATCACAAGTTAATGGTTAATAACACAGAGATGGTTAATGTTTGCATGATTCCTCAGGCCATGAGAGTATCGAGTTTCTTCATGCTTGATTCATGAACTTTGGGGTTTGTTAAACGTCATCCGTAACTGGATGGCTATTACGGCAGCTTACGGGTTCATGGGAAAGTATGTTAAGTAACTTGATAACTCAAGATTGGGATTTGCTCCTCCGACAATGGAGAGATATCTCTGGGCTCTCTCGGTGTTACGGTATCCATCATCGTCTGGCCAGACACTTTGTAATTTGATCACGGGGATGCCGGAACATGGTAACAAGAAAAGAGAACAATACCGGTAACGAGGTAACTAGCATAGTGGACAAGTTGTTGATCCACGGGAATGCCAACATGTCTCACCTCGGGTATTTGTAACATATCATGAAGCAACAGGAATAGCACACGACAACTGTAGGTTCACTCGAATATTCATTCGTGTGGGTATAGGGGTCAATATGGGTGTCCACGGCTCCGATGTTGATCATTGATCGAAAGGGGTTCCGTGTCATGTCTATACTTCACCGAACCTATAGGGTCAAATGCTTAAGGGTCATCTATCTGTTGAATACTAGACAGGGAGTCTGAGAGAAAATCACCGAAAAAGTTTCGGACACCGAAAAAGTTTCGGACAGCGGAAAAGTTCCGCAGAGAGAGGTCACCGGATGAGTTCCGGTGAAACTGAAAAGTTGTTTCAGAGGATACCATAAAGTCAAATTGGTTTCGGCACATGCCCGATAATTCTTGGAGGGTGCCAGAATCATTCTGGAAACTTTTGGGAATTTTCTGGAAGAACAACCGGAAATGTTCCGGAGCTGCCGGAACCACTTCAGATGCTTTTCGCAGATGAAAATCACTAATCTGGAATTGTTCCAGAACGCGTTGAAATTTTTTTTAGTGGGTACTGGAAATGTTCTAAGCCCACATAAATATTTTCAGTTCGAACAGACGCTGAAAAATGTCGTCGTGAATAGTGAAAGTGCTTTTGGGTTACTTTTTGGAAAGCCACTTGTTTGGGCTTTATCCCAAAATATCTAGGGATGACATGGATGGATTGGGAGGCCCTCATGGGGGCCCCCCAAGGGGTGTGGCCGGCCACACTTGGGGCTCCACCATGGAGCCCCTCTTGTTCCTTGGTTTCACCTTTATGCCCTTGGTGGAAGGACTTCATTCATGTACTTTTGGGTTTTATTGTAAAACCACCCTACCCCTTGGGATTTCCTATAAATAGAGGTGGAGGGGCAGCCCTCCACACTCACTCCTTCTCACATACACATGCCATGCAATGATCTAGCTTCTTTCTCCCTCCCCGCGAAATAGTTTCGTAGAGCCGAAAGGCTGTCTGGGTTCCGGTGGGAACTAGTTCTGGACGGTGAAGCCCTGCCGGATAGATGACACCGTATGTGTGCAAGTCTGTATAGAGGTCGTAGTTTCGATCTTAGTACCCGAGGGGCTGTTCGTGAGTGCCTCCCAAAGGGCTGTCCAAGTGACGGTCCGAGTTCTGTGAGTCCTCCCGAAGGGCTGTCCGAGTGATCGTCCGAGTTTCGAAGGTCCTCCCGGAGGGCTGTCCGTGACACCGTCCGGGGGACTGTTCGACCTGTAGGAGATATGCCCTAGAGGCAATAATAAATGTTATTATTTATCTTCGTGTTCATAATTAGGTTTATGTTCCATGCTATAACTGCTGTGGTTCCCGAGCCCGTATATCCATAAAGGCTCTGGGGAAAACCCATGTGCACGTGTGGAATAATAAACGGTAAAATGTATTCCTAGTCATGCCTCTAAGACTAGCTCAAGTGTTGCATGATGATTATGTTTTCCCAATCATAGGCATGTCTATGCCAGCAACTTTGAGGGCACAAATGTTAGAAGAACATTTGTGTTGAATCGACCCGATTGATGTTATGCTATGAGATACATTCGTCACAAGTTAATGGTTAATAACGCAGAGATGGTTAATGTTTGCATAATTCCTTAGACCATGAGAGTATCAAGTTTCTTCATGCTTGCTTCATGAACTTTGGGGTTTGTTAAACGTCATCCGTAAATGGGTGGCTATTACGGCGGCTTACGGGTTCATGGAAAAGTATGTCAAGTAACTTGATAGCTCAAGATTGGGATTTGCTCCTCCGGCGATGGAGAGATATCTCTGGGCCCTCTCGGTGTTACGGTATCCATCATCGTCTGGCCAGACACTTTGTGATTTGATCACGGGGATGCCGGAACACGGTAACAGAAAAGAGAACAATACCGGTAACGAGGTAACTAGCATAGTGGACAAGTTGTTGATCCACGGGAATGCCAACATGTCTCACCTTGGGTATTTGTAACATATCGCGAAGCAACAGGAATAGCACACGGCAACTGGAGGTTCACTCGAATATTCATTCGTGTGGGTATAGGGGTCAATATGGGTGTCCACGGCTCCGATGCTGATCATTGATCGGAAAGTGTTCCGGTCATGTCTATACTTCACCGAACCTATAGGGTCACACGCTTAAGGGTCATCTATCTGTTGAACGCTAGACAGGGAGTCTGAGAGAAAGTCACCGAAAATGTTTCGGAGACAACGGAAGAGTTCCGAGAGAGAGAACACCGAAAGAGTTTCGGTAAAACTGAAAAGTTGTTTCGGAATATATTATTTGGTCAAAAAGGGTTTCGGCACCACCTGGAAATTTTCAGAGGATGCCAGAATTGGTCTGGGAACTTCTGGGAATTTTCGGAGAGAAAAACCGGAAATGTTCCGAAACTGCCGTAACCGCTGTTAATGCTTTCCGCTGATGAAAACCACCGCATCGAAAATGTTTCGGATCATGCCCAGAATAATTTTAGAGGGTGCCGGAAATGTTCTGGGACTTTTTGGAATTTTTCAGAAAAAGTTTCGCGGAAAACATCTTGTCTCAGCGCGAGGGGACAAGATCCCACGAATCGGGGGTTGCATGTTTGGTGGCTTTTTGTCTAGGGAGCATGCATGTTTCATGGAGACATGTTGGTGGCTTGTTGGGGGGGCCCTCCCCCATGGGGAGACAAGGTGTGGGCCGGCCCAAGGGCTGCCATGGTGGTGTCCCCTTGGTGCCCCCCTTGTGTTACCATTATGCCCTTTCATGTGTGACATAAAGCTTGGGTATTTTGGTATTTCAACATCCCACCCCACCCCTTGCCTTGGCCAATATAAGGAGGAGAAGGGGCTGCCATTCTCCCCATCCCTTGCTCTCATACACATGCCAAGATGTTATCTGGCTTCTCTCTCCCTCCCACGAAAAGAGTTTCGTAGAGCCGAAAGGCTGTCTGGGTTCCGGCAGGAACTAGTTCTGGACGGCGAAGCCCTGCCGGATAGGTGACACCGTATGTGTGCAACTCTGTAGAGAGGTCGTAGTTTCGATCTTAGTGCCCGAGGGGCTGTTCGAGAGTGCCTCCCGAAGGGCTGTCCAAGTGACGGTCCGAGTTCTGTGAGTCCTCCCGAAGGGCTGTCCGAGTGACCATTCGAGTTTCGAAGGTCCTCCCGAAGGGCTGTCCGCGACATCGTCCGGGGGACTGTTCGACCGCCTCTCGGAGGGCTGTCCGAAGGGAAGACGAGGGTATACATCCTCGCGGTTGGGAGGTTGTAAATCCTAGCTGCGGGGATCTGCACCGCCGATCGTCATCGACTCTACTTCCGCTGCGCTACGAGTCGGTAACGAACATGATCAAACCTTGTATGCAGTCTCCATAGTGGTCCTGGGCTGGTGCGTAGGGCGGAAAATTTTTGTTTTCTGCTGCGTTACCCTACACGACCGCCTCCCGGAGGGCTGTCCGTGGGGCAGATGAGGGAGTACATCCTCGCGGTTGGGAGGTTGTAAATCCTAGCTGCGGGGATCTGCACCGCCGATCGTCATCGACTCTACTTCCGCTGCACTACGAGTCGGTAACGAAAAGATCAGTATGCAGTCTCCATAGTGGTCCTGGGCTGGTGAGTAGGTCGGAATTTTTTTGTTTTCTGCTGCGTTACCCTACAAACAACCTCTTTGTTCTTGTGGTGTTATGAGATGGTTGGTGCGGATATGTTCTTGTTGCAGTTTGTCGATCACGGATTTGATCGCTTTGGGTTTTTTCTTTTTCCTCGCTTAGCCATAACTTTTGTCTTATATGATTTTGCTATTTGCCGGTGTTTTTTGTGTGTATGCATTGAGGTTGGCTTTGTTTTGCGACGAGTTGACACCACCTCGAAGGCCAAAGAAAACGGAGTGAACACGCAATTAATTTTTTTCAAAAACTAGGGATGCTGGGTGAACATTTAGATGCAGATGATAAATTAACTGCCACTAGTTGTTTAACATATCCCTATCCTTGCGTGATAATTTTCCGTGTGTAAGTGTGCTTTTTGCGTGTGCTCCTGCCAACTAGGGGCTGTGCTTCAGTGCTCCCCTAACTCAATTTCCTAGGGGTATTCTTGACCCTCGCCATATATTTTTTCTCCGGCCCGCCGCTGCCCATATCCAAGCCCCGTAGCCCATATCCAAGCCCCGTATAACCCATACGTATGTATACGGTGTCCTCCCGAAAAAAAAAGATGACACGAGCCCACGACCAGGTACGACCTGCCGACGGCAGATCCATCAATCACGCAGCTCCATCATTCACGCAGCTCCTCCATCATTCTGTTGAGGTTCTGTAGGAATATCGGCGGCGGCGATCTCATCGCCAGCAATCTCGTCCGAGAGCGCGCGCGGCACCGTCGTGAACCTCCAGCGCTCGCAGGTACCGCATCCCATTTCCCCACATTTTTCTCGCTCGCGGCAGCATCAAGCGAACTGCCGCCGTTTTCGTCGTAGTGGTTAACCTAGCGGGGCGGGTAACCTAGCTTTCCGGCGGTCCAGGCCATCGCAGATCTTGTTCTGGTAGTGCTGCTCGTCGTGATACAAAGTGATCACGTGGGCTAAAGTGGGTTTCTTCTTTCTAGGGTTAACCTAGCGTTGGTTGCCGTTGGTTGTGTGCACGACGGCTCCGTTATTTGATGCGGCGGCTTACCTAGTTATCCGACGATCCAAAGTGATCACGACTGGTGCCGTGGGCTAGGTATCCGTCGGCGCAAGTTTTCACGGGTAGCGCCGCTTCTCGCGATCCAAAGTGATCACGACTGGTGCCGTGGGCATCTTCCTTACTAGGGTTGACGTACCTTAACGCCGATGACCGGTGTGGAGAGGGGGGAGGATCCATGGGTGGTCAGAGGTCGTTGGCATCGGTTGTGTGCATGATCTGAACGCCCTCGGTTGGGGCGCTCTCCGGTTGGGGTAGTTTATTTAACATCCGTGATCGTGTGCTATGTGTTGTATATTTCAGCATTGATAATGTTTGCACATTTGATGATACATATTATTTGTTGTAGGAAATGGCGGACGATGAGTTAACTGATATCATGTTTGACATGGAGTTTGGAGAACAGATGAAAGACTGGATAGAAGATTGGTCAGATGATGAAAATTCAGATCGTGGAGATTGGTCAGAGAATGGGGATGAATGGGAAGATCTTAATGTCAGTGGCATTATCATGTTGTAATTTTTTGGTGGCATCCGACAAGATTATATTTTTGTGTTGAAAATTTATAGATGGATGAGCATGATGATCGTCAGGAAAACAACTCGGAGATCTCGAATGAAGATTAAATTAGTCAGGTATGGAAGTGGAATTTTTTGTTGGCATGCAAATTGAATTTATCCTGGAATATTATATGATAAGTACTTATGTATTTGTGTTGTATTTTTCAGCTCATTTCCGAATGTCATAATGCGTACGACTATTACGGTGAATCCGACGCGGAGACAGGCCTTGATGACGAATCATTAGCTGCACCTGATTCTGGGGAGTCGCAGTCGTCGGTCATCATGAGTGAAGTATGTATGTAATCAGTGTTGTATGGAAGTAATGTTAAACCATAGAAAACTTTTTTCATGGCTATGTTATGATTGTGTAGGTGACAGAAGATGAGGGGAAAAAGAATGTCCAAGATACTGCCAGTGCAGATGATAAGAGGGATATGTTCATGCAGATAATACAAATGACTTTTATGTCTCACGATGCTGCGTTTGATTTCTACAACAGCTATGCTAGAGATAATGGTTTCGGCATTAGAAAGGGCAAGGTCAGGTATAGCAAAACCGAGTCACATCATATGCGTTATAGGCAGTTTGTTTGTTCCAGAGAAGGAAAACGTGACAACAGGTTGCTAACCGAGGAAGGACACAGCCGTAGGCTCAGACCGGAGACACGCTACAACTACGAAGCGCACCTGACTGTCAAGCTTGACCAAAAGCGTGGGGTTTGGTATGTTGAAAGTTTTGAGGACAAGCATAGACATATGATGGCAAGACCGGACGAGGTACCTTTTCTTTGGTCCCACAGAAAAATCAAAGAGTACCAGAAAGCTGAGATAATGTCCATGAGAGCTGCAGGGATTAGAATTCACGACATTATGGATTCCTTCATCAGCAAACATGCATGGTATGGCGGTGTTGGTTTTACCAGGCGTGAAATATACAACCTTTGCTCCAGGGAGAAGAGGAAGCTGCTTTCAAAAGGTGATGCTGCCACAGCCATAGGCATCATGGCCAGTTGGAAAGAGAGGGATCCTAGCTTCTTTTTCGAGTACAATCTAGATAAGGAAGGACATATGAATAGGATGTTCTAGTGTGACTCCCAGTCTCGTCATGACTATGAGGATTTTGGCGACGTGCTTGTATTTGACAGCACGTACAAGATGAACCACTATGGTATGCCATTCATACCTTTTGTTGGTCTTAACAATCACCGGAAGACCACTGTTTTTGGTTGTGCCATAGTTTCGGACGAGACCGAAGATACATATGTGTGGCTGCTGCAGACTTTTTTGAGGTCCATGTGCCAAAAGATGCCGAAGAGTGTAATCACGGACGCCGACGCTGCGATGATCAAGGTAATTCGCCAAGTCTTGCCAGACGTGTGGCACCGTAAATGTACGTGTCATATAGAAAAAAATATGAAGATTCACCTCAGTCACAAGTCCTTGAAGGAGTTCCAAACTCTTCTGTACTACAGCACGTCCACGGCCACGTTTGAGGAGAGATGGCACGCGTTTTCCAAAAGATGGCAGTCGGAAAAAACAGTAACATGGTTGAGACAGATGTATAAGAAGAGGAGACTGTGGGCTGCAGCTTATCTGACAGAGGGGTTTTGTCTTGGCATGAAAAGCAACCAGAGGAGTGAAAGTCTAAACTCATGCCTTCACCTCCATCTAGACGGTGAAATGACCCTGGTGGATATGATTTTGCACTATGAGAACGCCGTTGCACGTATCCATGAGAACGAGGCGCGAGATGACTGCACGGCCTCACAGAGTTTACCGGTGCCAGTTACTAGCTCGAGGGAACTTGAGATAGCTGCTTCTCACGTCTTCACTCCAGCAAACTTCTATATGTTGCAAGATGATCTTAGAAAAATTGGCGGCATGGAGATTGTAGAAATTAAGCTCGGAGACGGATCACAGCAATACATCGTGGCCTGGAAGAAAAACCGGAAGAGCTGTTTTTGGGTGGAGTATACACCAGTAAATTCCGCAAAAACTATAAGGTGCAGCTGCAGAAGAATGATTCGAAAGGGTCTACCTTGCAAGCACATATTCCATGTACTGAAGTACTTGAATATATCTGAAATACCAAAGTGTTTAGTTCTTGTGCGGTTCACGAAAGACGCAAGGTTGGGACTGCCCGCGAGGCGCACAAGCGATCTGTTGGGATTTGGATGGACTGGGTCAGCTGAAAGAATGAAATATAGCCAGATCAGTGTGTTGGCTTCAGAAGCTATGCATGCGGCATGCAAACACCCAGCTTTGTGGGATCAGTTACAGGAGAGTTTGAAGGCCATGATAGCTAAGAGCCATGACTATGATCAGCTAAAGGAAAATTTGAGTAAGAAAACGGCTGATCTCAGTAGGTGTGCAATTGAATATGTAGACGATGGTGAAGGCAACATAGTTCAAGTTCAAGATCCTATTAAAGTATCAACGAAAGGTGCAACTAAGGTAGATGAGAACCGCCCTATGTCGAAAAATGGTAGGCCACTTTCGTACGACGAGCTCAGAATCAGGTGTGTCGCTTGCAAATTGCTAGGGCACACTAAATGCAGCAAGAAATGCAAACTAAATAAGAAGTAAGTTTTTGTACGCATTGTAGGTTATAATTATTTTTAACTTGTCAATCATTAACTTTTCCTATCTGTTATCATGTGCAGAAACGTGGTGGACGAAGAAGAGTAGAACACTTGCTAGAGTTATGTACTGATGCAACCAGTGATCTAATAGTGAGGGTGTTTTACATGTGTTACTGCATACATTTATATACTAACTCTTGCAAGAGGCCGGACCTGAGATGGCGCTTGTAGCCTATATGGACTAAACAGGAGGCGGTCAGTAGGACTTTATCAGAAAATGTATAGCATGTTAAGCTTTTGTAATGATGGCATCTTTTGTGTTGTCCATCTCGAGTTTATATTATATTAGAAACCTAGATGATCCAACGCACAGTGTGCGGAAGATTTTGCAATATATTCATAGAGAATTGGTACGTGGCACATGTAATTGTTTTGCGGAATTTTATGGATGCATTTGTGGTGGACATTTCTCCATGCATGTTGAATGATGGGTGGCAATACTTACCTGTTAAGAGACCATAGGTTAGTGGGGGCTAGTTATTTAGATATAGAAGATGTAATTTATGTGTGGTAATAATTAATTTTTTTCACTCCCTGGTTTTATTTACCGAAAACCAGCACCTTGGGTCTAGAGTACAGACTGGTATCGAAAAACTCACCATTTTCCTCCCGCAAAAGAAAAGAAAAACCCACATTTATGGCTTTTGTGTAACTTGAGCCGCTTGTCGCGATGACGTTGAGGGGGCGTGGGGGGGGGGGGTTGGGGGGGGGGGGGGGCGGGGCGACGGATGCCATTAGAACGCGTGACCCTGCGCCTCCCGTTGCCGAGCCCATTGAACAATTTTTTATTTTGATTACAGCCCGTTTAAATGGGCCACGCTGGCCACCTGGTCAGGGCGGTTCTTCCCTCGCGATCTCCACGCTCGTTCTATCTATCCACTGCGACCGCCGCCGCCGCCACCGATCCACGTCCTGCCGCCGTTCGCGTTACGCCATGGTTTCGTGGAGCGACGAGTCAAGCTCTTCTTCGGACGGCGAATCCGTGACTAGCCTACAGGTACGCTCCTGCTATATAATCTCCAGATAGTGCTAGGCTTAGGGTTAGGGTTCTTCATTTCCGGTATTTAACGCAGGGCGTTGATTTGTGCATTATCTCTGTTGTTTAGCTTCCTACGACTATCCCTTGCTATGAATGGAGTGGCATTGCTCACGATCTGTCTTCTCGTTGTCTGCATCGAGAACCTTGCGTCAGGCTAGTTGCTTTTGATTCCTTGAAAACTAGCAGACGTTTTCTTGCCTGTGGTCAGAAGGTATGTTGTTCCGTACTGTAAATATATGTTTACATTAGCTCGTGCTCGATTTACTTCGCAGTAATCCATTGTTCTGCCCATAATTGTATACAATTTCAATTAATTTGAGCATTTACAAAGTCCGTATTTATGCTGTCTTTTTTACGGTCTAATATTTGTTCTAGCCCATAATAGCATATACTTGTAGTAAATTGATCCATATATATATATATATGTATATCATTGCATGCTACATTTTTTGTTTATATGATTGAGACCATATTTGTAGTGCATTGCATGTAATTATAGTGCATTCGTGCATATATGATTGAGACCATATTTTTTCATACTGTAGGAAGAAGTGAAATGTAACTATGTGGAATGGGTAGACCCGGAGTGGTCAGTGGCTACGAAGTTCTGCCTCACAGAACTGTGGAGCATGTATGACGAGAAGCTGAGACAGAATGTTAAGAATGCTGAAGAAAATTTCAAGTTAATTGGAGAAAAGAGGAGGACGGAGGAAGAGCTGAGATTTTTCAAAATGGACTTTGCTAAAATGGTGGCTGACAAGGAAGATGCTCTCACACAGTTGGCCAATGCAAGATTGTCACTTAGCGATCTCAAAGAGGAGCAGGAGAAGAATAAGATGGCAGACCATGGTTGTGCCAATCTACATCAGGTCCTGAGGGCAAAGGCTGAGAAAGACCGGGACCGGGTGGTGCTAGAGAGAGACCAAGTGATGAGAGAGAGGGACCAGCTGAAGCAAGAGAAGAAAAAACTTGAGTATATTACTGCAGATTTTCTCAAACAGAAACATGGGTACGTTGATAAGATCAAGAAGCTGAAGGAGATTTGTGATGAATTTTAAGTATGTTTTGTGCTTTATTGTTGAACTGAATAATCAAGTCCTATCTGCACTGTGGGCAGTTCATTTGTGTAAGGCCTAAGTATGTATTGACTATGATTCCTTGGACACTGTTATGGCTTGCAGATCAATTTCCTATCACTTGCAAATGCTGAAAATTGCAGTGAACTACGCGAGTTAGGGCAAGGCGAGTATATTATATTAACTAATAAATTATATCACTTTCGAAACAGTTTTCCCTTCTCTGACCTGCATCCTAATGCGGGTGCTCGGCTAACCGCTGAAATTCTTTTGCTTCCACCGGAGCTCCTAAATCCTACTGATCAAGGGGGCGAAAGAGTTGTTGATCATGTGATTGATGGTGCTACTGATCCTGATCTCCTGATCTTCATGATGCAGAAAAGGAAAAGGGTAACAAAAATGCAGCAGAAAATGCAGCACAAAAATCTGTGCAACGTGATTTCATGCAACACATAACGCCAAGGGAGTCTGGCGCAAGACACGAGGAAGATCCTCCTGCGGACTCCGATCCCGAGAGATCCAGCGGCAATCATGCACACGGGATCCCAGGCGGATTTGCCTACTCCACCCATCGCAGGATCCACGGGTGGCCCGTCTGCGTCCGACATGCGGGCTGTCTGCACCGAGCGGTCGGGCGGGACCGGACCTGACGTGTCCCCCCGCGCCAACTGGCGCTCGTCGATTGGGTCGCCCGCGCCTGGTCCGCTCGGCATTGTTGATGCCAGCAGGCGGTCCCCAGGGCGTGTGTCGCCCATGCGTCAGCCGGATCTGTCGTTGTCTCGGGCGCGGGATCCCACACCGGATCGCACGATAGCCGAGGGGGATTCTCAGGCAGCATCACAAAAAGTAAGACAGCAGCATCAACAATACTCTTCCATGGAAGAAAAGAATGAACACAGCAGCAAAAAACATTAAGCTAGAACAAATGAAGGGAAGCAAAAATGTATTGGTATGAAACGTACAGTCTGACTGCATTACACATACACATGTATGCGTAAGCGACCACAAATCCACACAAAATCCAACGTATCGTGCTTATTACATGAATGATAGAAAATCAAAGTTGTCCATGCCCCGGAAACGTGCTTCCGGACTTAAAACAAACGACTAAAACTAGAATCTTGAATCATGTATGACGTCTTCACGCCTTGCTTTTCTTTGCGATGTCGCGAATTTTGTTTTTCACACATTCGAGCGTGTTGATAGGTGAGAGAATCAACTCGGCGACAAGACGTCTTCTCCTTGCATTAACCATGTCCTGCAATTTTTAGAAGAAGGTTTAATGAATAGAAGTTGGTATTATACGACAATTGTACAAGTGTATGAACAGAGAGGACAAATTACCTGGGTAAAATCGGCGGTCCATCGTTCCCCGTCCCAATGTTCCATAACTTCAATCACAAAAAGGCCACAAGAGTTCCTAATATATATGCAAACATTAGTCACCGTGCACATGAACATGTCTTTCGTAAGTACAAAATGATGAACCATAACTCACCCGTCCTCTTGTTGTGGCATGTCCATCTGAGCTGTGATAGGCCACTTAGTGACGTCTGGATATTTGCCAGGTGTAATACGGTTTGCCTCTTCCATATCAATTGCTATTGCTAGTCGCTATTTCAAAGAAAGTAGTAGTGAGAAACCATACGACATTTCATATGAAGAATGCTCGATGTTGGGGAGAGTACCAGTGCTTTCACAGTGTCGAGAGGGAAGTCGAGAGGATAGAGCGAATCCATAACTTGGAATTCTTTCTTGCGCATGTGCATCACCACGGTGATCCAGTGTGTATTGCCGACGTACAACGGGATAAACAACTATAGTGTGGAACACATTTGTAATCAGATGCAATAATGCTTGTTAAAATGAGTGTTAATGAACTAGTAAGAACATATCGTACCTTATCACGGACGGTATACTCGTCCAGAACCCTACGTACTGCTCCAGCTCAGCTCAGCGCACTATCCATGTTGTATCTCGACGGTTTAGGGTTGTCTCGTGCCTTAGCACGATCAACAAGGTATTTGGACCTCCAGGCTGGACAGAGGTACCGATCATGACCAACGCGTAGCGCCAAATGTGTCTGATAAGCATCGATAATCTGCATAAAATAATAGAACATTTTATGTTCATAGCTGACACCTAGATTGTGCACTTAAATAACAGGACATGCTAATAGAACTTACATCATCCGCCAGCCAACTATGCTCAAGTACCGGTCGTATGCTCTCCACAGTCACAGAGGTGCCACGTTCATTGTAGTAAACTCTTTTTGTCATATTCTTCTCAGACCGAGAAGCTGCCTCCACAAACGTAACAGCAGCATCGATGAGTTCCGGCGTCAAATCGTCCTTAACAACCCCTTCCACGTCACGGTCATTGAACAGAGCCTCATGAAAAATTAACGAACTCAAGAACGGACTACATGCATTGCTATAATTAAGCAGTAAGTTAGCTAGTAACGGTAACCCTCTAGTTACGGTAGTGTTGCCGGATGGCTTTAGTACCGCGTGCGTTTCGCTTGCTGGGTTTCAAGTTGAAGTGGGGATTCAATTTCTTGGGAACGGTGTGACGCCCCGGTTCAATCGTACACAAGTCATACACGCAAACGTGGTACGATCAAGCCTAGGACTCCTGGGAAGATATCACACACAACTCTAAACACAAATAAACGAGGTCCACAATTTACGACCAGGGATCCGAGATCCGAATACAAGTCATCATACAATAATATCTGGGTACAACCATAGTTTAGACAAGTTCTGCCTTAGAAGGCTAGCACAAACAGCGACACTAGTCGAAGAGCGTTGGCCTCCTGCCTGGGGTCCTCCGTCCTACTCCTGGTCGACTGGCTCGATCCAGTAGTACGTGCCCTCTGGCCCGCCTGGTAGTAGGTCTCCGGTGGTGGCGTCTGGCTCCTGGACTCCATCGTCTGGTGTATCTCAGGTGGGGTATATGGGGGAAAAGAGAAAATAAAGCAACCGTGAGTACTCCATCCGAAGTCACTCAGCAAGCATGATCTCTACTACATATGCAACATTATCAATTGGAGAAAAGGGCTGTATATGTGGACTGACTGCAAATGCCAGAATAGAGAGAAAGGCCTAGTCCTATCGCAGACTAGCAATCTTCAAACAACTCTTCTCAAGAGCCATCATCTTGCAGCAGTCGAGAAGAGTAGAATAGCATTTATTTAGCAAACATGTTGAAGTACAGCTCAAAGATCCTTCCTCGACTCCCCAGCTGAGAAAGTAATCCCGAAGCTTCAATTAAGTAACAAGTATCCTTTAAGTGTAGTATCGGGATACACAAACTGAGCGTCCTTTAATCGAGACCGGCTTCGTAGAGATTTCATCCCGGCAGGGGGGCACTAGTTACCCAACAACGCTCGATCACTCTGGCCTGACATCCTTGCTGGGTAATGCCCGTCCTCTGAAGATCACACGAAGCAGCGCTCTACCTAGGCTAGCAGAGAGGTAGCACGCCGGACTAACCTTATACCCAGGGGTCTCGGGCCTCGCCCTGGGCACCCTCGCGTTGCGTGTTGGCCGGGGTGCAGGCGCGACACTGAACCTCGCCAGTGATTATCCAGCCCAATCCCTACGATCAGCCCTCCGTTTAATCGTGACGTCTGATAAGATTTCGGAGAAACGTACATCGCAAGGGCCCCATAACCAAATCGCCCGCGTGTGGTAGTGCGTATAGGGCACGTCGACCCACTCAGATCACAACACCCAATCCATAGGCTCAATTAGTATCAACGAGACAATCAGAGTCTCTGATGCTCCGCCACAATGTCACACACTCGAGTGCCCTTCCGGCACACCCCAAATCATAGATCCCCCAGCGGGTACCCACCAGGGTGGACCCGCCTGTGACAACGGTCAAGTACCGTGTGGTCATAATCATCAGGGTGACGTATGAGTGTATCACACCTCGAGGTTCCACCTGAGGGTTGCACGACAGAGTCGTATCGGACATGGAGAAGGAGAATCACCCTCGATGACCACGACCGAACGCTATGCAGTATTCACATCTGATGCGTTACGAGTTCACCTCGGCACTCGATAGTTACTTACTCAGAGTCCGTACAACTTAGGGGGGGGGGGGTGAAGTGAGGTGTCGGTCTCTGGTCGACGATCACGTTGATTCGAGTCGTCGATGATCAAGCAGGGCACACAAGGTAAGGTGGGTGGGTTCACTGATGTTCACTACCAACCTATACTAATCAGTTTATCAGAGGCAGGTAAGGTAGCAATGAACAGGTTAACACAGCAGGCTATGCATCAGAATAGGAGCATACATTAACAGTAGCGAAATCTAATGCAAGCAGGAGAATAGAATGGGCGATATCTGGAATGCTCAGGGGGGGGGCTTGCCTGGTTGCTCTGGCAGAGAGGGAGGTCGTCAACGGGCTTGCTCGTCGGTAGAGTAGTCGTAACCTGTGCAGCGTCGTCGTCTCGTCGTCTATCGAGAGAGAGAGGGGGGAGAAACAATAAATTTCATTTTCACGGCAAAAATGCAAACAATATGTATGACATGCCTAAATATATGCCGGGGTGTTCTACTGCCTAACTAAACGATTTAGTTATTCAGGAATTTTATTCTGGATTTATTTAATTAGGGTTGGACACTATTCATTTATCGAAATCGGTCTAATTGTTCAACGTTCTTATAGTTGCGGTGCGTTTGACGGGAACAGAGGGCGTATCCGGGTTCGTATCGTCGTCTGATGCAAGTTTCATGTATAAATATTTTCATCGGTATCGGTTTATTTAATATGATTTTCAAAGTTTTATTAATTTCTGAAATTTAATTAATTATTTATTCAACATTATCCTAAACAAGTGCGATGATGACATCAGCAGACCTCATGCTGATGTCAGCGGTTAATTAAGTTAAATTACTACTTACTGTTTAATTAACACTAATTAGTTAATTAGATTAACCTAATCAGGATTAATTAACTAATTAATTAATATTATTTTAATTATTTATTTTTATTTCTTCTTTCTTTTTTTTAAACGTTTTTAGGGCGTGGGCCCCATTCGTCAGCGTCAACGGGGGGGTTCGGCCCCACTTGCGTGGCCCAGGTGCCACGCGGGCCCGCGCGGCGCGGGCGCACGGCGAGCGTGGTCGCGGGGCTTGAGGGGCAGAGGGCGATCGCCTGCGTCGCGCGGGTGCGGGCGCGTTTTGCGGTGCGCGGGTATTCGTGTGCGTGCATGCTGGCGGTGGATGTAGGCGACGCGGTGCGCGAGCGAGAACACGGGTGCAGGCGCTCGCGTGCTTCGGCGGCGGCAGGAGGTGCCGGCCACGGCGCGGTCGCACGTGCGCGCGACGTCGTGTGTTTGGCGCACCGGGTGGTCCAGCGCGTGACAGGGGAGGAGGCGAGGCCCTTGCGTGCCGGCAAAAGCTGTGATCAACCACACTCAACACAACACTCGAGCACAGAAATTCCGCGGCAGGAGACACTTGGGGGTCCTTACCCGGGGGTTCGTAGGGCCAAGGCGCGGGGGGGTTGTTTGGGGGTGGTGGTGGGTTCTAAGCCGATGCTGGAACGGCGAACGGGGTCGAGGCGCGGCGTCGGCTGGTCGAGCGCGCGAGGGCGCTGGCCGAGACGATCGCGCGTTGGCTTACTTCGGGGCGCGGGCGTCGATGGCTGGAAGTTGGCCTCGGGGTGGAGCCGAGAGCACGCGTGCGAGGTGGCCGGGTCGCCGGCGACTAGATGCGACGGCCGTTTGGGCGTGCGCGGCGGGGCGGGACGATCGGGGGATCCCGATCCAGATGGGGGGGGAGGATAAAGCGAGAGGGGGGAGTCAGCTAAGGTTTTCTGGCCGGCTGGGGTAGTATATGGCGCAGGGGGGGCCGCAGGTGGGCCGGCCCGGCGTGTGCTTCGGCCCAAGGGTTGGGCGTTGGGGGTTGCGCTTTTTTTTCTTCTTCTCTTGTTTTTCTATTCTTTTTCCTTTTCTTTTCTTTTTTTTTCCCTTTACACTCTGCAGTAAATGCTCGGCCTCACCATGGTTTTTGTAAAACATGATGACCTGGGTCTAAATACCATTGCCTTAAGTCCTCCTACCACCTAAAATTAAGTTGGACAAATATACGTCCAATATTATTCAATTTAATAAATGGTTATTAAATATTATCTTTATCCACTGTTTGAGGTTGTTCGAGTCACTTATCCAATTCCAATGATGTTGGTTTCAATTTTAGAATAGCCTCTGGAATATTTGTTATTTATCTGACATTTTAGTTTCTATGTTGGACAACTTTCATATTCCACTTTCGTTTAAATTTGAATTTGACTTAGGAGCTGAAATGCAATATGATGCTAATGATGATTATGCACTATTAAGCTTGCTGACATGTCATTATCAAAAGTGATTACTGTTGCTAATCACCGGGGGTGTTACAATTCTCCTCATCTATTAAGAATTCTCGTCCCGAGAATTAAGAGGAAGACTGAAAGAAAGAGGGGTATTCTTCGCGAAGACGATCCTCGCGTTCCCAAGTGGCTTCATCTTCAGAATGATTTGACCACTGAACCTTGAGGACCTTGATTGACTTTTAACGTGTTCGACGCTCAGCTTGATCAAGAATACGGATGGGATATTCTGGATATGACAGATCTTCCCGTAATTCAAGCACTTCATGATCCACAGCTCGAATAGGATCCTTGAAGCAGCGACGGAGTTGGGATACATGAAAGACATCATGTACTTGTGAAAGATTTGGCGGCAATTCCAATTGATATGCCACTTCTCCTCGACGGGCAAGAATACGGAACGGGCCAATGTAGCGTGGAGCTAACTTGCCTTTGATTCCGAACCGATGAGTGCCTTTCAATGGAGTGACACAAAGGTAAGCTTGTTCGCCAGGTTGATAGACCATTTCCTGGTGCTTACGGTCATAGTTGCTCTTCTGACTAGACTGAGCAGATTTCAAATGTTCACGAACAATGCGGACTTGTTCTTCAGCTTGCCGAATAATGTCCGGTCCGACGAGTGAGCGTTCCCCAGTTTCTGACCAATTCAGAGGGGTTCGACACTTACGACCGTATAGAACTTCAAACGGTGCCATCTTCAGACTAGCTTGATAGCTATTGTTGTAAGAGAATTCGGCATACGGGAGAGATTCCTCCCATTTCTTACCGAAGGAGATGACGCAAGCTCGAAGCATATCTTCGAGCACTTGATTAACTCGTTCAACTTGACCCTGTGACTGAGGGTGAAAAGCGGTGCTAAAAGACAGGTGAGTTCCCATAGCTTCTTGGAAACTATTCCAGAATCTGGAGGTGAAGAGGCTGCCACGATCAGAACTGATCTCCAACGGAACACCGTGGAGTGACACAATTCGGGAAACATACAAGTCTGCTAACTGGCTAGCAGTGATTGTCTCCTTAACAGGCAGAAAGTGAGCAACCTTGGAGAATCGGTCAATGACGACAAATATAGCATCATTACCCTTCTGGGATTTGGGAAAACCAGTAATGAAATCCATTTGGCCCTTGTCCCATTTCCATTCAGGAATTGTAAGGGGTTGCAGAGTTCCTGCGGGCCTTTGATGTTGAGCTTTAACGCGGCGGCAAACGTCACACTCAGAAACATAACGAGCAATGTCTCGCTTCATATTAGGCCACCAGTATCTCTGACAAATGTCACGGTACATCTTTGTGCTACCAGGATGAATCGACAGAGGAGTGTCATGAGCTTCCTTCATAACGTTTTCCCTCTCATTCTTGAACTTGGGTACGAAGAGACGGTGTTGGAAAAATAGGATCCCATCATTATCAAGATGGAATTCCGACGGCTTTCCTTTCTCGAGGTATCGCTTGATCTTTTCAACTTCAGTGTCATACCTTTGCATAACCTTAATGCCGTGTTCTAAATCTGGTTCGACAACCAGGGTATTGAGATAACCCTGTGGAACAATATGGAGGTTCAATTTGCAAAGCTCTTCATGGAGAAGAGGTTGTGTTTCTTGAACCATAAGATTGTTGCTATAGGACTTGCGACTCAAAGCATCGGCCATTACATTAGCCTTGCCGGGGGTATATGAAATATTCATATCATAATCGGCAATTGTTTCGAGCCATCTTTGTTGACGAAGGTTCAGATCTGGTTGAGTATATAAATACTTTAAGCTTTGGTGATCCGTGTATATCTCGCAACGGTTACCGAGAAGGTAATGTCGCCATAGCTTCAAGGCATAGATAACCGCAGAAAGTTCAAGATCATGCACGGGATAATTTTCTTCATGAGGACGCAATTGTCGGGAGGCATAAGCAATCACTTTGCGCTCTTGCATTAGGACACAGCCTAATCCTTGACGAGATGCATCACAGTATATCACGAAATCCTTTTGGGAATCCGGGGGTGCTAATACTGGGGCAGATGTCAATTTATCTTTTAGTGTCTGAAAGCTTTCTTGACATTTTTCTGTCCACTCAAATTTAACACCTTTGTGAAGCAGATATGTCAATGGTTTTGCAATCTTGGAAAAGTTCTCAACGAATCGACGGCAATAACTAGCAAGTCCGAGAAAACTTCTGACTTGCTTAACATTCTTTGGGGGAGTCCAGTCGAGAATAGCCTGAACTCGTTCGGGGATAAAAGCAATCCCATCCTTGGAAATCACATGTCCAAGGTAAGTTACTTCAGGAAGCCAAAATTCGCATTTGGAATACTTGGCATACAACTGGTGTTCTCGGAGCCTTTCTAGAACAAGGCAGAGATGTTCAGCATGTTCCTCTTTATTCTTAGAATAGACCAGAATATCATCTAGATATACCACGACGAATTTGTCGAGGTAATCCATGAATATATAATTCATCAGACGGGAGAATGTAGCTGGGGCATTCGTTAGGCCAAATGACATGACGGTGTATTCATAGGAGCCATAACGAGTGACGAATGCAGTCTTGGGAATGTCCTCTTCACGGACACGGATCTGGTGATAACCCAACCTCAAGTCGAGTTTAGAGAACACCGATGATCCGGCAAGTTGATCATAAAGATCATTGATACGGGGCAGTGGGTATTTATTCTGGATTGTGGCTTGGTTAATGGGCCGGTAATCCTGAACCAATCGGTTAGTTCCATCCTTCTTCTTAACGAAGAGTGAAGGTGCTCCCCAAGCAGAGGAACTGGGGCGGATGAAACCACTCTTAAGTGACTTGTCGATTTCTTCCTTAAGCTCAAGAAGGTGATGCGGAGGCATATTATAAGGTCGCTTGGCAATAGGAACGGTGCCAGGCTTCAAGTCAATGACAAACTCGACAGCTCTAGCCGGGGGTATGCCTGGAAGTTCTTCGGGAAAGACGTCTGGAAAATCTCGAACGACAGGAACGTTCTCGATTCCTTCCAGAGGTGAGGCGTTCAAAGCATTCATAACATATATCTCAGCTTCAGCGTCTCGAGTAATTCGGGCAGTGTAGTTCACTATCTCATCGGAGGGGTGAAGAAGTTGGATAACTTTAGTGGCACAATTGATCGAAGCAATGTGAGCTTTCAACCAATCCATTCCGAGTATGAGGTCTATGGTGGAAGACTTCAGGATAATAGGGGAAGCCAGGAATTCAAATTCCTCGATTTCAACAGGGACATTATGTGCCATCATAGTGGTTTGACATTGGCCTCCAGGGGTATGGACAACTATTGGCAGGTTCATCTTTTCGAATGCAATGTCATGAGATAATGCAAATGCTTCAGACATGAATGAATGCGATGCTCCTGAATCAAATAATACAGAAGCAGGTACTGAGTTAACAAGAAGGGTACCCATCACAGTAGCAGGTTGATCCTGGACTTCTTCAATGTCAATGTTGTAAGCCTGACCACGACCACGTGAAGCAGACCCAGTATTATAGTTGCGGGTTTGATTGTTGCCACGGCCATATCCACGGCCAGCACGAGGAAAATCTAACTGATTCTGAGTCTGGCGGCAGTCTTTAGCCTGGTGGCCTGGTTTGCGGCACTTGAAACACAAACCATCTTCAGGACGAAGAGGGGCATTGTTCTGAATAGCTTGAGCCTTTGACGGCCTCGGCGGTGGAGGAGGCAGACGTGGTGCAGCATTGTTCTTTGGCGCAGAGGTATTGGGACGGAACGCGTTGTTGGGAATCCAAACTCTACGCTTCGGTGCTGAGCCCGAAGATGAGCCAGCATCACGATAGCGCTTCTGCGAGTCCTTGTGTTCCATCTGAGCGGTCTCAACAAGAATAGCCTTGTTCACTAGAGTTGAGAAGTCATTGATGTCTTGAGCAGCTAGTGCAAGCTTGAGGTCAGGGTGTAGTCCATTACGGAACTTCTCTTGTCTGCGAGCATCTGTGGCGATGTCTTCTTCAGCATAGCGGGAGAGATCAAGAAATTCCCGCTGATAAGCTTCAACGGTCTTATTGCCCTGGGTGAGGTTACGGAACTGGGTCTTCATGCGTTCCATAATTGCTTGAGGGATGTAACATGTACGGAAAGCAGCCTGGAACTCATACCAGGTGATGACTGTTCCAACAGGCAGAGTACGCTTGTGTGTGTCCCACCATTGAGCAGCGGGGCCCTTTAAGAAAAAGGCCGCGAAGTTGACATAGTTGGCAGGGACGACATTAGCTGACTCCATCTCGTGAGTGATGTCGCGGAGCCAGTCATCGGCATCCAGGGGCTTGTCAGAGTTGTGAAACTGCGTTGGGTTGAGTAGCGTAAACTCTGTCAAAGTTATTGAAGCTGGGTTCTGGTTCTGGTTGTTCTGATGCGGAAACTGAGCCATGATTCCAACCATGAACTGGCGGTTAAGCTCAAACTGTTGCATCATAGCCGCCATATAGTCTGGCGGTGGTGGACGTTCAGGGGCACGACCACGACCACGACCACCTGGTCTAACCATCCTGCTAAGTACCAACAGGGGGTAGTTTAGTAAAAGCAATTGCGAGTGTTTAGCGACAAGTATGATGTAACACGACAATACTTTAAGCAGTGTAATAGATACATAACAGTAGTCGATTAAGACATACAGATCCATACACAAAGTCGGGTACATGCGGACAGCATAACAGCGCAAATTAAAAGCTAGACATAGTAGGCGGCGCGCAGGCACGCGGTAAGGAAGTACACAACGAGACATAGCAAAGGCTACATCAACGTCGGAGAAAACCACTGTAACGGGGTAACTGCGAGTGCGGACGACGAATATTCGTCGCGGAAGGATCCTGTGCTCCATGTGCACTCTGATGCAGAACCCGGTCTCGAACTGTAAGAAGAGGTCCACGTGCAGGTGTGTGACCTCCCACAGCAGGCCAATCAATACCTGGCGGCATCTCGGTCCTGCGTGGGTAAAGAATATACTCCGGATGTATCCCTGCACGAACAGCTGGTAGCAACTGTGTCATAGCCTCGTAGTAGCGTGCTCGAGCGGCGAACAGCTCGACGGCAAGAGCCCGAACAGTGCGATCCAGAGCCTGAGTGCACTGAATCAGAACCTGCGGGTCGTAGCGTCGAGACTCGTACGGGGCACAGATAGCTGTGTAGTATCCAGTAGCATCTCCAACAGGTGCATACGGAATGTACCGAAACACAGTATCATCCAAGTTAGCATTGTGCTCCCCTCGTAGACGTACGACAGCAGAGTAGGCGGCATCATGGACTGCCATCTCAATCGTCACGCCTAATCCGTGAAAAAGGTGTAGCTCGGTGTCTGAGTTGTTCTGCTGATCATAAATCCGAACTTCAGCATAGTACTGTTCCTGGTTGAACTCGTGGTAAACCTCATAAACCAAGTACTCAGGGTACCAACGGTAGCCAAGTCTGGTCATGAGAGCGATCAGGACAGCTGGAAACCCAGGGGTATTACGAGCCCAAGTGCGAAGCACAAGCTGTGTCGTAGGACGCGGTGGAAACAAACGGTCCATCTGAAACAGAGGAAATTCAGATTTGTCAAATGACAATGAGAAGTTTAACACAACTCGGAGAGAAAGGTTAGACAAAACAATGGAAAGGAAAATGATTATCAGACTAATCAGATCAACGACAGGGAAATCGCACAGCTATCCAGCTCTCCGGGTAGACAGAATTTACGAGATCCTAAGTGTCGGCGTTAGTAAAATTCATTTAACCCGAGTAGAAGAGAGATCAGAGTCCCAGAGTATAGACGAGGAATAAAAGATCCTAATACCACCCAGTTGGCAATGTGGGCCCGTAAGCCACACAGCCAAGTTAGTAAAACGGTTTTCTTTGTCTAGACTCAACTTCGGCCAAGGAATTGGAAAGGGGGATTCCTACAGGCAGTCGGCTCTGATACCAACTTGTGACGCCCCCGATTCAATCGTACACTAATCATGCATGCAAACGTGTACGATCAAGATCAGGGACTCACGGGAAGATACCACAACACAACTCTAAAACATAAATAAGTCATACAAGCATCATAATACAAGCCAGGGGCCACGAGGGCTCGAATACAAATGCTCGATCATAGACGAGTCAGCGGAAGCAACAATATCTGAGTACAGACATAAGTTAAACAAGGTGCCATAAGATGGCTAGCACAAACAAGGATACAACAGATCGAACAGGCGCAGGGCCTCCTGCCTGGGATCCTCCTAACTACTCCTGGTCGTCGGCGTCCTGGACGTAGTAGTAGGCTCCGCCCTGGTGGTAGTAGTCGTCGTAGGTGGCGTCTGGCTCCTGGGCTCCAACATCTGGTTGCGACAACCAGCAAGTTCCTCTGGATAGTTGCTTGGTTAATGGGACGGTAATCTTGGACCAATCGGTTTGATCCATCCTTCTTCCTGACAAAGAGAGAAGGTGCTCCCCAAGCAGAGGAACTTGGGCGAATGAAACCCTTACGAAGTGAAGCGTCGATTTCCTCCTTAAGTTCAAGGAGTTCATGCGGCGGCATCTTGTAGGGTCGCTTGGCGATAGGAGTGGTGCCTGGTTTCAAGTCGATGACAAATTCGACAGCTCGAGCAGGGGGTATCCCTGGGAGTTCTTCTGGGAAAACACCTTGGAATTCGCGAACAACTGGAATGTCCTCGATGCCTTCAAGTGGTGATGCGTTTAACGCATTCAAGGCATAAAGTCTCGCCTCGGCATTTTGGATGATTTGAGCCTGGTAGCTTATTATTTCATCAGAAGGGTGTAGAAGATGGACGATCTTCGTGGCGCAAACTATAGAAGCAGTATGCGCTTTCAACCAATCCATTCCGAGAATGAGGTCGATACTACAAGACTTTAGTATGAAAGGGGAGGCATGAAACTCCAGCCCTTCAATTTCAACGGTGATGTCGTTGCTACCCATGGAGGTTTGACATTGACCCACGGGGGTGTGTATTACTATTGCAGGGTTCATGACCTCACATTTAATGTCGTGTTTGTATGCAAATTCTTCGGACATGAATGAATGCGATGCTCCCGAATCAAATAAAACAGAAGCGGGTACTGAATTAACAAGGAGAGTACCCATCACGGTGGCAGGCTGGTCCTGAGCTTCATTGAAATCGGTGTGGTTGGCCTGAATACGCCCATAAGACTTGGCATTGTTGTTGCGAGGCTGATTGTTCCTACGGTCAGTTGCAGGAAGTGCCAGTTGGTTCTGGTTCTGAATGCAGTTCCTGGAAAAATGACCTGGCTGCCCACACTTGTAGCACAGACTATCATTGGGATTAGGAGCAGGAGCTCGGGGTGGTGGAGCTGGAAGTCCTGGCTGCCTAGGTGGTGGAGGCAGACGCGGTGCAGTATAGGACTGTCATCTCAATCGTCACGCCTAATCCGTGAAAAAGGTGTAGCTCGGTGTCTGAGTTGTTCTGCTGATCATAAATCCGAACTTCAGCATAGTACTGTTCCTGGTTGAACTCGCGGTAAACCTCATAAACCAAGTACTCAGGGTACCAACGGTAGCCAAGTCTGGTCATGAGAGCGATCAGGACAGCTGGAAACCCAGGGGTATTACGAGCCCAAGTGCGAAGCACAAGCTGTGTCGTAGGACGCGGTGGAAACAAACGGTCCATCTGAAACAGAGGAAATTCAGATTTGTCAAATGACAATGAGAAGTTTAACACAACTCGGAGAGAAAGGTTAGACAAAACAATGGAAAGGAAAATGATCATCAGACTAATCAGATCAACGACAGGGAAATCGCACAGATATCCAGCTCTCCGGGTAGACAGAACTTACGAGACCCTAAGTGTCGGCGTTAGTAAACTTTATTTAACCCGAGTAGAAGAGAGATCAGAGTCCCAGAGTATAGACGAGGAATAAAAGATCCTAATACCACCTAGTTGGCGACATGGGCCCGTAAGCCACACTGCCAAGTTAGTAAATTAGTTTTTCGGTTTCTAGACTCAACTTCGGCCAAGGAATTGGAAGGGGGCTTCCTACAGGCAGTCGGCTCTGATACCAACTTGTGACGCCCCCGGTTCAATCGTACACTAGTCATACACGCAAACGTGTACGATCAAGCCCAGGGACTCACGGGAAGATATCACAACACAACTCTAAACACAAATAAACGGAGGTCCACAATATTACAGACCAGGGATCCGAAGATCCGAATACATAAGTCAGCCATACAAATAATATCTGGGTACAGACATAGTTAGACAAGTTCTGCCTTAAGAAGGCTAGCACAAACAGCGACACTAGATCGAAAGGCGTTGGCCTCCTGCCTGGGAGCCTCCGATCCTACTCCTGGTCAGCTGGCTCGATCCCGTAGTACGTGCCCTCTGGACCCGCCTGGTAGTAGGCTCCGGTGGTGGCGTCTGGCTCCTGGACTCCATCGTCTGGTGTATCATCAAGGTGGGGTATATGGGGGAAAAGAGAAAATAAAGCAACCGTGAGTACTCATCCGAAGTACTCAGCAAGCAAGGATCTATACTACATATGCAACATTATCAATGGAGAAAAGGCTGTATATGTGGACTGGACTGCAGAAATGCCAGAATAGAGAGAAAGGCCTAGTCCTATCGAAGACTAGCATCTTCAAACATCTTCTCAAAGCCATCATCTTGCAGCAGTAGAAGAGAGTAGAATAGCATTTTATTTAGCAAACATGTTGAAGTACAGCTCAAAGATCCTTCCTCGACTCCCAGCGAGAAAGTAATCCCGAAGCTTCAATTAAGTAACAAGTATCCAGTTTAAGTAGTAGATCGGGATACACAAACTGAGCGTCCTTTACCGTAGGACCGGCTATCGATAGAAGATTCATCCCTGCAGGGGTGCACTACTGTTACCCAACACGCTCGATCAACTCTGGCCGGACATACTTGCTGGGTAATGCCCGTCCTCGAAAGATCAACACGAAGCAGCGCTCTACCTAGGCTCAGCAGAGAGGTCAGCACGCCGGACTAACCTATGCACCCAGAGGTCTTGGGCCATCGCCCTGGGCACCCTGCGCGTTGCGTGGCTGGCCGGGGTGCAGGCGCGACACTGAACTCGCCAGTGAAGTATCCAGCCCAATCCCGACGATCAGCCCGCACGGTGAATCGTGACGTCTGATAAGCTTTCGGAGAAACGTACATCGCAGAGGGCCCCATAACCATAATCCCGCGTGGTGGTAGTGCGTATAGGGCACGTCGACCCACTCAGATCACACACCCAAATCCAATAGGCTCAATTAGTATCAAGCGGAGACAATCAGAGTCTCTGATGCTCCGCCACAATGTCACACTCGAGTGCCCTTCCGGCACACCCGAAATCATAGATCCCCAGCGGGTACCCACCAGGGTGGACCCGCCTGTGACAAAGGTCAAGTAACCGTGTGGTCATAATCATCAGGGTGAACGTATGAGGTATTACCCTCGAGGTTCACACTGAGGGGTTGCACGACAGAGTCGTATCGGACATGGAGAAGGAGGAATCACCCTCGATGACCACGACCGAACAGCTATACTGCAGAGTATTCATCGTGAGTGCGTTACAAGGTATCACCCTCGGCACTCGATAGTTACTACGCAGAGTCGTACAACTTAGGGGGGGGTGTGAAGTGAGGTGTCGGTCTCTGGTCGACGATCACGTTGATCGAGTCGTCGATGATCAAGCAGGGGCAACAAGGGTAAGGTGGTGGGGTCACTGATGGTTCACTACCAACCTATACTAATCAGTTTATCATAGGCAGGTAAGGTAGCAATGAACAGGTTACAACAGCAGGCTATGCATCAGAATAGGAGCATACATTAAAAGTAGCGAAATCTAATGCAAGCAGGAGAATAGAATGGGCGATATCTGGAATGCTCAAGGGGGGGGCTTGCCTGGTTGCTCTGGCAAGAGAGGGAGGTCGTCAACGGGCTGCTCGTCGGTAGAGTAGTCGTAACCTGGTGCAGCGTCGTCGGTCTCGGCGTCTATCGAGAGAGAAGGAGGGGGAGAGAAACAATAAATTTCACGGCAATAATGCAAACAATATGTATGACATGCCTAAATGATATGCCGGGGTGTTCTACTGCCTAACTAAACGATTTAGTTAATTCAGGAATTTATTCGGATTTATTTAATTAGGGTTGGACACTATTTATCGAAATCGGTCTAATTGTTCAACGTTCTTATAGTTGCGGGCGTCTGACGGGAATACAGAGGGCGTATCCGGGTTCGTATCGTCGTTCTGAGCAAGTTTCATGTATAAAATATTTTCATCGGAGTTACGGTTTATTTAATATGATTTTCTAAAGTTTTTATTAATTTCTGAAATTTAATTAATTATTTAATTCAACATTATCCGAAACAGTGCTGATGATGACATCAGCATGACCTCATGCTGATGTCAGCGGTTAATTAAGTTAATTACTAATTACTGTTTAATTAACACTAATTAGTTAATTAGATTAACCTAATCAGGATTAATTAACTAACTAATTAATTAATTAATTATTTTAATTATTTATTTTTATTTCTTTCTTTCTTTCTTTTTTAAAACGTTTTTAGGGCGTGGGCCCCATTCGTCAGCGTCACAGGGGGGGTTCGGGCCCCACTGGGCAGTGGCCCAGGGGGCCACGGGCGGGCGCGCGGGCGGCGCGCGTGCGCGGCGCGCGCGCGGGCGCACGGCGAGGCGGGCGCGGGGCGAGGGGCAGGGGCGAGCGCGGGCTGCGGCGCGCGGGTGGCGGGCGCGGCGCGGCGCGCGGGTATGCGTGTGCGTGCGCGCGGGCGGTGGACGGAGGCGACGCGGGTGCGCGAGCGAGAAGCACGGGGTGCAGGCGCGCGCATGCTTCGGCGCGGCCAGGAGGGGCCGGCCACGGCGCGGGCGCATGGGGCACGCGCAGCGTGCGGGCGGCACGGGTGGTCGGCGCGGTGAGCAGGGGAGGAGGCGAGGCCTGCGCGACGGCAGCGGAGCAACAGCTCGAGCAGCAGCCGCGGCAGGAGAGCAGCGGCGGGGGTTCTCACCGGGGGTTCGTAGGGCCAAGGCAGCGGGGGGGGGGGGTGGGGGGGTTCGAGCCTCGAGGGAGAACTCGACGGGTCGAGGGCGGTGCGGCGTCGGCGTCGAGCGCGTCTAGTGCGCGGGCCGCGATCGATGCGCGCGGGTTCGGGTGTCGCCGGGTCTTCTTCGTGCGAGGAGGGGCATCGGGGGTGGAGGCCGGAGACGACGGCGAGGTGGACGGGTAGCGCCGGCGCGAGGCGACGGGTTGGGCGTCGGCGGCGGGGCGGACGGGTCGGGGATCCCGATCCAGATGGGGGGGGGGAAACGGCTGAGAGGGGGGGGCTAATGGTATAGGTGTTGCCTAATATGATAATGTATTGGTTTCAGGACGAAATCCGAAACAGTGTGGAGTTTAAGACGGGGATCGGAAAGAGTGAGGGTAAGATCTCGATTGTTGAGGTGAAAGGAAAGAAAGGGAGGGGAGAACGTAAGGAATGGCGGAAACGGAGAGTGGGAATAGGCGAGAGTGGGTATGTAAGAAGGTAAGACTTGTGAAGGATTGATATAAGTGAGGGGTGGTACAGCGAAAGGCAAGGGAACTTGCGATGGGGTGGTTAAGGTAGAGAGGGCTAGAAGGGGGATAAGGAGTTGTTGGGGTAGCGAGGTCAGATGGGGAAGAGCAATGTGAGTTTCTTGCTTCGTACCTCTCAGTTTTTGTTTGAGTCGGCTCATGGTTTTCGGCCGCTTGGGGGGTAGGTAATAGGCCAGGGGGGGCGGCAGTGTGCCGGCCGGCGGCTGGGCTTCGCCCAGTTTGGGCATTGACTGTTAGGGGGGGGGGGGGTGGCTCTTTTTTCTTCTCTGTTTTCTATTTCTTTTCCTTTTCTTTTCTTTTTTTATTCCCTTTACTCTGCTAGTAAATAGGTAGGCCTCAAAATGGTTTTTGTAAAACATGAGACCTAGGTCATAAATACCAGTGCATTATTCCCTAACACCTAAAATTAGTTTGGACAAAATATAATTCCATATTTATTTCAGATTTAATAAATGGTTATTAAATATTATCTTTATCCACTGTTTGAGGTTGTTCGAGTCACTTATCCAATTCCAATGATGTTGGTTTCAATTTTAGAATAGCCTCTGGAATATTTGTTATTTATCTGACATTTTAGTTTCTATGTTGGACAACTTTCATATTCCACTTTCGTTTAAATTTGAATTTGACTTAGGAGCTGAAATGCAATATGATGCTAATGATGATTATGCACTATTAAGCTTGCTGACATGTCATTATCAAAAGTGATTACTGTTGCTAATCACCGGGGGTGTTACAAACGGTCCGTTGGCGCTTCCCGGATATAACATCGTCTTCTTTTACGGTTGCTGCAGACTTTTTTCCCTTGCTCTTACCCAGCATCCTGTCGATAGAACTTGCAGAAATGTCAATGTCGGACGATTCTGCTCGAGGAGAATTACCTATGATCCAAGGGTTCTCCGGTGTTGCACCGCACTCATCAGTAGGCTTCGTTGCCTTGTCGACATTTAACTTGGCAGGTGTTTTCTGGTTAACAAAGAAATAATGTGATAGGTTCAGTTTATGAAAATGAAGATGCATAATTGATATAAATGAATACAAATACATGAAAACATACTTCCTCATCATCGTTGTTCTGGTTTCCAACAGGCTCGTCAGGCTGTGTCAAATCAATCACCGGCTCTAGACCGTCAGAGTCATCCTTGTACATGAATTCTTTTTTTTTTCTGGCGGACCATTCTGAAAGGAATCCACTTCTTCGTCTGCATCGTTGTTGCCGGAAGCCACAGCAACCGCTGACTTGTACATCACACCATTTTGGTTCAATTTCTCTAACAATCTCTGCATTACATAAAAAAGATTAATCAATGTGGCCATGGTTTTGCAACTTCATAAATGTTGTAGGCATAGAAGTAAGGGTGTGTCACCTCGGCTACTTGATCCGGTATTTCCTTCATTTGGCTGTGTATGTAATCCATACACCGCTTCATGATGAGCTTCATCATCTCATCTGCGTTTGAGGCTAACTTGGACTTCTTTGCCGCAGCAATGGCGGGCTTCGTTTTTGGCTTTTCTGGTTCGGGTACTTTGCGCTCCTGCACCCTATACTCCTTGGTTATGTTGTCTTCAATCTGCATGTGAAATACAAGTACATGTGATCAATAAAAAAATTAATATAATTAATTATGTTATATAAAAGATTTAAGAAGTACCCAATGCAATGAATTACCTTGACGTTACCACGGCCACGGCCATGGTCATAATCAAACTTGTCTCTCCTAGAGGCTGCAGCTTCAGTCCAATTCCTCATGAGAGGTTTCATGGACAAGCTAGGGTTGAACGCGCATTCACCTTCCAGAGGCTGAACCTTCTCCCAGTATAAGTACTGCATGAATATGAAAAATTAGAGTTACTACTATACAGCAGGTAAATTTGCAAGCATATTTTTTTTTGCATTGGTACAAGTCTGAAAGGTGTACCTGCAGGAGAGCTAAGTTGCCTCTCGGCCATTGGCGGAGGTGTTTGCCTTTCCTCACGTTGCGAAGGCAGTCCAGCAGAACCCGGAGGGTGAATGCATTCCAATTAATCTTGGATATACGCTTCACATCGTCCACCAATGCGTAATATTGCTTTGGGACAATCTTGCTCGATATGGGAGCAAGAACTGTTCCAAGCAACATGAGGACAACTTTCCGAAGGAAATCGTCGTCGGCAGATTTATTTTTTGTGATGTCCACAATCAGATCATCGATGACTATATTACCTGTGGTCTTGCTCAGGAATTGAGGCGGCACTCGTTCTTTAACATCCTCACCTTCCTCACTGAGAATATCTTCTGCCGACAGTCCGTGGTTCTCCAAGGACAAGATGCACTCGACATCCACGGCACCGAGAGACACTTCGCCAACCAAGTCTTGTACAATGAATCTGCCCTTGCTAGGATCAAAAATCTCAACCATGTACCGGATCAACAGTGTTCGCATCTTCAGCAAAGGTATCTGAAGCATGCTACGCAGTGGTGTTTCGGCAAGTGCAGCGCGTTGACCGGAAGATAGACTGGCAAGAAGTTTGCACCATTTTTCAACGGCGCAAACAATTTCTCCATTGAGTTCATCCATCCTGTTGAAAAAAAATAGAATTGGTTACAGTAGCATAAATTGTTTATCAACTTTTTTGCTACCATCCTGTTGGAAAAAACATAATAATGGAATACACTATCCAACAGTAGATCGAAAAATATACTACAAAATTCATTCATACTGAAACATTCAGCAAAGACACGTGCAGCACATAAAATGACACTGCCTAACATTCAGCAGAGACAGAATTACTTATTTCATCAATTAGTTTCAGAATCAAAAGTAACATAATTTATTTAATCATTTATTTTCATATGGTGCTGTACAAATAGATATAAGAATCGGTGACACTGCCTAACAGTGAATTATGCATACTGGAACATGCATCAAACAAACGTGCAACACATACAATATTAGTGGACGTCTGATAGTTGCAACATGCATGTCTTAGGGCATTGCTATAACTAAGAGTGACTATGCTATAACTAACACTGATTGAAAATTCTTGTTTATTCATCAATCCAACCTAAAAGTGAAAGACATCAAACTACATGCAGAAACTAATTTGCAATCGTAGGCCTATCTAATCTAATACACGCACAAACAAATCTACTGGCATAGGCCTATATAATCTAATACACGCACAGACAAAAAACATCTAATCCAACTGATGTAATGCGAACATTATGCGCTAATTAATCTTAGGCCTATCGAATTTAACACACGCACAAAGAAAAGCATCATGAATGCGGTACGGGCCAACATACTGGATCGCTCGATGAAGATGGAAGTTGTCGGCGTTGCAACGTGGACGCAGTTCGTCCACGGCGGCCAGCACGCGCTGACGATCTGGATGTTCTCGACGATCTTGCTGGATTTGGGCGGATGCTAGGGACGCAGCTGTCGTCGACTCGGCGGTAGGAGCCGTCGTAGACGACATGTACGACGATGCCGAGACTATATAGGAGGAGGAGGATCTCCTAGTTTGTCGTAACCACCAGGGAAAGTACGTCCGTGATCTTTGCTTTCCTTGGTTGAGGAGAGGCAGTACGTGCTCCTAAATCAAAGGGATAGGCTTCCCACGCTCGACGTTTTTTTTGTTTTTGGGAGATTCCGATCCGGGAATTGTGTAACAAATCCCGGCTGCTCCTCTCTTTGAGCGACGAGGGACTCGTGTCATGGACGTGCGTAGGGATTTCCAGTTTTTTATGATTGTACTTTTTATCTTTTATTTTTTCTTTTCTTTTTCATATTTGAAAATTTTGAAATCAAATAATTATTTCAACTCAACCAAATGGCCCCAAAATGTTTCCACACAATGGGATCACCATGGACAGCATGCATGCCAATTCTCGTCGATTTCCGACAATCGATGCATTTACTAGAATTTTTCCGACGAAAAAAACCCCGAAACGCTGCCCAGACGTGATGCAACGTTCGTTCGGTGTGGGGAATGGCTCAGATGTTGCATGGGGGCCTACATTGGGCATCCTCACATGGTGCCAAACTTTGGTGTCATTTCATGCAGGTCACCACATAGCACATGTGCCACCAACAGCATTCTGGTCTGCCGGAGGGGGAGCCCGAAGGACGTTGTTTTTATAAACTCAACCAAATGGCCCCAAATTTTTTCCACACAATGGGATCACCATGGACAACATGCATTCCAATTCTCATCGATTTCCGACACTCGATGCATTTACTAGGATTTTGCCGGCGAAAAAACCCCGAAACGCTGCCCGGACGTGAGCAAGCGGTTCGTTCGGGTGTCCGGAATGGCTCAGATGTGCATGGGGGGCCTACATGGGCATCCTCACATGATGACAAACTTTGGGGTCTTTCATGCAAGGCCACCACATAGCACATGTGCAACCAGCGAGCATTGGGGTCTGCCGGAGAGGGAGCCCGAAAGGACGTTGTTTTTCTAGACCAGCCAAATGGCACCAAATTTTTCCACAAATGGGATCACCATGGACATCATGCATGCCAATTCTCATCGATTTCGCGACACTCGATGCATTTACTAGGATTTTGCAGGCGAAAAAACCCGAAACGCTGCCGGACATGCGAAACGTTGTGGTGTCCGGAATGGCTCACTTGTTGGCATGGGGGCCCTACATGGGCTCCGCACATGGTCCAAACGTTTGGTGTCATTTCATGCAGGCCACACCACATAGGCCAATGTGCAACAGCAGCATTCGGGTTGTCGCCGAGGGGGAGCCTGAAGGACGTTGTTTTCTAGACTCAACAAATGGCACCAAATTTTTCCCGCCACACTCCATGCATTTTCAGATTTTCAAATAGAAAACCATAAAAAAAAATTAAATAAGAGTGAAATAGAAGACAACATAAATTATGGAATTTTGAATTTTAAAACTGTAATAAGAAATAAAAGACAAAACATATAGTTGATATAAATATATTTCAAATAGAAAACAGATTAAATATTAGAATTATGAAGTGCATAAAAGACACATACATCATGCCAATTTGAATTTAAAACTGTAAGAAGAAAATAACAGAGAGAAAAAAATATTAATACTTTTTTTTGAAATAGAAAACGAAAAAGATATATATTATAATTAAGAGGGGAAACATATTATCTTGCATTTTTGAATTTTTAACAAGTGTCAGAATAAATGAAAGAGAAAAATAGCTTTTGATTTTAAAATATTTAAAATATAAAAAAATATTTGGATTGAATAAGTGAAATAGAACACATTAATTTCGTTACGTTAGTGAATTAAGAACTGTCAAAAATATAATTGATTTTTTCTACGTGAGTGAATTTTCTGCGCGCGGGTGAGGCTGGCCTGGGACGGCCACACCGAATTAGGCCCAAGCAGCGTCGTGCCCGGCCACATCCGAGGAGTGCTGGGAGTTAGTCCCACCTCGCCAAGCGAGGTGAGCTCGCACCGGTTTATATACCGGGCTGAGCTTCCACTCTCAAGTTCCTCTCTAAAGCGGCCAGCACATTGCCTTACCCTATCCGTCCCTGCCGTGGGGCCTACTAGCAGTCCATATTGCAATCAGGCGGGCCTGCATCCTGGCCCAATAAATATTGGGTTCTAGTCGTATGCAGGCCGTTGAATTGGGAACTATGCAGCTAAGTAGCGGGTTTTTTTTCATATTTCCATTTTTCGTATTGTTCACATGTCAATTATTTGTTGTTTCAATCACCCTCATAAAATGTAACATGCTCACTACATGTATACAAATTTCAACAAGCCACTCTAAAATATAAAGAATTCTAAAGAATATAACACAACATTTTTTCGCACATTTCTGAATTTTAAGCTTGTACAACAAATAAAAGAAGGAAAAAAATATGATTTAAAATTATTTAAAACATAAAAACTAAAAAGAAATATATTTAATTAACAAGTGAAATGAAAGAGAAATAATATCTTGCATATTTTAATTTTAAACGTCGGAATAAATGAAAGAGGAAAAATAGATTGAGATTTTAAAAAATTACAATATAATAAGAAATGAAATACCTAAACACATGGCCAATGCCACACATGGTTCAGGGAAGCAACAAAGAGAAAGAAGAAACATGACAAAGAGGAATGTAGATATCTCCTAAGCAATTCTATCTGCAGTAAAATAACATCTGCGTTTTTTTATCAAAGAAGGGCTTCCCCCTTCCGATTTTCATTACTGAAAACCCAGCATCCAAAGATCCACCATAGAAACAAAACTACTATAACGATAATCCAGCCACAACAAACCAAAAAACAAGTATGCAGCTGCACCCACGAACACCAGGGAATACATAGTTGAAACGATCATCAAAAGTTCAAAACTACTAAAGCGAGCACAGCACGCTCAGGAACAACAGCTTCAGCAGGTAGCAGGGTTCTTTCCTCCTCCAGTCTTGACTTACTGTGTCCTCACACCCCTGCGACGCGTGTATACTTCACTTGCTGCTTGCTCTAGCAGTCGTCGCTCCCAGCTCCAGCACCTTTTTTTGTGCCTCCTTTGTTGCAAAATAGAAACCATCAACAATCCAATGGCTCATTAGTTTGATTCTAGAGACAAGTAGAAATGGGATTATTTCGAAATAAAAGGAAAATATGCATTACATAACAACGCGTACCAATACAACTTACACAGGTTGAAACACAATCACATTGCAGTACATAAAACTCATCAGTACATAACTTAACAGCAAATGAAACACCGACTGCAGTTCTTCGTGTTTGATAGCATAGTACTATATAAAACCAAGTAATTAAGAAACTACAGTAATTTTGCCATAACGTAGTGAGATACCATGGTTTTATCTAAAACAGAGTATTTGGAGTATTCACAATACAAAGAACTGTGTGGCTTTGCCGCCCACAATGCTGTAAATTGTGTCCTGCTAGCCATTCATTTAAGCACTCAGCAACCTCTGTTTTAAAATAAGAGGCTACAGTTTTTTAGCAGAGAAATACTACAGTTTCCCAATACTACAGTATTTAAAATCCCAGTTGTTAGGGGCACCAACAGCTCATTTGTAAATAAAACTACGGTAATCTCAAAAAACTGAAGTATTCGCAAAGAACTAGAAATACTTGCTTATCAGAACGGGGCCAAAACTGACTCACACAGATAGACTAACTGAAGACACTGACATGCCATCACTCTTCTTCTTGTCCTTCAACTTCTTGATGGATGTGAGTGACGAATGCCATCGGATGTAGGGTCTCCGCTTCAAATCAGTTATGGTCCTGTCTCCGAGCTGCGGGATCCCTGCGCCCACCACTCTGCACGTCCGCCGATGTCATGGACAACATATTCCTTCCTCCCTCCATCACTGTCGTCCAGCAGGGCACAACAACCTCCTCTCCCCGCTCTCATCCTTGCTCTGGCTCCACATCTTTGCTATCACTCTCATCCCGCTCTGCTCCACAAACTTCACTATCACTCTCATCCTTGCTCTGCTCCACATCTTGCTATCACTCTCATCCTCGCTCTGCTCACAACTTCACTATCACTCCTCATCCTGCTCTTCTCCAATCACTGTCACAGTGAACATTGGACTGATCAACCGGAGCTGGCACCCCAGAGCACACTCCGACAAGATCTGCACTGGATCAGGAGGGGAGCGGCGGGGGAGCGGACCTGTACCACCTCGCACGCTGACGCGGAACGGGAGTTCTCCGCTTCATTCATAGCCTAGAGGAAAACATGCACGGAAACATCCTCGACAAGCACCAAACAAGGACTTTTTCTCATTGCCCGTAAGCACTTTGATGAGACCCCTACGTGGTAGATGAACATCTGCAAGCTGGGAAACCAGCATGCAGATTCCTGCACATTCGCCCTCTCTCCACATCGCCCTGACAGAACTTCCCAACTGCCTCCTCCCACTTTTCTTGAGCGCGGCGTGGAAATCCACTTGCCGACCCGACCTCCTTCCCTTCTGGCCACCATCGCCGGCGTCGCCAGATGTGAGATGTGAGTGTAGGGAGTGAATGGGGAACCGGCAGCAGACCTAGGGTTCGTCTCTTGCGAGATAAATGGGGGAATTTTCCTCTCCTCCAGCATGATAACCACGTGTGAGGCCGGCTGGTACGGCCACACCCGAATTAGGCCTAAACCAGAGCCGCGCGGGCACAGCCTCGGTGGTGGGAGTTTGTCCCACCACGTCAACCGAGAGGAGCTCGCACGGTTTATAAACCCGGCTGAGCTGTCCATCTCAAGTTCCTCTCTAAAGCAGGCAGCTCATTGCCTAACCAGGCCCTCTGCCCTGGGGGGGCTACCAGCAACTTTATACATTCCCCGCGGGCCTGCATCCTGGCCCAATGGGTTATAGTCGTATGCAGGCCGTGGGGTTTGAAATATGTTGTTGGAGGCGGCATTTTTTAAATTTTATTTAATTTTTTTGCATATGTCACATGTCAAATTTGCACACAAGTTTTGAATCATTCAAATTTCTATTTAAATTAAATAGAAATTTGACAAAATTTGAAAAATGTTTTGGACCCAAACATTGCCACCATGTGAGGATGCCCCAAGTCATTTTTAAATTTTAATTTAATTTTTTATATATCAAATGTCAAATTTTGCACACAAGTTTGAATCATTCAATTTTTCTATTTTAAATTAAATAGAAATTGACAAAATTTGAAAAATGTTTGGACCAACATTGCCACCATGCGAGGATGCCCCAAAGTCATTTTTTTAAAATTTTTATTTAATTTTTTGCAATATGTCACATGTCAAATTTTGCACACAAGTTGAATCATCAAATTTCTATTTTTAAATAAATAGAAATTTGACGCAAATTTGAAAAGTTTGGACCAACATTGACACCATGTGAGGATGCCCAAAGTCATTTTTTTTAATTTTTATTTAATTTTTTGCAATAGTCACATGTCAAATTTTGCACACAAGTTTGAATCATTCAATTTTTCTATTTTAAATTAAATAGAAATTTGATAAATATTTGGACCAACATTGCCACCATGTGAGGATGCCCAAAGTCATTTTTAATTTTTTATTTAATTTTTTGCATATGTCACATGTCAAATTTGCACACAAAGTTTGAATCATTCAATTTTTCTATTGAAATTAAATAGAAATTTGACCAAAATTGAAAAAATGTTTGGACCAACATTGCCACCATGTGAGGATGCCCACAAAGTCATTTTTTAACCTCTCCAAAATCACCTAAAAATGTGCAACATGATCTCTTGCACAAACACAGCCTAGGTTTCCAAGATTTTATATTTTTTGAATTTTTTTGGATTATACTGCCCAATAGACTGACTGATCAAAACATCGGTTATACCTCAAGGGGGCATTGTAAAATAATTTTTTTCCATTTCTTTGATAGCCATGTTTGGCACATGTAGGTCAACATGTAAAAGAAAAAGAGGTATTTGGAGGTTGTGGGAAAAATCAATTTGTTCAACAAAAACTGACTTAAGTGACCAAATGGTCCCCTCGAATGAGGTCAGTGTTTTCGACCACCTTTGAATCACCTCAAATGCACACATGATCCCTACTCAAACACAGCTAGGTTTCCAAGGTTTATATTTTTTTGAATTTATACTGCCCTCTAGATGACTGATAAAATCACGCTATACCTCAATGGGGATGTAAAAATAATTTTTTTCCAAATTTTCTTGATAGCCATGTTTGGCACATGTAGGTCAACCGTGTAAAAGAAAAAGGGGGTCGGGGTCATTTGGAGGTTGTGGGAAAAATCACATTGTTCAAAAAAAACTGGCAGTTGGGACCAAATGGTCCCTCGCGTAACGAGGTCATTTTTTGACCACCTGTGATCACCCCCTTCAAAATTTGCACACTGATCTCCTACAAACACAGCTAGGTTCCAAGATTTTATTTTTGTAATTTTTGAATTATACGGCCCTCTAGACTGACTGATCAAAAAATCGGTCTATACCTCAAGGGGGCATTATAAAACTTTTATTCAAATTTTCTTTATAGCATGATGGCAAATGTAGGTCACCATGTAAAAGAAATTTGGGTGATTTGGGGGTGGTGTAAAAAATCAACCTTTTTTCAAAAACTGGCTTAAGTTAAAGACAAATGTCCGTCCGGAATGCGGTGATTTTCGACACCTCCAAATCACCTCAAATTTTGCACACATGATCTCTTGCCACAAACACAGCTAGGTTTCCAAGGTTTATATTTTTTGAATTTTTTGAATTATATATCACTCTAGACCTGACTGATCAAAATACGGTCTATACTCAAGGGGGGCATTTGGTAAAAACTTTTTTTCAAAAATTCGTTCATAGCCATGTTGGGATGAAGTACTTGATTTTGGGAGAAGTAACATGTGACAGATGAAACATAGTTATGTAATTTTGGGTTGAAAAACATGGGACAGATTAAAAATAGTAGTAATTGATTGGGATGAAAAACATGGGACGGATGAAAAAAAAAAAACCGCCCTAGTGCAGTAGATTTCAACACAGGACAATATGCACAAAAAAATGTGTATTACATGTAAGTGAGCATGTGTAAAATTTTGTGGTGATGTAGAAGAAGATCAAACATAAAAAATATCAGTACATCTTATTCAAATCCGTTTTTGGCACACACATTTAACTAGTATTCATTACTCTTCTAATTTACATTTTTTTCCTCACACTTTGATGATGGAATATTTGCTCTGTTATGCAACAGTTGTTCAAATGATGGAACATTTGATCTTTTTGCTTATTCAAATTATGCAATGATGGAGTGTGTGAGGAGTATGAACAATTATAAGTAACTTTACTAAACCCATGTACCATATTCATGACCACGCTAAATTTGGAACAGTGCCAGATTTAAATTTGGTACGATTTGCAAATGGGCCACAGCATGTTGCACTTGCCAACAACATGGATAAGTCTGCAGCATGTCTGAAGCAACACTGAAGCAGCTTTTGTGATCATTGCACCATCGCAACGTCGTAAACTACACATTGAAACAACATCTAAACAGAAGGTAGCATTCACCACAAATAAAGTTAAGGCTACACCAAAATAGATAGCATCTAGATACCACCAGATTGTGGGTACCATCCAGTTCACAACAAATCCGTTCAGACACATATACATTACATTATATATGCATACTAGATTAGTAGAGAGTTCCCAACAGTCACACCCAGATGTAGCTTTCCAAAAGTAAAACATCATCAAATCTACTGATGATGAGTAGGGCGTCAGTTCTGATGTCAGCATGATGTAGGGCAATACACTGGATACAGGACCTTCACGAGGGAAGCATGCTGCGCCCTGATCTTCGGGTCACCCCTGCTGAACGATTGAAGCCACGTGCATTGATCCAGAGATGCTATAGAGCCCATCCCTGGGCTTTGGCGCGTGCGGAGTACGGGCATTTGAACTTCCCCCCCCTTGTAGTAGCAAGAAAGACCTGCCTGTCTTCTCCCTCCTTCTCGATGAATGATTCGACGTTGGTGTGTCCACCTCATCTCCAGAGTTAACTGCACACATGAATGATTCCATGTTACTTATATAAAAAACAGTGCCGATAATACAATATAGGCTTAGCCTACCATACATATTAGGAAAGCAAAGTTAAGCCAAATGTTACTAGAAAATGTATAGTGAAGATTAAAATATTTAATCTGAAGTTGTGGAGAGCAAAGGAGGATACACATAAACCACTTAGGTGTTTGTTTATACTGTCAACTCAATTTCTGCAAATCAGGCCTAGTATTCAACATTGATTCTAGTCATTCAACTAAGCGGTGGGTGTGAGAGATGTATTTCAATGGTGGCAAGAAGAGAAATTGAGAGAGCAATTAGTGATGAGAAACAATCAGCTTCAAACCACATAGTGGAACTGGGAACCTAAATTTTAAAAACAACCAGTTTCATTTTGACCACTCAAGGTTTGATCTTCTGTTAGGAAAGAAAGTACACGGGGATCACTCAAGATATATTCTAACATGATAACATGGGATTCTGATCAGCGAGACCTTGCAGGAGTAAATCAACATTGGGTGTGTGGGCGTTGGGTGTCAGTTGGGGTCGCCTGCATCATTGCAAGAACAGGCTCCTGGAGCCCAAGATGTATTGGTGTGGCTGTTCGGCGGCAGGCGAGCTTCCGGCAGGAATTGTCTGCCTTGCTCTTGAACAGTCACAGTGACATGGCCAAAATGTTCTGGAGGGTATCTTGCGAGGATGAGGAATGGTGGTAATGTTGGGTACGTGGCTTTGTTGTGTGACGACCATTCCCGTCCGTGGGCGAACTTCCTCGTTGCAGATTGTGATGCCACTGCAAGGTCTTCACGAGTGTTCCTCTCCAGTTTTGGTCGTTGCCTCAACGGCGAGATTCAGTTAGGACACGGCTTGACACAGAAAAGTGATGGAGACACACATTGATTGCTTTGATGTGTGGTGCTTCTCAAATGCTCGGTCTCTAGCTCCGGGGTGAAGTGAAAACATAGGTTGGCCGCCGAGTTTTGGGGGTATTACCTGGCAATGGCAAGTTTTTGCGTCGTTATTGTTGAAGGCATTGCTCGCATATGCTCAGACTAGTTCTTTGAGTGAAAATTCTAGACTTGGCCTTTGGTGATTGGATCCGATGAGGGGGTGCACAAGTGTCGTTCCCTTTTCAAAGGCGTTGATGTTGAAGAATGTAGGAGATATGCCCTAGAGGCAATAATAATGTTATTGATTATTCCCTGTTCATAATTAGGTTTATGTTCCATGCTATTAACTGCTATGGTTCTCAGCGCTACAAATAAAACGAGGCTGGAGGAAGACTCATATGCACGTGTGGAATAATAAAAGGTAAAATGTCTCTTCTAGTCTAGCCTCTAAGAATAGCTTAAGTGTTGCATGCTGGTCCTGTTTCCTGACATGGCAATGGTCTATGCCAGCAATTTTGAGGGCACAAATGTTAGAACAACATTTGTGTTGAATCGACCCTATTGATTGTTATGCATATGAGATACATTTCGTCACAAGTAATGGTTAAAACACAGAGATGGTTAACGTTTGCATGATTCTCAGACATGAGAAGTATCGAGTTTCTTCATTGCTTGATCATGAACTTTGGGGTTGTTTAAACGTCATCCATAACTGGATTGGCTATTTACCGGCAGCTTATGGTGCATGGGGGGAAAGTATGTTAAGTAACTTGATGAACTCAGATTGGGATTTGCTCCTCAACGATTGGAGAGATATTCTCTGGGCCCTTCGGTGTTAATGTATCCATCATCATCTGGCCAGACACTTTGTGATTTGTCACGGGGATCGCGAGAAACCACGTGGCTAAAGAGAAAAGAGAACAATACAGAGGGTAACGAAGTAACTAGCATAGTGGACAGTTGTGGATCCAGGGAATGCCAACATGTCTCACCTCGGGGTATTGTAACATATCATGAAGCAACAGGAATAGCACACGCCAACTGGGGTCACTTCGAATATCATTCGTGTGGGTTGTATAGGGGTCAAGATGGGTGTCCACAGCTCGATGTTGATCATTGATCCGGGGAAGGGGGTCCGTGTCATGCATGTTATACTTCAAGAACCTATAGGATCACACCTTAAGGGTCATCTATTCTGCTGAATACTAGAGGGGGAGTCTGAGAGAAAATCCACGAAAAAAAGTTTCGGACACCGAAAAGTTTCGGACAGCGGAAAAGTTCCGCAGAGAGAGGTCACACGGATAAGTTCCGGTGAAACTGAAAAGTTGTTTCAGAGGATACATTAAAGTCAAATTGGTTTTTGGCACATGCCCGATAATTCTTGGAGTGCCAGAATCATTCTGGAAACTTTGGGAATTTTCTGGAAGAAAAACCGGAAATGTTCGGAGCTGCCGAACCATTTCAGAGCTTTTCGCAGATGAAAATCACTAATCTGGAATTGTTCCAGAACGCGTTGAAAAATTTTAGTGGTACTGGAAATGGTTCTAAGCCCCCATAAACATTTTCAGTTCGAACGGACACTGAAAAATGTCATCGTGAATAGTGAAAGTGCCTTTTTTGGGTTACTTTTTGGAAAGCCACTTGTTTGGGCTTTTACCCAAAATATCTAGGGATGACATGGATGGATTGGGAGGAGGCCCTCATGGGGGCCCCCAAGGGGGTGTGGCAGGCCAAACTTGGGGCTCCAACATGGAGCCCCTCTTGTTCCTTGGTTTCACCTGATCCCTTGGGTGGAAGGACTTCATTCATGTACTTTGGGTTTTATTGTAAAAACCACCCTACCCCTTGGGATTCCCTATAAATAGAGGTGGAGGGGCAGCCCTCACAATCACTCCTTCTCACATTACACATGCCATGCCAATGATCTGGCTTCTCTCTCCCCCGCGCGAAATAGTTTCGTAGAGCCGAAAGGTTGTTCGGGTTCCGGTGGGAACTTAGTTCTGGACGGCGAAGCCCTGCCGGATAGATGACACCGTATGGGTGGAACTATGTAAGAGTCGTAGTTTCAATTTAGTGCCCGAGCGGGACTGTTATGTTGTTGAAGGGATGTAATGGAACGTTGCTTAAGACGGAGTAGTTGTGCAAGTTGACAGGGGTGTCAATGATTGACCTCCGAAGTCCGAATTTAAGCGGTATCTATCCGGAGGGCGTAGTCCGAAGATTATGACACAGGTCCTGGGGACTGTCACGAAACCGCCTCGGAGGGGGCTGTGGGGCAGATGAGGGAGTACATCCGCGGTTGGGAGGTTGTAAATCCTAGCTGCGGGGATCTGCCACCGCCGATCGTCATCGACTCTACTTCCGGCGCGTACGAAGTCAGTAACGAAAAGATAAAAAACTGTTATGCAGTCTCCATAGTGGTACTGGGCTGGTGCGTAGGTCGGAAATTTTTTGTTTTTCTGCCTGCGTTACCCATACAGTGGCATCATGAGCCGTTGCTATGCGTTGATGCAGGTGCGATCTAGAATACATGGAGATGTATGGGTTTGTGCACAATATAATTAGGTAGTTTATGATTTCAATTACTGAAAATTATTGTGCGGGTAGCAGATGAAATCTGTAACCCAGGTTCTTGTTGGTTCCCTGGAATTTGCATATTTCTGATCTTGATAACAGCATGGTGGAGGTTCAATGGCTGGCAATCCGCGATCCTGATTGACCAAGAAGTCGAGAGTCTAACGTCATTGAATTCCACCGTAGTTAAAAAGAAGATGAAATTTCGCAGACAAAAGGGCCAATGCAATAGATTCTCACGGGGGGTCCTGCGTATGACGAAGTTAGTATGGGGCTCAAGATTTTATTATCTGAATTTCATTCACCCTGGAAAGATAATTAGCGACTGAATTATCATACTTGATGAGGGACGTTGGTAGCTCGGTTGTTTCGAAACCTAGATTAGAAGCACGAAAAACAAAGGTTTTGCATGAACCAATTAGAGGCGTCTAACTTGGTTTTGCAGGAGGGTGGGTTGTTGCATGTGCATGTGATGTGGTAATAGCAGTGCTCTTAATAATTTGATTATGTATGAGATTTCATATGATTGTAAATTGATAACATGGCTACGGTCATGATTCGGCATGATGGCTGGAGCCATATGATATTGCACTTTAAATGACCTGGGAGTCGACCCCTGTGTAATGCCATATTTTATCAGCTAAGAAGATAGCATATTATCTGGTGCATCGACAAGGTGGTGGCATCTTCGCGAAGGTTAACAGTGACGCGAATGCCGAAGACGAAGAAATACAAGACTTCTCCGTCAGAAACGGGCTATACCATATCATGCTATTATGAATTTCCTTGAGATGTTTATCCCTTATGTTGCACATTCTTTATTGCGTGGTAGTCGCTCTTTTATTAGGGTGATTCTCTCAAAAATATCAATAGTTAGTGTGTGTTCTCCCAAGTGTAGCACCGTTACGGCACCTAACTTTGGGGTGCGCCGTGTCACACGGGTACGAACCGATTAGGGAAGTGTGAGCGCGGTGGTTTGAGACCTCGCAGCAAGATCACTTGGTTGTCTTGATGTTCAGGCAGACTGTCATGAGCTTGGAACACATGCATCGAAGAGAAACAAGAGTCACATAGAGATGTGATTGGCACGTTGGCCTACGGTTGAGATTTTCGTCATCAGTGGTGTTACACCAATGGCGGAAATTGAAATGCGGATTTGAATCACTCAAAATCAATTATGAGAGATATTGATTGAGTGGGGAGCGCACGTGAGAATTAATTCTTTTAATTCTCAGTGCAATTAATTTGAACAGTGTCTAAGTGTGATTTGCATAAAGTGGTTAGAATTATGGCTCGCGTTTCCACTTCCCTATTTAAAATTGAATAGCTGTTAAATATCTGTGTTAAAACTTTACGGTGGGTACGTAATGTGAGAATTGTCCTCAAGAGTGCCGGAGAAGGACTTTGTCTATCGCATACTTCGGTATTTCTTTGCTTATGCTATGGATAATGTGACTCTTGTCCTCGATCCAAAAGGTGAATTCCGTTTTTAGTCAAGTGCAATACATGCTCCATGAGACCCGAACTTCGAAAGTTTGGATAGTTATGTGATATTCATGGAATCTGAAAATCATTTTCAGAGACAGACAAAGGCTAAAAGATATGAGATATCCAAAGCAATGTTGTTTGCAAACTATTAGTAAAGGAGTTTAAATGCATTAGACTTTAAGAGAGGGATCCAGAAGAAGAACGCCTGTCATATGATGAAAGGTTGAAATAAAAACAACAACCTAAAGAGAAGAAAAGAGAAGTGTAAAGGGTTGTTAGTGTGAATTACACGTAGGAAGTCCAGGGCTAAGTCAGCTCTTAAGTTGGGTGCTTCCTTTGAGAGTAGGAGAAATACTAAAGTTAAACTTTTAGAAGTATTAGGCAGAAGAGAAGAGAAAGAAAGAAGAACTGGAATATCCAACTCATGTATGAATGTCATACAAGTTTTTGATGTATAGAAGGCTGGTCAAAGATATAGTTTTGGGGAATTATGATTAAATTGTTATATCACTAATCTTGGGTATTGTGAGTTAATCACACAAGATACCCGCTCGATTGCTTTCTATTGCAAATCGATGGTAAGAATTACTATGGCCTGAAAGACTAGCCAGGAATGAGGTTTGGTATACACAGGGGGAACATAGTAAATGTTACTATACCTTCCATCGTTGTATTACCGTCTGTATTTATTTATAATTCATTTAGAGTTCACAATCTAGCCCTTTGCATAAGGTATTTTGCAAGAAGGTTATTCATAAGAGAACTTTGATGTTCGGTGTTATGAAGAACATATGGGCCATACTTTCATTAGAATGAGAGTATGTTATGAATAATGATAATAAAATTACCCCTGGATTTACTTTCATAATTCATTGTAGAGTTTTACACACTCTACCCCATTGCACAATGTTGTTTTGCAAAGAGTGTGTTCATAAAAGAACAATTGTTGTCTCCAGTATTACGAATAACATAAAGGGCCAGTGTTCCATCCGAGATTGGACGGATGGTATGAATATTGATAGTACTATGATACATCCATAACACTGACGCTAAATGTCGTAAGACTAAGATAATACCACACAAGTGTGGCACTGCATTTGGTCACATTGGAGAAAACCTGCATGGATAAATTTGCATATGATGGATTTTGAAGTCGTTGATTTGAATCATCTGACACATTGCAACTTTCTCCGAAAAGTGAAGTGACTGAAAGTACCGTTCACATGCATAAGGAAACGAGCAACAAACTTATTGATGATCATACTTTTGATGTGTGTAGTTCAAAAATGTTGTTGCAAGTAGTGGATTATCTATCTCATAAAATGACTCTAGAGAGATATATGGATATTTACTTGATGAGACGTATAAGTCTGGATCTTTTGATTCATTCAAAAGGTTTTTTCAAAAATGAAATAGAAGTTATTGTAACAAAAAATTATGTTTCTTACAATTCGATTTGCAGAGAAAGGAAATTTGAGTTACAAGTGTTTACAGCGGATGTCTGAGTGGTGTGTGAAAGGGGTTTCATAACTTGCACCTCCCGGAAACACATAATGCAAGTGGAAAGGTGTGTGAAAGAAAAATTTGATAAGACAATCTTGGGTAAAGATAAAAAAGATGACAAAATAAATAATTTTGCCATTATACCTTTTAAAAAAGGTGATGCTTTAGAGGACTGCGGCTTTTACCTAAAATGAAAAGAAAAGACTCCATCAGGTCGTTTGAAAAGGAGCGATGGTATGGTACGCCAATCATGTTATATCTTTTTTAACATTGGAAGAATAGGGGGCTTGGTTTAAAAGGTTACAACCTTCCAAATCAGACATGCCTAATTGTAGGTTTATCCAAGTCATTGGGTAAATCCTCCCTCACTATACACGAGGCAAATAGGGGTTGCCACAAAGAACAGTATCGTTTGAAAGAAAATGGTCTTTCAAAAAGGTGGGTGAGTGGGAGATAGTGCAAACTCGATTGAGATAGAACAGTATCTGTACTGTCATCAGAGTCAAAGGGAAAAAGTGACCTTGGAGAGTGTAATACCGGAAGTTCACTACTGCGGACTGATACGGAAGTCTCTACAATAAAATGTGAAATGAGCCTGCGTCGAACTTGAAGCTGACCACGTAGGGCAAGGGCGTCGTGAAACATCTCAGGTGCCGTAAAACGAGGATATTGTTGTTAAGACAAAACACGAGTATACCTCGATAACAAGGGAAGCAGGGATGGGGGCCTGACTCGGGGTGGCTAATCCATACATACCAGTTCACGACTCCTACCCCCTTGCCCATACAATAAAATAGGTTGCCATAGTATATAAAACTCAGATTAATGATACACCTATCGAAAAGAGACCTTAAGGAGTCTAAAGACGTTATGTTATGGAGAAAGAGTAAAAGAAGAACGTGATAACGATACCCAAAAATGTTTTATCCATAAAGCTCGACTTGTGACAATAACAAGTTCAAGGAGTTGACACGAGTGACGGGTTGTAGTTACACGTCAGGGAGGATTTTAAAGGCGGGTTCGGGTTGGTGTGAACTAGCAATTAATACATAAACCTGGCAGGAACATGGGATCTGAAAAGGAGAATTGACGTCCCATATGATGGAAATGAAACCAAGGATTTAGCATGTGTGTAAGTCCCAAACGGTATGTTTGTATTCCAGAGGATGTGCTAGTGAAGTGTGCAACACTTCAGACTTCCAGACAATGGAAGAGGAGCAGCTACAGAGATGAAGTCGTGGGAATTCGTTCGTGTGTGATGAAATGGTCAAAAAGAGGGTTTTGACTCTAATTAATGGGATTAACGAAGATATGTTTGTGATCAAGGAAATAAGGGGAGGACATGGGATAAGAATATTCTTAAAAACGTGTGTGCTTGAACATTGTAAATTGGAAATAAATTTCTTGACAGAATTAGGATTTCATTTGAAAATAGTTTTTCGATGTTGAACGGGGGCTTGGGCAAAATAAGCCTTTAATATGAGGCAGTGGGTGCCTATGGAGAAGATGTTAGCCTAAGGGGCTGAGCAAAGATACAATTATTATGGACAAAATGCGAGAACCTAGTTATGATCTTAAAAACGTTTTAAGGAGTAATCTGCCGAAGTCACATGTGGAAAAGGGTCGTATTTGCAAGAACTCGGTGTTGTCCAAAAACAGCTTGATGAGCAAGAATTACATGATGGGCAATTCCACACACCTTCATGTTTGCGATTAATCATGTTTCCATGGTATGTAAAAACAACAGTATGTCCAATACTTCCAAAGTTGTTGCGAGGTATTATAGAGTACCAAAGTGATCAAAAGTTCTAATCATGGGACAAGCAGTTCTTGATTGAAAAGGTTAATGGAGTATATAGTAGCACTAATGACATGTTTTCTCGCACAGGGGAGATCATGAGAGTTCGTTGTAAAAGGTTACATCAATAACAGTCTTTCATCCATGGCTCCAAGCGATTTTCGATATGAAATTGTGAGTTTTTGTGAACATCACAATTTATGGATGGCACGGGTTAGTTGGAAATTGTTCACAAACAAAGTTACCTGTGGCCGAATCCTATAACAGAGTGAAAGTATGTTTGCCGCTTTTAAAAAAACGACCAAAGAAGATGATTGAAATCAATAGTTTCATCATGAACTTAGTATGTTCCAAGATGGCTTTGTCAATGGCCACACTGACTGGCAGGGTTAGTTGCTCCATACTCAGTCTGAGGGGGGGGAATCAGGTGCGACCTGTGATCACATACGATACAAATGAACAAGTCCCACAAAATATGAATTTTGTGGAAAGCGTTGAAAACGGGGGGAGGGGGGGGAAATATGCAAAGTTCACACGGAGCTGTGAAGTCCGTCAGATCGTGGACATCAGGCTACGTACCACAAGGCCGAAGCATATTTACACCGGTGTGCCAAGGTGTAAAGTGCATTAGCATTCAAACAGGATTATTGACTCTAGTGCAAGGGGGAGTCTGTAGGAGATACGCACTAGAGGCGAAGAAAAATTTAGTGATATCTCCCTTTTCATAATTAGGGTTTATGTTCCATGCTATAAAATGCCGAAGATTCTCGAGCTACAATATTAAATCACGAGGCTTGGAGAAGACTTCATCCCATGCACTTTTGGAATAATAAACGGTTTTAAAATGTTGAATTCTAGTCTAGCCCTCTAAGATAGCTTCAAAGGGTTGCATGATGGTCTCTATTTTCCTGATCGGAGGATGTCGATGCCAGCAATTTGAGGGCAACAAATGTTTTAGAACAACATGTGTATTTGAACTCGACCCGAATTGATGTTAGGCTATGAGATTAAATTCGTCACATAGGTAAATGGTTAATAACACAGAGATGGTTAATGTTTGCATGATTCCTCAAGACTCGAGAGTACAAGTTTCTTCATGCTGATTCATGAACGTTGGGGTTTGGTAACGTCCATCCGTAATGGATGTCTATTACGGCAGCTTACGGTTCCATGGGAAAAGTATGAGTTAAGTGAACTTGATAACTCAAGGATGGGGATTTGTCCTCCGACACATGG